>CM021102.1:157287790-157571166 GCA_007115665.2 Sequoiadendron giganteum
TGTCTCAACCTTGGATAATTCCTATTCTTATTATTTGTTTTGTAAAAAGTGTTTCTTGCAAATAATTTAATTAAGTGTGAGTGTACATGTCTAGTTGGCATGTTGATGTGTCACTCCACTTGATGTGTCGACATCTTGAATTGTGTGTAAGGAGATCATGGCTGAAACGGTTATGATGGATTCCTGTGACACGTAAGAGCTATTTCTAGAAGATTGAATGACGGGTGAAGACATGCAAGACATGTGGCAACTGATAAAGTTGAGTATGGTAAAACCCTAATACGGCTATCTTTGGAAGTTGCCCTAAAAAGGAAAGTGCATGATATAAGCATTTTTTAGGGTTACAGACTGTGATATAGGAAAAGAGTGTATTGTTGGTATGATTTTTCATGCTACTGGATTTGTCTTTGAGTGTCGATTGTCTCCTGAAAGAACTTGCATTGCAAGTGTGTTGTAACCGTTGTGTTGAAGATAATACATTATGCAGGTTTTGGAGTGCTGGGGTTTTTTACCGAAAGGTTTTCCCCAAGGTAAATCATTGTGTCATTCTCTTTTTTCTGTATGCATGGTATATGGCTGAAATATCTTTGTTAAAGTAGTTAACGAATCTGAAATTGTAAGGATTTAAAAGAATTTGCACAATACTTTCCTTTAGAGATTAGTGTAGGAAGTTGTTTCCACACCTGAGTTTCCTTACATTTTTACACCACATGCTTAATGATATTCAAAATAGATCAGCAACATGGCTTTTCCTATACTTGCACAAGAAACAAACAGTGTTAGCATAAAAACAATAAATCCAAAATAACTCTGTGACACTTCATTTCAGGCTCTCATTATTTTACTCTTCATTTTAGTTGATTCAATGCATTGTAATCAATGAATTATATCTTTGTTGGTAGATCATATAGTGTAGCCCATATCTGGAGCTCTAACAGTCCCTTTTACATGATGTAGTTTTACTCCAAAGCGGTAGCAAGGACGGGGCAGCAGCAAAACAATCAACTGAAGACAAAAACAGGCAATGATGGATATGCCCTATGTTATCTGCTTTCCTCTCATTTACCTTTAGTTGTATAATTCACTTCTTATAATGTATTATTTTGGCTACCTCCACAGCTTGTGTGGAACATTTAATTTCTTTTCTTATTTCCATTCTAAAAAGAAATGCATCACAATGTAATCTTGTACAATCATTTGTACTTGTAAAACAAATGAAATATTGTAATGTGAATAAACATGGTAAAATAAATGAAAGCGATGATTATGCTTAATCATTTATGCATTCTCTTTTGTATTTTTTTTATGTTGCAAGGCATTGAATAATAACTCTAAAATTTTGTTCACTTAACACAATTGCAATTCAGAACTGAAACTTGATAAATCAGTTGCTTAAACAATACATAAATTAACTGAAATCTTCACTTTAAAAATGAACAAAATTAAAATAGCTCGGCCAATTGAGTTCTAGTGAAAATTTGGCAACAGGTATCAAATTTTTAGTTCAAGTTCTTAAATAGTGTTTAATTCTTTGGTTTTTATTTTTTGATCTTTCTATTTGATCTATTATTGCAATAGTTGATTAAAACATTTTCATTTTAATATAATATGATATTTTTTATCCATTTTTAGATTTCTAAATTTTTTTCATGTGATGTTCTTGAGTCTGAGAATTATATTAAATAAAAGTGTAGAAGGATTGGTGAATCTCATATGTATTTTTAGTTCTCAATTTTAGATTTACTTATATGTATCTTTATTTTATGGGTTGACTCTTTTTCCCATTGATCAAAACACCAATCCTAGTTATATATATTTGATCAACCTTTAAAATGATTAAAAAATCCAATATTATGATTAATTATTCATAATTTATGTTTACTATTTTGTAATAACTCAAACTACATACCCTTTTACATTCATTAAGAGCCTACATTTATGAATTATCTTAAGAGAGTTATGCATTTTTTAAGTAATAAGTGAAGTAATAATTCATAATAATTTTAATATGGGAATATTAACTATGTTTTATATTTGATTTACATCATAATCTATTCATTAAGTTTCTTTTTTGAGAGATTTATGATCTAAAGGATCCATATGCCAAGTATTAAGGATTGTTAGTTAAAAAACTCAGAGTGTCCTTAACTAGAGGGTTTAACTAAGTCATGTGGACAATTTGTTTATTTATCCTACAAAAATCTCTAAGAACACCATCCTAGGCCTAAGTAAAGCTAGAAGGGTAGAAGATTTTCCCAATCTCACTAGTTGGATAAATCCTCCTATAATTTAATCATGGTTTTAGCATAACTTCATTTCCTATGGATAGTAATCAATATTTATCTTATAGATTTGTAGAATGTAATTTTGGGTGCCAATAGAATGACACTACTACTAAGGACTATTATTGAGGGGTTTAGATGATTGATGCTTTATTTGATTGACCTAGTTCATTTTAGTACTATTTAATTTGTCAAGATTGAGATGTTCCTTATAGTTTTTATCAAATATTTATATTTTTTATATAATTCAATTAAGAAACATTAAATGAATAAAATGAATCAATATACAAGTTAAAAATGCATTTGAGACATTAATTTACCTAAGAGACCCTTGAGAGAAAAGACCACTGCTAAAAGGACATTCATAATTGTATTTTTTAGGGAAATTGCATCCAACCAATTGGTTTATTTACACATAGACTAAATTTGTAAAATAAAAACATATAGTCTCAAAATATGATTTTTCACCTTCTTAATTCAATCACATATAATAACATATATCAACCCATTCATACAAAAAAATAGATACAACCACAAAACCATCCTACAAGGAATTCCAATTGTTTAGCTACCTAACTCCCACATGGTATATTAGTAGTCACACAACAATATCATTACCCTATCATGATTTCAAAATAACATAAATTACATAGATCATGAATTCTCAACATGAGTAACCACTACATGTAATAATCCACTATTGATCACACCTATTCAAAGGTTATTGAACCACTTTACTTAAATTACATACATACCTTCCTACAAAACCAAATATTTCCTATAGATTATAGTAGAAAATAAAAAATTATAATGAAATGTAGCTACTTGTGGTATCTATAGGTGTCTCCCAAAACATCACCATGCTCTTAATTATCACCACATGTCCTAGAAGTGAACCTACACTGTCAAACACACTTATAGGTACATACTTATAATTATGCACTTATGAGTTCTCCTCCAAAATACTTGTGAATGGGAATATAGAAATAATAGACTTACACAATTCTCCATGATAAATGCCTAAAAATTATTGTGACCTATCACATCACATTAAAACTATTTATGGTGTACCATATAACTATTTCTTGAACTTTACCAATAGTGGCATGGTGTGATGGTTAAATTGGTGTGTTGTTGTTCTTGCCATCAAATTTCAAACCCCATTTGGGTGTAATTGTTGAGTGCTTATATTGGGGATGAGGTCCCCCGGTTGTGACCTCATCGGTTCATAGCTCTGAGTCAAGAGCGTTTACCGCTCTAAGAAAAAATACTATTTCTTGAACTTATAACAAAGTCCATTGACTACTTCCACCAAAAACCTTACTAAGAACATTTTTTAGGTGAATAAAACACAAAATTTCGAACAAGATATGTATCTTTCCTATATTCCTTGTACATTATATGAGAAATATGAATGAATAAATAGTCCTACAAAGTTAACATATTATATTTTTCATCTTATGAAAAACTATGAGTGGTCCCCTTAGATATTTATCCATAGGACTTCACAAATCCCTATTTTTTTTATCCCTCTATCTCTCTTGAGATATATATTCATCCAATTATCATTATATGGTTCAATGCCATCTTAAAGAACCAACATGTAGATGAGGATTGTGGTTGGAAATTACTAGGTCCCTAATCCTTTTCACAAGCCATCAATTGATCCTTATTATGGCTAGCATGGCCCAAGTATCTAGAGTCTTGTATTAATACTCTTGACATATTTATTCATCCTAAGTAGTATTATTAAAAGGTTGATAGTAGGTTTTAAATATGGATATCCACTCCTTATATGTCACTTGGGTTACATCATCTTAACAATGAGCCTCGTCTACCTTAATATCCAAAAAAAGTAAAATCACATAAAATATTTTTATCTAGAGGAAATAATTTTCATCAAGTAAACCATGGTTGGTTGCTTGTAGAATTTGGCCATTGTAGGCATTTCCTTTTTATTTTGTTTCTCCCCTTTTTTGTGTGATTCTTGTCCTCATAGATAAGTACACATGAAGCTATTGAGATTGAAACATTATCATATGACACCTTTCAAAACATAGCTTTAGATTGGTTGGTAAGTGCACAAAGTTGTGACACAAAAAGGGGTCTTAAGATGTCACTTTTCTTAAATCAGTAAATTTTGATGTTTGAGGAGAAAATGAAGATAGTTACACTCAAAATTTGAAGATGCAACAAGAACAAGAGTTGTAGTGCTTCGAATCTACTATCTAAA
This sequence comes from Sequoiadendron giganteum, assembly GCA_007115665.2. Lineage (NCBI taxonomy): Eukaryota > Viridiplantae > Streptophyta > Pinopsida > Cupressales > Cupressaceae > Sequoiadendron > Sequoiadendron giganteum. The sequence continues at coordinate 157,292,306 of CM021102.1, forward strand.
CTACTAATCAAAAAAAATAGTGAAGATTAAGGGTTTGAAAAGGGGGGAATACACAAAGTGGTACTATTTTTATCAAAAAATAGCATAGTGTTTGTTGTCCTCCCCCTAAAATGTTAGTTTTTTTTATAATTTCAAAAGTTGATTCAATGAAAAATTAGCTAACACCATGTAGTTTATGCTAGCTTTTTGGCTAATTTTTTAATGAATATATAATATTTTAATAATTTTTGAAGTGGACACATCTTGAAAAGTGGAAATTTAAGCGTGCCCCCCCTAAATTTTTTGAAAACTACTTTAAAATAAAAAAATTCAATGCATGCAGAATGGACTCTAGTTTCTAAATTTATGTTATTTATTTCAATATGTGCACATGTTGGTTTTTGACAAAAAAACAGAGACACTAACAAAAGAAGTTAAAGATGAAAACCTTAACATAATCAAAACATAAAAAAAATATGTTTAGATATCTAAGAGAGAGCTTAACTTCATCATGGTATTTTTATAAATTTGCATTGAAACACATGCAAACTTGATGGAGAGCACAACCAAAAATGTGTGAAATTTTGTTACCCTTTCAAAAAATCACATCTTTGGCATGAAATGGTCATCCAACCCTTTGGATTGGATGCCCAAGGAAAATCTAACCCAAAGGATTGGTATTTCCCTATGAAATCCATTTGGAGAGCACCAAATGTGAATGATGAATTTTTAGAATGCATTTTCTTGAACTCTTTATTTTTTTCTTTGTCTTTGTCTTTCTCTTTATCTACCAATGAAACTATATATATGAAATAAATATTTAAATATAATTTGACATTTACTTTCTTATACTTTAATTCATATTTCATTTATATAGTTCTATTTTGAGAGTGGTTTCAAATCTCTTGGAGTTATACTGAAAACTCTAGTTTTTGGAAGATCTTATAATTTTCAAACAAATTTTTTTTAGTAATCAGCATGTCAAATTTTAGTAATTAGGAGTTCAAATTTTAGTAATCAACAATTTGTGTCATATCTCTCTCAATCACTATTCATCTCTTATTCTCTAGACCTCTCTCTCTCATTATCTCCATCCCTTTATTTGACTCTATCTCCCTTGAGCTCAAGAACTATTTCTATACCTATTCATTTCTCTCCCCCCTCTTTCCCTTTCCCTCTCTCCCTCCCTCTCCCCTATTTCTTTCTCACTCTTTCCTTCCCTCTCTACTTCTCTCTATATCACCATTCTCTCTCTCCCTCCCCCTCTTTCTTTCTCACTCTAGAGAGAGAAGGAGAGAGTGAGAGAGAAAGAGGGGGAGAGAGAGAGAGAGGGAGGGAGAAAGAAAGAGGGGGAAGGAGAGGGAGAGAGAGAATGGAAATATAGAGAGAAGTAGAGAGGGAAGGAGAGAGTGAGAGAAAAATAGGGGAGAGAGAGAGAGGGAGAGAGGGATAGAGAAAGAGGGGGAGGGAGAGAGGGAGAGAGGGAGAGAGAGAGTGTCTTGCAAGTATGAGCAGTTAGTGTTGTCATTGATTTCAACAAGCCTATATTTTTATTGATGCCTATTGTTGGGTGAGAGTGTGAGTATTTTATGTTATCCATGCTTTGATTAGTTACATTATGTTGTCATTATTAAAGCTATTGGTGTCAACCTCTAGTGTTGCTTTGATAATATTTTGTTTTTGGATATGTGGTTGATTTTCTATGTTGCAGATGGTTCAATTGTGTTGAAAATTTTTTGAAGGTATGAGGATGTATCTATGGTGCTTGGTTTCCAAGTGCTTTTGAGAAAATTTGATAAAAAAGAGGAAATAGTGTGTTCTAGTGTTGTTTTGGGTTGCAGAGGTGTGTTCTTGTGTTGCTCCGCATTTCTTCTAGGTTGAAGATTTGCCTGTGTTTTGGATATGTTGGTGAGAGATTTTTAGAGGTGTTATATCTATAATTTTGTGTGTTGGATCACTGTGCAGAAGAAGTTGTATTCACCAATGTATGAATTCTGTATTGTAGAGGTTTCTAGGAGAAATTTATTTGCTCCATGTTTCTTCACAATTATGTTTAAGGCCTTGCAGATCTAAACAAGTGTTGATTATGTTGGTATCTTTCTTTAGTTAAGGTGGTTCAAGGTTTGGTGCTTTGAAATTCAGTTTCTCAAGTAATAGTGTATGGCAGAGTTATCTAAGTGTATTGAGTGTGTACATTCTTCAGGTGGAAGTTGTTGTGAAGGATTTTGCTAGATTTTAGGGCATTTGAGGAATATTCTAGATCTTGTTTAAGCTTGGTGTGTGGTTTGCAATACATACTTGGACTTTAGGAAGTGCGTATTTAAAAGTTTAATGGTGTTTACATGGGTAATGGTCGACTTGGTGTTTACACTAATTTTGGTGGATAATTATTGTTTATAGAAGCATGTGATAGCATGGTGTTATAGATTTGGGTCCTAGATAAGGTGTGATGTGGTTTTCTTTCACTTCTATCTGCCACTAGTGTTTTGGCACTGACCTAATTTGAATTTGCACAGTTGATGTGCATAGCTGACCTTGGAGAAGGGTTTCAAGGTTGAGGATGGTGTAAATATGAGTTGATTTGTTAGGGAATGATGATATAGACAAGAGATATTCAATAATGTGAAGTGCAGATTTATAGAGTGTGAAATTGAGAAGTTTAGTGTGGTATTTCATGTGTTAGACCATTGAATGTAGTAAGTAGAAGGTGTCTATAATTCTTCAATCAGGCAAAAAATGTGTTGGTGATATTGTGGTGGATTCTCTATCGCATTGAGATGATTTTCTCTAAGTAATATTTCTTCTTTATCTTCTTTTCTACTCTAGTAGTGAGCCTTTCTTTCTTTAGGCAGTGAGCCCTATTGTATTTAGTGTTGATATTACTTATATTGTGAGCCAATCCTCACCATGGTTTTTCCCTTCTTGGGTTTTCCATGTAAATTTGGTTTTCTCTTATGTATGGTGTTTTGTTTCAATTTTTGTTATTTTATTTTCATGATAAATCATCAGAACAAATTTAAGGGCTTAATGAATGAATGTGGATCTGAATGTGTATGAGGGTTTTGAAGTTTTAAGGTACAACTAATTCACCCCCCTCTCAGTTGTCTTGTGCATTCAAAAATTGGTATCAGAGCAAGGTTCCTTGGAGAAAATATTAATTGCTTAAGGTAGATCTAGGATGGCACACAAGAAGGAGATCCCTATGTTTGATGGAACAAACTATGAATTCTAGAAAACAAGGATGGAAGGATTTCAAAGTTATCTAGGATATGATGTCTCGAAATCAGTTCAAAATGGATATACTATACCTACAAATGGTTTGAGTATTGAAGCTGAAATCAAGGCCTATGAAAGCAATATTAAAGCAAGGTATGCTCTCTTAAGTAGTCTTACAAATTCTAAATTAGTGAAAGTTATGAATTTGAAAACTGCTGAAAATTTTTGGACTAAGTTGGAAAGCATTTATGAAGGAGATGATAAGGTTAAAAAAGCTAATATTCAGTATCTAAAGATCACATTTGAGAACTTGAAAAAATTTGAAGATGAAAAAATTGCAAGCTACATGTAGAGGGTAGATGAAGTGGTCAACTCGATCAGAGGTCTTGGTGAAAAATTCAAAGAATCAAAAGTGGTAAAGAAAATTCTTAAAACCCTACCTAAATCTTACAGACATAAAGTTTTTTCTATTGAGGAATTTTCAAATCTAGATCAATATTCTAAAGATCAATTTTATGGTTCTCTAATTGTATTTGAAATGAGAGAATTTGGTACAAATAATGGTGTAAAAGTTGAGATTGCTTTTAAAGCTGGAAAATTAGAGAAGATTGAAGAATTAGATAGGGAGGATCTTGATGACGTGGAAGCTAACTTTGTGAGAAGGATGACAAAGGGTACTGATAAGTACAAAGGTAAGTTGCCTTTCAAATTTTTTAGTTGTGGAAAGATAGGTAACTATGCTTCAGGATGTCCAAATAGAGTTGTGAATGACAAAAACAAGGAGAACAAAGGTAAAATGATTAAGAAAAGATATTATGTTAGAGAAGATGCAAGTATTTTTTATGCTGAATCTGATTATGGAGATGATAATGATGAATGCTTGTTCATGTCTTTAAAAGATGAATCTATTTCTGCTAACTCTAAAATATGTGTAAAGGAAAACCCTTTGGAGACAAAGGCTAAGATTGAAGGTACTTTGCTATCTAACTTTCATGCTAGATAGGACAAGAACTATTGGATCATTGACAATAGTTTCTCTAATAATATGACTGGAGACAAGAGTAAGGTTGTTAAACTTGAAAAGTATGATGGAGGACTTGTTAGATTTGGTGATGATTCAGGTGCTAAGATATGTGGAATAGGTTCAATCAATAGCAAGCATAATACTGATAATGTTGACTACATGTCAAGGGTTTAAGGCATAACCTCTTGAGTGTTGGACAAATGTGTAGCAAAGGATACAATCTTATGTTTCAATGATGGATGTGAGATCAAAAAAGGGTTTGAAACTATGATTATTTTTTAAATAAGGACAAATAGAAATTTTTATCAACTCAAGGGTTTTGATGGTCATTGCTTCATGACTCAGATTAATGAAATTTATCTATTGCACAAGAGGATGTGTCAAATTAATTTTGATAATCTGGTAAGAATCATTTTAGTTCAATCAATGAGAGATATACCAAATATTACAAAGCCTATCAATGTTGTCTGCAAGGATTGTTATATTGAAAGAAAATAAGAAGAAGTTTCAAAGGAAAAGAACAATCTTCTATCAGACTATTGGACTTGGTACATATAGGTCATTTTGGTCCTACAAGAGTAAGAGTTCTTCAAGGTGATAAGTATTTCATTCTTTTGATTGATGATTATTCTAGAATGACATGGCTTACTTTTCTTAAAGAAGAATATGGATCCCTAGATAGGTTCAAAGCTTTTAAATTTATGATTGAAAATGAAATGGACATGAAAATCAAGTGTTTGAGGTTTGACACGGGTGGAGATTTCACCTCCAATGAATTTAATATATTTTGTGATAATCGAGGCATAAAGAGGCACTTGTCTAGCCCTAAGATTCCTCAGCAAAATGGAATGGTTGAAAGGAAAAACAAGATTGTTTAAGAAGTTGCAAGGACTATGATGAAAGAATCAAGCCTACCAAAATTCTACTGGAGAGAAGCAATTCATACTATTGTTTATATACTTAACAGAGCTCAAGCAAAAGGAAACAACTCAAAGACACCCTATGAGTTGTGGTATGGAAGGATCCCTACTATCAAGTAGTTTGGATTGTTTGGAACCAAATTTTATATCAGAAGAGATGAATAAAACTTGGGAAAGTTTGATGCAAGTTCTAATGAAGGAATCTTCCTTGGATATTCTACTAAAAGAAAAGCCTACTAGTGCTACAACAAAAGACTAAGAAATATTGTTGAGAGTGCAAGTGTCAAGGTTGATGAATATTTTTAGAACTCAATGGTGATAGATGGATATGAGTTAGATGAGCCTATTTACATAGAAAAGGAAAAGGAAGTGCAGGTTTAAGAGGAAGAAGCTCTGAAAAAGACCCCTAGAACCCCTAAGTATGTGCAGAGAAATCATTCTAAAGAACATATCATTGGAGACAAAAGAAAAGGTGTGTTAACAAGAAGGAAAGTTGTTGAAGAAGAGGTAAACTTGTGTTTACTTTTTGAAGTTGAACCTAAAACAATGATTGAGGCATGCAAAGATGAACATTGGAAAAAGGCTATGAAAGAAGAACTACTGCAGATTCAGAAAAATAAGATTTGGGAACTTGTCCCAAGACTTGCAAACAAAAACGTAATTGGAACTAAATGGGAGTTTAGAAAAAATAAATTGAATAAGAATGGATAAGTTGTAAGAAACAAGGAAAATCTTGTGTGTAAGGGCTACTCACAAGTTGAAGGAATAGATTTTGAGAATAAATTTTCTCTGGTGGCAAGAATGGAAGCTATCAAGAGTTTTTTGGCTTTTGCAGCACATAAGGACTTTAAATTTTATCAAATGGATGTGAAGTCTTCTTTCTTGAATAGGGAATTGGAAGAATTATATATGTAACAATTGAAAGGATTTCAGTTATCAGAAAAACTAAATATGGTCTATTGATTGAAGAAGGCATTATATGGATTGAAGCAATCTCTCAGAGCTTGGTATGAAAGGTTGGATAAGTATTTGATACAACAAGGATTCAATAAAGGTACTACATATAGTAATATTTACTTTAAAGTTGAAAAGGATCAAATCCTGATTGTGGTTGTATATATTGATGACATAATTTTTGTAGGTAATGAAGTTATGTGCAAGAAATTTATAGAAGAGATGTGGAAAGAAGTTGAGATGTCTATGTTTGGGGAGATGAATTTCTTCCTCGGGATACAAATCAATCAAACATATAAAGGTATATTCATTTCACAATCAAAGTATGTCAAATAAATGTTGAAGAAGTTTGGAATTGAAGACTCCAAACTATTATGTACTCCTACGGTTACTGGTTGCAAACTAAGCAAGAATGATGAATCTCCTAAGGTTGATCAAAGAAAGTACAAATCAATGATTGGTGGATTGTTATATCTAACTACTACTAGACTGGATGTCATGCATGTAATTTATCTTATTGCTAGATTTCAAGAAGATTCTAGAGAATCACATGTTGAAATTTAGAGAAGAGGATATTCAGATACTTAAAGGGCACTCCGGGTCATGGATTATGGTATCCAAAAGATGCTAATTTCACTTTGAGTGCTTACATAGATGCAAATTGGGTTGGTTGTGTTGATGCTAGGAAAACTACAAGTGGTGGTGCATTCTTTCTTGGATGTAGATTGGTATCATGGCTAAAAAAGAAACAAGATTCAAATTATCTTTATCTACTATAGAGGCTGAGTACATTGTAGTAGCATCTTGCTACACACAGGTGTTATGGATGAGGCAAACATTGAAGGATACCAGAGTGGTGTATGATGAACCAGTTTCTATCTTCTATGACAATACAAGTGCAATCAATATTTCAAAGAATCCGGTAGTGCATTCAAGGACAAAAAATATTTCAATTAGCGATCACTTTTTAAGAGAGAAGGTTATGGAGAATGAATTAGAGCTTGAATATGTGCCTACAAAGGATCAAATTGCTAATATATTCACTAATGCTCTTCCTAAGGATACTTTTGATTATCTCCGACAGAATTTGGGGGTTATTGCCACTCCTTTCTTAAACTAGATGTGTAAGGAGATGCATCAGTCTAGTGGATCTCAAGATTCATTTTTTATTTTGGACTAATGATTGGTGGCTACCTCTCAAGGGGAGTAGGTAGTAGCATTGCTAATTGTTGCAATTAGAAGAGTGTGTGTTGTCATTGTGTAGAGGTTGTTGATTTGGTACAGTTTGGTGTGTGCTCCTAAGGGGGAGTATATAGAGAAATTAAGGAAAGAATTTACAAAGCAATAGTAAGCAAGCTGATCGATTTCAAAAGGAGAGAATAAACAATATAAATATCCAGGCCCTTTGCCATTGATGGCAAAGGGGAAGAGAGAGTCATATGAAAAAGAAGAAAGTTAAGGGGGAGAGAAAGTCATGTAAAAAAGATAAGCTACAAAGGGAGAGAGAGAGAGAGTAACAAGCTAGTTGAGTAAGGGAGAGAATTAATGTGAAGAGTTACAGTATGTTGGTATTTAGAGTTGTTGTGACTTTGATGGTTTTTCACATCATGTATTTCCATCAATGACAAAGGGGGAGACTATTGCAAGTATAAGAAATTAGTATTGTCATTGATGTCAACAAGCCTGTGTTACCATTGATGCCTATTTTTGGGTGAGAGTGTGAGTAGTTGATGTTATCCATGCTTTGATTAGTTGCATTATGTTGTCATTAGTAAAGAAATTGATTTCTCTATAGTTGCATTATGTTGCATTATGTTGTCATTAGTAAAGAAATCAACTTCTGAACACAACTATAGATTTGCAAGACTTCTTTTGTACATTAATTCAACGCACCAAATTTTGGATATAAAACCTTTGAACATCTCTCACCAACATATCTAAAAAGAACAAGAAAATCTTCAACCTAGAAGAAATCTGGAACAACATAAGAACACACCTCTACAAACCAAAACAACACTGCAACACACTGTTTCCTCTTTTTATCAAATTTTCTCAAAAAAACTTAGAAATAAAGCACCATAGACACATCCTCATCATCTTCAACACTTTCTTAACACAACTAAACCATCTGTGATATAGAAAGTCAACCACATATCCATAGGTAGAAGCTTATCAAAGAAATACTAGATATTGACACCAATTTCTTTACTAATGACAACATAATGCAACTAATCAAAGCATGGATAACATCAACTACTCACACTCTCACCCAAAAATAGGCATCAATGGTAACACGGGCTTGTTGACATCAATGACAATACTAATTTCTTATACTTGCAATAGTCTCCCCCTTTGTCATTGATGGCAATACATGATGTGAAAAACTATCAAAGTCACAACAACTCTAAATACCAACATACTGTAACTCTTCACATTAATTATCTCCCTTACTCAACTAGCTTGTTACTCTCTCTCTCTCTCCCTTTGTAGCTTATCTTTTTTACATGACTTTCTCTCCCCCTTAACTTTCTTCTTTTTCATATGACTCTCTCTTCCCCTTTATGTTTCAAGTCTTGCAAATCTGAAGAAGTGTTGATTGTGTTGGTATCTTTCTTTAGTTAAGGTGGTTCAAGGTTTGGTGCTTCAAAATTTAGTTTCTCAAGTAACAGTGTATGGTAGAGTCGTATGAGTATATCGGGTGTGTACATTCTTTAGATGGAAGTTGTTGCGAAGTATTTTGTTAAATTTTAGGGTGTTTGAGGAATATTCTAGATCTTTTTTAAGCTTGGTGTGTGGTTTGCAAGTCATCCTTGGACTTAAGGAAGCATGTACTTCAAATTTTAATGGTGTTTACATAGGTAACAACCGACTTGGTGTTTACACTAATTACAGTGGATAATTATTGTTTATAGAAGTGTGTGATAGCATGGTGTTATAGATTTGGGTCCCAGATAAAGTGTGGTATGTTCGGCTTTCACATCTATCTTCCACAGAAGTGTTATGGCATTGGCCTAATTTGAATTTGTATGGTTGATGTGCATAGCCGACATTGGAGAAGGGTTTCAAGGTTGAGGATGGTATAAATATGAGTTGATTTGTTGAGGAATGATGGGATAGACAAGAGAGATGTGAATAATATGAAGTGTAGAGTTATAGAGTATGAAATTGATAAGTGTAGTGTGAGCTTTCATGTGTTAGATCGCGAGATGCAGTAAGCAGAAGGTGCCTACAATTCTTCAATTAGGTTGTGAAGGTGTTGGTGACATTGTGGTAGATTATGTATTGCATTGAGATTATTTTCTTTATGTAACATTTATTCTCTATCTTATTTTCTATTCTAGCAATTATCCTTTCTTTCTTTGGGTAGTGAGCCCTTCGATAGTGAGCCCTATTGTATTCAGTGTTGATATTAATTATATTGTGATCTAATCCTCATCGTGGTTTTTCCCTTCTTGGGTTTTCCACGTAAATCTAGTGTTCTCTTGTGTATGGTGTTGTTGTGTTTCAGTTTATGTTATTTTCTTTTCATGATAAATCATCATAACATATTTAATGGCTTAATGAATGAATGTGGATCTGAATGTGTATGAGGATTTTTAAGTTTTAAGGTACAACTGATTCAACATAGTTGTCCTGTGCATTCAACAAAGAGGAGGGAGGGAGAGGGAGGTTAGATAGAGAGACAGTAGAGAGGGAAGGAGAGAGAGAAAGGGGGAGGAAGGGAGAAGTGAGAGAGAGTTGATAGAGATATGTGATAGATAGAGAAGTAAAGAGGGAAGGAGGAAGGTGGAAAGATTGAGAGAGGGAAGGAGAGAGAGAGGGACAGAGAAAGAGGTATAGAGGGATATGTTAGATAGAGATAAGTAGAGAGGGAAGGTGGGTGGGAGGAAGGAAGAGTGATAGAAAAACAGTGAGAGATAGAGAGAGACAAAGAGACAGGGGTAGATAGAGAAAATTAGAGAGGGAAGGAAGGAGAGAGGGAGAGAGATATGTGAGATAGAGAGAAGTGGAGAGAGAGAATGGTGAGATAGAGAGAAGTAGAGAGGGGAGGAGAGAGAGATAGAGATAGAGACAAAGACAAAGATAGACAGAGACAAAGACATACAAAGAGAAAGAGGGGGAGAGAGACAAAGACTGGGAGAGATAGAGAGACATAGAGATAAAGACAAAGACAAAGATAGACAGAGACAGAGACAAAGAGAAAGAGAGACGGTGACAGAGAGAGACAAAGAGAGATAGAGAGGGATACATAGAGGGAGGGAGGGAGGGAGAGAAAGAGAGATAGAGAGAGGAGGGTGGGAGGAGAGGAGAGGTAGGAGATAGAGAGAGTAGAGAGGGAAAAGGAGATAGAGAGAGAGGGGAGGGAGGGAGAAGTAAAGAGGGATAGTTGAGATAGATAAAAGTAGAGAGAGGGCAAGGAGAGAGAGTAGAGGGAAGGAGAGAGAGAGAGAGAGAGAGAGAGAGAGAGAGAGAGAGAGAGAGAGAGAGAGAGAGAGAGAGAGAGAGAGAAGGTGGAGATATTGAGAGAGGGAAGGAAGGAGGGAGGGAGGGAGAAAGAGGTATAGAGGGATAGGTTAGATAGAGAGAAGTAGAGAGGGAAGGTGGGTGGAAGGAAGGAAGAGAGAGACAAATAGATAGACAAAGAGAGATAAAGAGAAAGAGAGGGGAGATAGAAAAAAATTAGAGGGAAGGAGGGAGGGAGGGAGGGAGAGATGTGAGATAGAGAGAATTAGAGAGAGAGAATGGTGAGATAGAGAGAAGTAGAGAGGGAAGAAGAGAGAGAGAAAAAGAGAGAGGTAGGGAGGGAGAGAGAGAGGGTGAGATAGAGAGATGTAGAGATGGAAATATGGAGGGAGGGAGATAGAGAGTAGAGAGGGAGGGAGAGAGAGAGAAGGGGGGGAAGGAGGTAGGGATGGAGAGATAGTGAGAAGTAGAGAGAGAGAGAGAGGAGATGGAGAGATGTAGAGATGGAAGGATGGAGGGAAGGAGATAGAGAGTAGAGAGGGAAGGGGAGAGAGAGGAGGATGGACAGGTAGAGAGGTAGTTCTTGGGATCAATGGAGAGAGAGAAGCATAAATGGATGGAGATAGAGAGAAAGAGAAAGAGAGGTCTAGAGCATAAGAGATGAACAATGAGTGAGATAGAGAGAGAGAGAGAGAGAGAGAGAGAGATGATACAACTTGTTGATTATTGAAATTTAACCTCCTAATCACTAAAATTTGATATGTTGATTTTTGAAACTTGAATAAGTCTAAAAACTTATAAGATATTCCAAAAACTAGAATTTGCATTAGAACTCCAAGAGATCTGAAATCACTCTCAAGTACCCTTAAATTATATACATAAAATATAACTTAAAGTATAATAAAGTAAATATCCATGTGCAAATGTCAAAGACACCACTCTTAAATGTTTATTTCATGTATATAGTTTCATTGGAAGACAAAGACAAAGACAAAGAAAAAAAAGAAAGAGTTCAAGAAAATGCATTTTAAAAGTCATCAACCAAAGTTGGTGATCACCAAATGGTGAGTTCGGGTAAAAAAATAAAAGTGACATCTTTTTTGTGTCACATCTTTCTACACTTAACTTGGCTAAAGCTTGTTCTTACTTGAAAGGGACATTCAATGCCAAATTTCTTAAAATAATGGAACAAAAAATAGGGGTTACTCATGAAAATATTTCTCATGGTCCCTATCCACCTAGGTTGATTAAATGAAGAAGAAATATGTTGCACTATTTATTCAAGGGTGTGACTTTGAGCCTAATGGATAGGATTTATAGGATATCCATCTTTCAAGTAAGATGCCTTTTTGAGTCACCATAAATGTTGTGTATTTCCCATGTACATGCTCCCTTCAAATAATCCATGCTAACATAAATGGATTCTTCAAATCCCTTATATTTGTTCTCTTTAAACTTTGATTCCTCTTATTCTTAGACCATTTATGTGATAATTATGACATAATGTTTGAATTAATGGTTTCATGATGCCTACAAAGCCTTATTCTTGGTTTTTGGTATATTGGTGCCACTTGTAACCCCTTGTTAATTATTTCAATTTTATTTAGCCTCTCTCTAGAAGATGTTAGATGAAACAATTAGTAGTTAAAATATTTTTTTATGTAGAATTCTCCTACCTTTATGGGTTATACTCATTTTTTAGATTGGCTTCAAAATATCATTCATCCTTTTGTAAAATTAGAAAGTTAAAATCCTTGCAAGAAATTCATTACATTAATCTAATGTCACAGATGTTTCCTTTTGAAGCCACTATCAAGATGGATCCCATATCTTCTCTATCTCTTTTCTCTTTTTGGGCATTACTCTACCAAACTTATAATGGTATCTTTGAAGATGTGACAATCATTTATCTTTGGTAGAATTTTATATCTAGTGGTATTCTCTATATTGTCTTCTCCATGTGCTACCAGGCTTAACCTTGTAGTGAACTCCACTCCAATATATCTCCTCTCCTTGAGAATTTCGAGGCTCTTGTCAGGCTAGAAACTCTCCATGCATGTCAAGTGTTGATGTAAAAGATGATCCAATAGTTTAAAGGTTATTAGGCCCCATTTACTACATATAGTTCAACCTCCTCAATGATATTCATGTTGAATTTATCTCCTCTCCAATTGAAAATAGCACTACTCTTCCTTTCACCTAGTGAGTATTTGACCCCCTAGTCAAATGATTCAACACTAATGTTGCTTCTCTCACCTCATTCTTAGCACATGCCTCCACTAGTTTAATGGTCATTTATTACTAGTTGCTACGTAATATTCATTATGGTCAGATGACAATTACTCTCACCTGGACTTTTGGGAACTATGTACTAAAACATAATAACTTGCATATGGATTTAGCTAAGGCCATTGTGGGTCTCATTATCTATGGCTAATATTTCTAGCCATTTGTATATTCCTCCTTTCAATTGTTGATTTGATATTGTTGGCTAAGAAAAATGGCATAGTCACGGTGTCCACCAACATAAGAGATAAAAAACAAAATCCTCTCTTGAAAGGAGACTAAGTCCTCCCCAAGGTCTCAATACCATCTTATTAATATTACTAGATAACTCATTGGTTAAATGAGATTTTTTAGCAAGGAGCCTACTAGCATTTGGAATGCTTAGTGTTTCTAAGAGAAACTACATATATTTAACTTATGAAAGATAAACACAAAAGAATGTCTTGAATTTGACTATAAAAAATAGTGTTTCCTATATCTAATTGTGACAATGAAGATCAAAGAAAAATAATCTAGATATAACTCATTCTAATATAGTCTAAGAAAAAGAAAAGGAAAAGAGAGGGAAAATGGGGGAAATAATGGAAGAGAAGAAAGCAAAGAATGAGAAAAGAAAGAAAATCAACTTGTCCAACAAAAAAGAAAACATTAACTTTCTGAATTTTACCTATAAACACATGAAAAACTACCAAAAAACCCATCATTCATAGCTGAACATGAATGCTTTGGTAATGCAAGAGTCCAAGGAAACTTGTAGAACATGTGATTTTATCTATTAACTCAAGTCATAAAAGAAATAATCATCAAGTAACTTGTATAAATTATAACCTACAAACCTATACCTAGACATATATCGAGTTATATAATATTATTTACAAGTGGAAAATCTGACATTATAATAATTATGTTCAAATGAACCCAACTTAAAGACTATCCACCAAATTATTCATATAAGAAAATCCAAACTATTTAATTTTTATATAAAAAAAAATTAAAATCAACTCTCCTATAACGAGCAATTGCATATTTTCATCAAGATACTTGATACATGATGCCACCAATTATAATATAATAGATAAATTACATACCTTTCAGTAATTGATGGCATCATTAAATTTTAACTTATATAGAGAGAATTATAAAACCAGCACTAAGAAAATAAAGGCATTTAAAATGATATTGGTCCTCATGTACATTCAAACCTGCCTCTATGAAAGTGGTTTGACTTATATGATAGGTTTATACATAATAAATTCTAGATTTGATTTATTCAAATCCACGCCTTCTTAAATTCTAGATACTCATCATAAATCAAGCCACCTATAAATAAATCAACAGTAGATTTCAAGCTCTTTCTAAATTAATTTGAAATCTAAAATCTCAAGAAAAAATTTATTCTATGTTAAATTTATGTTGTCCACGTTAACATCTAAATGGCAGGCTTATTCAGCATTCATGGCTCTTAGAACGCAGCTACATCATCCTAAATCTACATTAAAATCCATGAAATTTTGTGAAAATCTGTGTAACATACTGTTTATATTGATCGCAGGCCTAAGATGGGCCATCAACTTTAATTAGATCTGAGAACATGTGAACTTACCAGAAGAACTAGCATGGGATAAATACAGTACTGAAAAGTGTGTAGAGTATGTACCAGATGTGGTCCAATCACAATGTACCATCAGACTGGAAATTCACAGTAAATTTAAAAGTTCTATTCACATGAATGGATATAAATACAATTGGAATGCAAGTAAGGTTGGCTTTACCAAAGGTTTGGGATCCACAAAAGAGAGAAAGGACATGTCCAAGACTCTAACATACTGGTGCGAAAGGACTCATGGCACTGAGTGACTGAGCACATAGTGTCAAGAGGATGGCATGTGGCACTATATCCAACATATTTGAAATATTTAGTAAACTAAAATATAGTCATATGGATGGTTTCATAGGGCGAAGTCTATGTAATCAATAGGATGCATGTTTGTGCGTTCATTTTTAATTTTCAATTAATTAATAAATACAGTCAAATGTGCATCTTGTTGATTGCATAGACAATACAGTGCCATAGGATACTCCAGTAGAAATCTATTTTTTGAGTTTACTATTAGCTTGACGTCTAGGGTTATGTGAGGATAACTAGAGTTGACGCATGATGAAGATTGATGGTCATGGTGTCACATGATGGAGTTTGGGCTTGAGGCTAAAGGTAGATGTGAAAACACCACTCAAAGTAAAATATACGTAATAAATCAAGTCGATAAAAGTTTAGGTGTGAAACATAAAGTCAAATTAAATGCAAGAAGTCTAGGTTGAAGAAAAAGGTCCTAAAGAAAAATGGGTGTGTTGCATAAGCAGCAATAATTATTATTAACTATGATTCAAAGATGATTCCCACTAACACTTTAATATAGTGAATTGTATATTGGTTTTTGGAGCATCACAAACCTTTTTACTATCTTATGTATTAGAGTCTTGTAGAGGTAGGTTACCCTAGTATTTAAATGTTGGGTGTTGTAGTTTATATAAAACTTTTAGAATATTTGTCAAAGGCTTCATATTCTAGTTTATATTTCACACTTTATTTTACCAATGATGTATTGATAACTTTTGTAAAAGAATCATTGTATCAAGCAACCTTTTTAATCATTAATGATTTGAAGTTTTAAGAAATGGATCAATTTAGTGAAGTGATAAATGAGATGGTAAAGGTATATGTCCAAGATTATATCTTTGATGACATCAATTCAATTGTTCTCTTTGCTATAATTCTTCAAAGTATATGTGTTGGTAAATAGGTCCAACTAAGGAAATAGTGTTAGTGCTCTATAGAAATAGAGCAATAGAATATGTTTGAATTAGAAAGGTTTTAGCAAGTTGAAAAAACTAATAAAGTTAGTGGCATTAAAAAAATAGCATTAAAACATGTATTTTAGAAAAGGCAGGCCAAGGGAGATGCTTTCCTACTATATCAATGCTATTGAAGATTTTAAATTTGTTCGTATGTTTTAACCAACTAAACAAATAATAAGCATTAACAAAAATTATTGTAGAGAGATTAAATAAATGGAACTTGTTTTGATTGTAAAAAATATTAATAAACTTCATTCTAGTTGTATTCAATTTTTAAAAAAAATTGGCATTTTCTTTCAAATGAAGACAAGTTTCTACAATATGTCTAGATAATTATAGAAGAGAAGGTGCAACAAACTATAATTACAACTAATCCACTTGTTACAAAAGATATCATTGGTAACACAAATGAATTTCAAAAATATATAAAGACTAATGTAATTGAATTGTAGAGAAGACCTAATTTATCTTTAAAAAAAGATATAATTAGAAACAATACTATCAATAAACATGCATTAACCAAGTCAAATGCAACACTTAGATAAAAACCATGGAGGTTATAAATGAGAAATAAATATTGAAACAAGGTGAAACAAAAATATAATATTAAATTATCTATGTGAATTCAAATCTAAAAATAAGATTACCAAATTAGATTATATGTATGCAATTGCACATTCATCACAATAGAAAATCAGTAAACAAAATATGACCAAATTTACATGGAGAAACCATTTCGGGAAAAAATTGCACACGAGAAAAGAGGGAAAGTATATTATTAATCTTCACAAGAGAGATACACCATAATACACTTCACTACTGATCTCTGATCAACCCAGATGAACCCATATACTTGCAAATAAATCAATATGAAACTATTATCCAATGGCTCCAATATACAAAACTTGTGGGAGGTAAAACCTCAAGCGGCAAACCAAAACAAGAGGTACCAAAACTACTTGTGAAAACCCATGCTCCCTTCCTAGAAGACCAAAATTCATGATAAAATATTAAATAAAATTCGCAAGGCTCCAACATGGGCACCTAGCCCATATCCTTTTCAACTTCTACCTTTCAAGATGTTCCGATGACTTTTCAACTTCTTGATCAAACACCAACGGACACCTATTTCCCTTCAAACTTGGGTGCCCCACTCATGACCTTTCATAATCCCAAAGTGGATGCCTATGAGAGAAATTTTATCCATAATGTTGTGTAACCTCCACCAACATTAAATCGTCTCTTAAAAATATAATTATAATATGCCAATCTTTAATGAATTTCTCTCATGTCCCTTAGAACACGTTCCAAGAAACACAAAGACATATGGATGACATATTTTTTCAAGGTTAATGTCACCTAACCTAACATTCTCCCACTTGACATTATACATTATAATTACATCTAAGATATACAAATAATTGTTAGTGTAAAATGGGTACTTTATCTAACTAGTTCATTTCCTAGCTAGTTATACACTTAGGCCCTCTTCAAACTAGATTAAGTTTACATAGGGTTAAGGTCATTGATCTTTAATAACACTTTGTTGTCACACCTCATAGGATGACAATACCTGTCATAATCTTGTTACATCATATCTCTCCCCTTGGCCTATATAACCAAGGCATTCCTTTGTAATCTCAATTCTCAAGTTCATTGTAAGTTTTTCACTCTTGAGTAGAATACATTTTATTCTTGTTCATCTCCAATTTCTATATTTGCTTTCCTTCATTCATTTGTATCTTGGGTAGGATATTTAGCTAAATCTTACACGATATTAGAGCAATTGTGAGTTGTGGGTTAGCAATATTTTAGTAAATATGGGAGTGTAGAGCTATTATTTTTCAAAGCAAGTGAGTATTCTCTTCTCTTGCATCCATGGATGATCTGAAGAATTAGAAAAGTGAATAAAATACCAATTTCTAGGGGGTTCAAACATTGAATTGCTAGTTGCGGGTTTTTTGAAACTTCCTGGAGAAATTTTGAGCTCACCATTGAGTTCGGAGTAGCTAATAAAGTCATATCTACCTTTTTTTTTTGTCTGAATCAGGCACTAGAGGCCAGATCTACAAGAATTTGAAGCAAGAGGTTCATTTCCAAATCCAACAAGGAACTGTCATTTCGAAACATTTGGGTCAAATTCGACCCTACGATTGTGCTTAGAAGGCCCAAAAACCATAAAATCAACTATCAAAACATCAATTTTGGACAAATTTGAAGGTTACTTGCAAAAAAGATTTGTTTAAGGAGCCATATGGCCCCCATGGACATACAGTTTTTTTTTTTTTTAAATTGCTTTAAATAACAAGCATTTTTTTTATTTTAAACCATAAAAATTTAAAAATAAGAAATCATTACCTATTGTTAAAATAAAATTTAAAACAAAAAACAAACAAAATTTTATTTGTTGTAGGTACCTGAACAAGCCTTGCAAAAGGGATATCGCAGGCTACGCGAAGGTACCTGCAGTTCCCTTTGGATCTCGTGCCCCATATAGGGCTGCGGCCTTTATAAGGGCTCAAAAACCCTTGTAATAGGGGTTGGGGTGTGGCTTCAACCCCCCAATCCTCTAATTTTCGGCCTTCGAGCCTTTTATTAAAATTTTATTATTTTTAATAATTTTTAATATCTTAAAAAATATAAATTTTTTAATTTTGCCATCGCTAAATTTGGTGGTTGGACAATTTTCTCTAGGGGTCAACTAACTTTGGTGGAGGTATAAGTTGGCTAGAGAATATCTAAATTTGGCAGACAACTAACTTTGGTGGCAGTTCCACTAAATTTGGCGGAAGGAATTTTTTTTAAAATCATACCCCTCTCTGTTGATAGGTTGGTTTTTGAAGACCAACTTTGATAGCTCATAACTCGGGCTCTCGACCTCCATTTCAATGCGATTTTTTTTATTTGGGCTAAATTTTCGTGCTCTACGCATTGGTGAAGATGGTTTTAGATTTCAGCATAAAAAAAAATTAGAATTTTTTGATTCTCAAAGAGGACACCACATAGTTCTCATTTTGAGAACTTCAAAGATGCATAAATTTTGCATACAACCTCAAATCGAGTTGATTCTTTTTTTGAAAGTGCATAATTTTTTGGGTACTTTAAAATGATGCTATTCATTTCATATGGTATTATAAAAAAAAAATTATTTCAACATATGTTCATTTCTTCAAGATTTGTAAAAGCATTGAAGTCCAGAAATTTGTAACTACACGAAATATAAAGTGTCAATATTTGAGGGGACTCTTTGATTAAGTGAATTTGGGGGGTCTCTTATTGTATTTGTGCTTGTGCATCTCTTCTACTTTGTTCTCTATTTTTCCTTCATGATGGGTACATTTAAGTTTGCATTGCCAATGCCATACAACTATAATACATGGCATCAAAATACATAGAATGCCTTAATGCAACTAGGATATACAACTTATATTGAAAATAAGGTAATTGAACCCACAAATGATAAGGAAAATTTACTCTATATGCTTGAACATAAAAAAAGTCTTAGTTGTCTAAGGAGTTTAGTTTCTCTTGATATTATGAAATTGAAGGATGTAAAGATTCACATGATACATGGGAAAAATTTAAAAAAATATATGGTACAACTGATGAATCATGGTTATCAAATTGACAATTAACTAATGAGTCTTGATCCAAAGTCCTTTGACAACATTTAAGATTATGTGAAAAATGTCAATGACCTTAGAGCATAACGCAAATCATGTGGCTTAGAGAAGAAAGATATTCAACTTGTCTATAGCACTCTCACCAAACATGGACTTGAATATGCAACTTTTGTTTCTAGCTTTCACACTCATGGTTTGACAATGGGATGTACATTCACTACACCTTCTTATGCTTCATTTTTTGAAATTTTGATGCAAGAACAAGGAAATCTTATTTCCATGGGTCTTGTTAAACCTTTGCAGTCATAAGCTTTGTTGGATGGTTAACCAAAGGGTCAAAAAGAATCAGGGAAACCTGACAAAAAATGAAAGCAGATCAAGAGAAGTCACAAAAAGATCAGGCACAATCATATTCTACAATAAAAGTTGACACCAAATCCTCCTATTCAAAGGGGAATTATCAAAAGAAGGAAATTCCAAATTGTAGCTACAACGAGAAAATTGGTCATGAGGAACATTCTTGTCATAAGAAGTAGATCAATGAGTTAAAACATCTTATTAAAAAAGAACAAAATGAATCTACCTTATTTTTTTGCTCAACAATCCTCTACTCCTTCCAAATCAGGTAAAGGGAAAGAACCTACAATGATTTCTATTGTTGATTCTTCACAATAGTGGATTCTTGACTCCAATGCATCACATCACATGGGTTTTATTAAAGAATGCTTTTCTTTGTTGGAGCCTTGTTTTGTACCCCGCATTCTCATCTAGGTTGATTCTCTAGTGGATGTAATTGGGAAGGGTTCACTTGATGTTGAAAATGGTATATTTGAGGATGTCTTATGTGTGTCTAATCTATTGGTGAACCTCTTCTTCATCTACCAAATCACTCAAAATGGTAGAAAAGTTGAATACACTCAAGATTCTATTATTATCAAAAATCTTGAAGATAATGCACTATGTTGGTGTTTTTTTCCTGCTAGACCCCGAACTTCTCTAAAGGGATGTCATGCCTTATACTCAAGAAATTCTTAAGCTAGAAGGCCAACATACTGAGTAAATATTCTAAGGTCTTTACTCCTACTCTTTAGGCTTTGTGAGACCAAGGAGGGTGTCCCTTATTGTTTTCATATGATATTCAAAACCTCAAGAACACTTCCACACAGAGATTTGTCCCTATTGAGTACAATTAGACATTATTCACCAAAGTCTTGGCTGGCCTTTAAACAAATGACCTCTAAATTTCTAGGAACATTGGTATTTATGAGACTTACATCTCAGTATGGGTATGATTTGAATTAAGTTGTGTTCTAATCTTGAATCCATAGATGGGTATTTGTTGATTTTATTAAACTATAAGAATTCCAAATGAATAAGCTAGTGCCTCATCAAATTGGGCAGGAGTCACGCATGAAATATTCAATCATACACAATATTCAACCCTAATATAAGTGAATGATTTTCATAATGCATTACATCATAAAACTTCACAATACTTAAAGTATCACTTCTTATCAAATTCTTAGTACATTATCACAGACCTACGATTCTTTCTCGAGCATTTGATTAACTCATTGATTTGAGGCAAGAAATAGAATCATACATTCAAATGAACCATTGAAGATAAACAAAACTACACTTGATACTTTCATTCATAGTCTGTCACAACAACACACAGGAGAGCACATACTTTAATTTTTTTAGATTTGTTTCGATATCAGTAATTGCATTAAACCATTTAAGAGTATTTTATACATAAACCCTACTCAAGACAATTTGTGGCAGATTCATCAAGAAATATACATTATGTGTGTTCAATATACCCTACCTAGACCATACTGGATTCAAAAATCTAACCTCTACAATGAGCCTTGAAATCTCTTTTATAACACAAGAGAGCAACAAGAATTAGGCTCATTACAATCACATTTCAACATAATTTTATTTCAAAAAAAAATTATTCTCATTTCAAAATCCCAGATGATTAGATGCAATCATGTATCACACAGGGGAATCAAAACTTGTAACAACTAGCCGGTGTCACCATACCAATAGAAAAATGCCATTAAGGCCTTATTGTCCACATCCACATCGAATCCCAAAAATAGCTAGCATCAACATCATAACAAAAATGGGAAACCAAGAAACAACACCATCACCCAGAACCCAAAGCAGCATCAGGGCCACAATACAAACAACCACTTCGTGTTTTCACCATAGTGGGAGGCAAAAAAACTGCTTCTTCTTCATCATCACACTTCACAACAACATTATATGGTGCCACCGTAGAAATTGGAGAAACTACAAGGACCTCTTCATTCACACCGGCCATCTCAATCAAAGCCGTGAGGAAATAGTTGTAATTAGAGTCAATCTCTGCATCACTGTCACCAGAGCCATCTGAGACATCAATGGGTGAATTCTGCCTACCTAGAGAGCCATGATCATACCTCAACCTAGCCTTTGATCTCTTCTCATACTCTGCAAACTTCCTCTCCTTGCCAAGCACCACCACCTTTGCACTTGCAACTTGGCCTTTGAGCTAAGAGCTGCACCTGGGATTGGCTTCATTCTTTCCTCCTTTAGGATAAGAGCACCTAGAATAGTACTCTGCTCATGTTGTGGCACCTCTACGTGAGACCTCCATGTGTTGACCTTGGAAAACCTACACACATATGAAGGAGAAGCAGTCGACTTTCTCATTTTGCACCAACACTCAAAGCTTTCGCAAGAGCAATTAATAATCACTATAGAAGCATAGAGAATTTTTAGAATATTTTAATAGCAATGACAAAAAATGATAAGCCACCACCCATATTTATCGAGCAAATTCATGATGTTGATCATCAATGCTCTAAGAACAGCATGAGCAAGTGAGTGATTATTCGTTGTCATTTGTTTCACCTCCGTTAATTCCCAAGTACATGGAAATCGACTTACAATTCATCATAATTGTCAGTAAGTAGCCCTTCGCACACATGGAGATCAGGTTGATATCCTTCGAAGAGCTTACACCATTAATGCTCACCATTTGTAGAGCTCAAACAACCATCACATGGCTAATTCTATTTTTTGAATACGAGTCATCGATGCACCAATGCATCAGTCCTTTGAATGACTCAGATTGAGTCAAAAGTGTTTGAGAACTCCATGTTATCGCATGGCAGGTGCATCGGCCAATGATGCTTCCCCCAGTCAGAAAACATGTGTACCACCTGCAATCCCCATCTAGCTTTCATACGCTGCCAATAGAACCCACGTGTCACCATCGCCCAGACCGTGCACAATGTTAGGTGACATTATTTAATATTCTACACAACACGTTCTCTACGGCTTATATTTGATCAAACAGTACACTGGAGTCGTCAATTTACTGCTAGCTAAGACCATGCTGATAGTAGGGATTGGGTCCCACTTGAAACTAGAGGACATATGGTGCAATCGCACACACCGTGCGGCACAGCCAAAATACATTATTTTAAAACTACACGATGTGCCCGCAAGGGCTTGGATTTTGATCATTAAATCTGATGGATTAGATTTCATGCAAGTGCACATATTTTCTTATTATAAGGAAGGGGCCATGGGCTAGGTAATGGGCAATGACCCCTCAAAAAATTAAAGACTTAAGACATAAGCCTTTAAAAGGTGAAAACTTTCGGGTCGACCATGAAACAATAAAATTTGACAAACCCGATGACTAGCGAGCTTAAGAAAAGGGGTCGGTAAAGGCAACAGATGTGAACCATAAGTCATAACTAAGATAATTGGGGACCTAGTACAGCGAGTCGACATGGAAATATAACGCAAGGGTTCAAAAAAAATTGAAAAATTTGAAGAAGGGTAATAAAACCCTAAACCCTAACATACAACCAACAAGCACAAGGGTGACAATGATTCAAATTTTTTCATGGAACTAGCTAAAATTTGTCAAATTTTAAACACTCTATCAGTGGCTCCATCTTGGGGACACATATCCCTAGTGGGTATGGCGAGAATTCAGATCTCAGGTAGAAGCAGACCAACACAGAGAGACAAAAACCAAGAACCTGTCCAGACAAGACAAGCAGACACAGCAGAAAAAGAACAAACCACACTTATGTACAAAATTTACAAAACTGTACAAAATTTCCCCTATTAGGAGATCTCATCCAATTCCACTAGCCTCAATTTTTAAGCCTAGTGTTTCAAGATTTTCCAAGCTTTGGAGCCAAATTTTATCCTTGTCAAAGTCCCTTCTTTCGCACACCTCCATTGGATGAATACTAATTTCAGGCAAGTCCCAATAGTTTGTGTTATTTTAATAGGTACCAATTGTCTCATACGCCTCATAACTACCCTATTTACCAATTTCAGGCTTGTCGGGTTGAAATTGAAAATGGAAACATCCATATTCCACCTGATCATATTCATTCTACATATCAAATTTGAAACCTTCAAAAACACTGTGCATCAGACTAGGCAAGTAATCCTCTAAAGAATCTAAAGTCAAAAGGACAAATGTAAGAAGGTTCTCACCCTGCTTCACATAAATACCATCCTTGTTGAGTGGAAATAAATTCATAATGATACCTAAGAGATGAGGAGCATCAACAAAAAACTCAACCACACACTCATGTTGGTTGATATCATATTTGACACAATTCAGATGCCCTACACATGAGCCAAATTGCCACTCATCATTTGTGAGTCTTAATGCCAACCCATAATCTTCATGTGCATTAGAATATGTAGCCTGGTCACTAATTATTATAACTCTTCCCTTATCAGTGCACACATCAATCTTCAAGAATTTGTCATTAGACTCAACATCTACACACTGAACAGTGATCACCTTGTCTTCATACCCTTCATCACTATTAAATTCAAAGTGTTCTTCTTCTTAGGACTAAGGTATTTGCAAGTCAGTTTCATAAGGATAACTATATTCCTGGGAGAATTACTCAAGGATTTTGATCTCCCCTTGATCTTCACTTTCATCTTCCACAGTAGTGCCAAATGTGAAAGTTTCATAAGCACTCTCATCGATAAACTTGCTAGGGCACTGCTCACAACCATATCCTGACCATGCATCCAAAATGTCATCAGAATCCTCAAAAAGTGGATCATCTCTGCACCAACCAAGGGATTCATCTTTAGCAACTATCATGGATAAAGGTTCATCAAAAAGGGGATTATCTATTACATTCATTGTTGTCAAGGAATTATATTCTCCCTTTATATAAGGAAACAAACCCTACAAAGGAGAATCTCCCTTCATTTGGTAGGGTTAATCACATTCAATAAAGGAAAGACATGAATCTGTGTCATCACAACCACCACAGCATGAGAATCCATCAATAGTGAGACTACACTCAAACCCTTCAGACTCGATGTCATAGTTTATGTCATCAACGTCTTAATCATTGGCAAAAGACCAAACATCATCAACATTGGAATCATAGCTATTGATCAAATGACTTATTGGTGCAATCATTTGGACCTCATCCAATTCTTCATCTGCTAATACCTCCCAAGAGCCTGACTAAGACACATCATATCTTCCATCCCAACAGGGGTCCTCATCTTGCTTTCCATCACTGTGGTAATGACCTACCCATATAACATTAGTGAATTGGTTGCAATCATCCTATTCTAACTCACTTTCTTCACCAATTTGTACTAATTCTTGCTTCTCCTTAGCAGGATTAGGATCACTATTTCCTAGAAGCGTCTAATGTTGTTCCTGTTTGCTCTCAATTCCTTCTACCAATTGTATCCAGTCAACTATTTGGCCTAGAATTTCAGGCTTTAATTCCTCTGGCATCATACTTGTTCCTGACTATTATATTTCACAAAACAAGTCAATACACATTGACTCTTTAGGCCTAACACTCTCAGGTATTTCAAACAACACATCCATAAATCTATGGAATAAGTCATGGGGCAACTCACCTTGACTTCTCCTTATATCACATAATCTTCTAGTATGAGAAACATGATCATCCCTTCTTAAAACTTGAGGGCACCTCTCTTGGGGCTCACTGTGATCAACATAATATGGTGATGGATAAAGTGGGACAGTAGGAGCTATATCTTGTTGGAATGATTCTTCAATGGTTGATTCATCAGTTGTAGTTGCACAAAATGCACCAGAATGACCAGCATTAGTAGCTAGACATCCCTTCATTATTGAATACTTGAGGTTTTTTTCAATGTCCATAGCACTCTAATAAGCCTAGCACAATGTTGTAGGCTCTTTATCTCTCAATAGATAGCCCATCTTGTTGTCAAAAGCACCTAGATATACAACCAAACACTCTGCATCATTTGGTCTTATGCTTTTTGGAATGTCCCTTATTTCCTTTGTAAATCTAAGATTGAAAGCAGGGACCAATTCATCTTCATTTCTATGGATTTCCATAAAGATTTTCCTTACCATACCTGGATTTATCCTTTCACCAAACTGTTCTGCAAAAGCTACCCTAAATTGATTCCATGAAACTATAGAACATGTTGGTAAATATGAAAACCAATCTCTAGCATCATCCTTCAAAGATTGAACAAAGAGTTTCATGACAACATCCTCATGATTTACCTCATAATCTCCCATCAAATGCTTAGAAGTTGATTCAGAATTCTGCCCTATGAACTTGGGCAAATATTTCCTAACATTTATAGGAATCGGGTTTAGAAAACCCTTAATACCACTAAAATCCAGTGGCATATACCTTTCAATAACAAAATCCCTTTGAGGGCATGATAAAAACTATTTTCCCTACATACTTCTACTTGATATTTCACAGGGAAAAACACTTAAGAGTAAAATTCAAATACTTCTCATACTATTATTGATATTACACATTTACACCATTAGAAGTATGAAAAGACCTAATACTATCCCCTTTCTTGATGCAATTTCATCCAATAGGGAATCATTTATCATCTCAAGTCTTGAAGATTTCACAAAATATTCTCACATAGAATAATACTTTCTTTAGATTTATAAGAATACTAAAAATTTGCAGTAGTTGTCAACCTTTCATCCCAATAGCAAGTTTCACGGCTCTGGGAATTTTCTTCACTTCTTCAATAGGTTTTGTAGGTAGAGTTGCCACCTCCTTTATAGAGGACTGAACTTCAAAGAAACATGAAGCCCTTTCATAAGTAAATTTTGTTCTGGGTTGTCTCCACCAGCGGAGTCATTCATAAATTTTCAAAGTCTTACTGCAACCAAAACCTTTCCAGGTTATCAAACCTTTAATATCTGAACAAAATATTTAGATCCACCAAACGCTTGACTCTGTGGTACTACAATCTACACTTAGGATTCTTTCTTTTATAAATTTATCAAAGATCTCCCCAGCAGAGTCACCATTTATGTTGGTGTTTTCTCCTGCTAGACCCCAGACTTCTCTAAAGGGATGCCATGCCTTATACTCAAAAATTCTTAGGCTAGAAGGCCAACATACTGAGTAAAGATTTTAAGGTCTTTACTCCTACTCTTTAGGCTCTGTGAGACCAAGGAGGGTGTCCCTTATTGTCTTCATATGATATTCAAAACCTTAAGAGCATTTCCACACACAGATTTGTCCCTATTGAGTACAATTAGACATTATTCACCAAAGGCTTGGCTAGCCTTCAAACAAATGGCCTCTAAGTTTCTAGGAACATTGGTATTTATGAGACTTACATCTCAGTATGGGTACGATTTGAATTAAGTATTATTTGAATCTTGAATCAATAGATGAGTATTTGTTGATTTTATTAAACTATAAGAATTCCAAATGAATAAGCTAGTGCCTCATCAAGTTGGGCAGGAGTCACACATGAAATATTCAATCATACACAATATTCAACCCTAATATAAGTGAACGATTTTCACAATGCATTACATCATAAAACTTCACAATACTTAAAGTATTACTTCTTATCAAATTCTTAGTACATTATCACAGACCTATGATTCTTTCTCAAGCATTTGATTAACTCATTGAGTTGAGGCAAGAAATAGAATCATACATTCAAATAAACCATTGAAGATAAACGAAACTACACTTGATACTTTCATTCATAGTCCATCACAACAACATGCAAGAGAGCACATACTTTAATTTTTTAAGATTTGTTTTGATATCAGTAATTGCATAAAACCATTTAAGAGTATTTTATACATAAACCCTACTCAAGACAATTTGTGGCAGATTCATCAAGAAATTTGCATTTTGTGTGTTTAATATACCCTACCTAGACCTTACTAGATTCAAAAATCTAACCTCTGTAATGAGCCTTGAAATTGTAGACACATAAAAATGGCCTAGACCCGCAAACCACATTTTTCTATATCATGTTTCGTCTCAACATAATTAAAATATTTAATTGTCCTATAGTCCAATGTTGACTATTAATTAAATAATTCTTAATTATTTAATTAATCCACGTCTTTTATTCCTCCTATCTATTTAAATAAATAAATTACATTTATTATTTAAATACGTCGCTAATTTCTTATGTCATTCTATAATTAAATAAATTCCTAAATTTATATAATTATTATTAGTCTGTTACTTCCTCTTGATTATTTAAATATATAAAATTTATTTATTTATTTAATACGTCATTAATTATTTATGTCTACTCATAATTAAATAAATTCCTATTATTTATTTAATTATTATCCTTTCCAACTTTCTTTCTAATTTTAAATAAAATCATTTATTTAAAATTACCCACTTTCTAATTTTCCTCCACAATTAAATAATTTTAATTATTTAATTGTCTTATTGATTTTCTTTCTAAATTTAAATAAAAGCATTTTATTTAAATTGGCAATTTCCCTCTTTCCAAATGAATAATTTTAAATTATTATTATTTACTTTCACATGAATTCACCATTTTGGAATTAATTTAAAATATTAATTTGAAAATAGCATTTATCTCCACAAAGTAAGTTATTTCTAAAATGACTTGATTTTCTATCTCATCCTTTTTCTACTTGCTAATTCTCATCTCACTATCACAACTAATTTCATTCCTTGATTTAATTTCTTAAATTAAATCTTGTCCACTCAATTTGAATTTTGTCCTAGAGTTGCCCTAACCCTAGTTAAGGGGTTGTTATTTTGAATCTTGACCATAGATTCTAGGGCACTTGTCAATCTTTAATCTCATCCGTCCATACAAAATTGCATTTTCTATAAAATGCCAATTTTGTCTTCATTTCAAGCTCGCTTGATCTCTTATTATTATTTCTTACATCCTTGTTATCATTTTAACTATTTACATTCTAGATTTAATATCTATTTGCATTTAGTTTATACAAATCCTTCAAAGCTTTGTTTAGGACTAGGCATTATAGAAGTTTGCTCATTTTGAATCTAAGGGCACACTCACTACCACAGCAAGCTAAGGAGGTGCAATGGAAGTCAGCCATGGAGGAGAGAAGATTGGGTGAGATTGTTCTAGTTCTCCTTTCTTTTTCTTGTTTTTCTCCTATGTATTGCATTGCTTTGATTGGATTATTTAATATTGCATGCATTAGACACTAACAACTCTATCTTGCAGAAATCCATCATTACATTGGTGAACCCGACAAGTTTCTTTGACACGTTTTTTGCAGGTTTTTGTACGACTTTCAGATTTTTTTGCAGGTACGGGTACAAAACGCCACATTTGAGAGGTTGTGCGATGCAAACGCTCTATTGCACTGCATTTGACTTCTCTTGTGATGTATTTTCCCTGTCGTGCCACATTTGACAGCCAGAGCGACGCATATGACCTGTCGCACCGCATTTGCCAGCTTTCAAACCGCAAACACTATACCGAGCCGCATTTGACCTGTTGCGACGCAACTGACTAGTAAAAGAAAAAGTGTTTTTGCTTTCTCTTTTTCAGATTTCATCATATTTTTATAAGTCTAGATTAAACATTTTGGGTTACTAATATGTTTCTTGTCGCGTGTGTCAAGTTGGAGTCTAACCCAATATGCTTGATTTGTTCTTTTATTTCATTTCAGAACTTGCTTAATTGTTTCTTTTATTTCATTTCACAACTTGCATTTCACTCATGGGATAAAATGAACAAACATGCAAGTGCATAAGGCTAAAAAGAACGATACACTTTGCTTGCAAAACACTACAAATGGATAAAATGAACACCATGTATTTTATGTTTGTACACATTTATTTTTGGGTTTAAAATGAACACCATGCGAGTGTGAGTTAGCATATTCATGTGCTCTCTCTTTGTTTCTAAACAAAGATTGATTGAACTATGAATATGTTGGCTCGATTTTGTTAAGCCTTAGATTTTGGGCCTGCTTTGGTGGGAAAAATTACTCACTCCAAAGCGACTCAAACCGGGAACGTGCTAAAGCCAAGCGACGCCCAACTGGTATATAAATTTGAATGTTAAGAAAAGCTTAGCATTACAAAACTTCCTGCGGACAAGCAATTGACTCCCCAGTACCCTTGTGGTGCATTGAAACCTGTAGAGCGTAACCTCTGCAGACTGGGATGATAATGTCTCTCGCATGGCCTTCTGAATGGGTGCCTGAATTAAATCCTTTGTGATAGAAAACCAAAAACCTTTTATTCTTTGACGCAGCAACGATCGTTGCAAAGGCACCCGCACCTGCGCAGTTCTTAGTAGAAATGATGCATCTGCCATGGGAGTTTCATGGAGATTGGAAGCTTGGTTTCCCTGAGAAGTGAGTGCACTATAAGGGGGAGCCCGTGGCGCCAAGATTTTGAATTCATTCGCTAAGGATATGCAGTTGGCAGGATCCATAAGTATACTGTCCATGTAGCCTTAGGATTTTTGTCAATGTCTTCAATGTGGTTGATTTTCCATTTTTTTCCAACACCATGTGTTTGCCAACTATTTTCAGACAAACTCAATGAATGAACATCAAACTTGCCTAAATCTAAAACAAATTCGTCAAACTGCTGAAATTTATTTTGAGCCACAATCGCTTTGTTGAGCCATAATCATCCTGTCAAACCGCAATTGCTCATTTTTGAGTCACAATCGCTCTGTTGAGCCTCATTCGCAATTTCAAACACTGCATTCATCATATTGCACCACAACTGCCTATTCTTGAGTCGCATCTGCTCTGTCAAGCCACAATAGCCAGTTGAAACACCGCAATTTCCTGTCATTCAACACATTTGCTTTACTAAACACTGCAATTGTTGTCGCACCGCATTTGCAATCCTAAACACCGCATTTTTCATTTTACACAACACCTGCTAAAACCTGCAATGCATCTACCATATTGCAACGCATTTTCCAGAATCAGAGACACATCTGACTACTCTACAATGCATCTGACTGCTCTACAATGCATTTTCCTTCCTGCAACGCATTTGCTTCCTGGAATGACGCATTTGCCTGTCAACTCCAAACATTATTACTGTAAAAAAACTGAGACATCTTTCCATTTGACATCTTTTTCCAACAGTCGATGTCTGAAACCAAAACTCTTGTCTGAATCATCCATCTTTGTATTTTTAGTTTGCATTTAGCTTGCAATCCATCATCGTAATAGGCAAAGCCTTAAGTCCTCAAATGTGCACAATTTAGGACAGGCAAACTTTCCTTACTTTATCAAACCATTGTCTCAAAAAGTAAATTGTCATTGGACCAAGTCGCACAAATCAATCCTTAGTCATTGTCCTTTGGTGAGCAACTTCCAAATCATAAGTCTAGTGTGGAAATCTCACCTTGTCATTTTGGCATCTTGTCCTTCAAACCAGTCCTTTAACAATCCAAATCGAGACATTGGCCAAACTTTGAATGGTTAGAAAACTTTTCCTAAAAATCATTTAACATAAGGCACTCATATTCACTTTTCATTTGAGATTCCTTTTTTTCCTCATTATCACTTTGCATAAGTCTTAGTCTCATTCCATCCACCATCATGTCTTCAAGTCACTATGACATGCTTGCTAGTCAAATTGAATGCCAATTCAGTAGTAATGGTCAAACACAACTGGCTAGGGACTTCAAAACGCTATACCTCCAATCCAAGTCCAAATTCACCTCAACCTCTAGTCCTCCATCCATCTATCCATCTTACCAACAATCCATGAATCCTAGTCCTATATCCATCTACTATCAAGAGTCCCCTAACACCATCCATAGCACTAAGTCAGAACAAACTTCCATTAGTCATACCCACCCTAACATTGACAAGGGAAACCAACCCTCCATTAATCCATTCCAAGCCTCCACATCATATCTTAGTCCTTCATCTTATCCTAGTCCTCCACTCATGTCATATGCTAATCCTCCATTCACATCATATCCTAGTCCTCCATCCACGTCATATCCTTGTCATGCAGTCATGTCCTATCCTAGCCCATCATCCCTCAACCAAGTCCAAACCTCCATGTCATATCCTAGTCCCTTATACACCAATCATTCTAGGACACTCCATTTAGTCATGAAAACATATCTATTCATGGTCTCCAAAGTCCCATCTTTTTACCTACACTTGAGGATACATGTCAAGAGGCAAGCCCAAAGCACAACATTATAACATCACCGTCATGTCAAGATCAAAGTAGTCCATTAGACCCCATCTTTACGTCCATTCAAGAAGTCCTCCTAGACAATCATGGCATACCAAATACACCTATCCTTGGTCAGGAGTCCATCCAAAACCATGCCATTCAAGACGAACCTATTCTTGGTCAAGACCCTATTTTTGACCATATCATTCCAAATGAGCCCATCTTTGATCAAGACACTACTTTTTAAGAAATCCAAAACAATCCACTCCTTGACCTCTATCCTATTGATGATGAAACACTTGAAGACGATTCCATCCAAACTTCAAGTATTGACACTTCCAAAAGTGAGACACTTGCCTCCATGGGACACATAGATGATCTACCACTAGAACAAGAGTCTTCTAGCATGGACATATTTACAAATGATCAAGCTATAGCTGAATTTAGTGGGCTCTATGACACTGACCATCAAGATGGTTTTGACATAGACTTGGAAGTACCAACAGAATCACAGGAGTCCGACATGTCTCCAAATCAGACCGAAGATATTAATCCGAAATCTGTCCAACATGTTAGTGAAACTACAACATCCTATCAATTAGGATCATCCATCGTTTTCGGAGCAGGCTTTCTTATAGAGGAGAAGATTTCAAGCATTAATTTTCACAATAAGGATGGGTTAGCATCTTGCTTCCAAAATAACAAGTATCCCATCGCAAACAGAATTTGTCAGAACATGCATTATCAGGGAAAAGGATTAGGCCTACATGAGGAAGGAATTCTAGAACCCGTACAAGTTCAAGCACATTACGGGCATCAAGGTCTAGGCTATTCATCAATCGGAAAATATAATGATGTTAGTGTTCTCTCCTTGATATTGGGGGCAACTTTATCAGGTACAAACATCAAAATGGGTATCATGAGAATTTCTTGTCATAATATTGTTGCCAACACCCCTTCCCTCTAGACCCAAAACCATCATCCCATCATGAATAAACCTTCCACATGGAACCAACAAAATTATTACAAATCCAAAATCCAGAATCACATGTCAAAGGCCATGGAATCAGAAAAAAATACAAGTGGACAAATGAAGCTAAAATGGATCCCAAAACAAGATGGATCAAGTCAAGAAAAGAATGAATCAGGAAAAGAAAATAAGCCAAAAGTCAATCAAAATGTGGAGCCACAACAGAAGAGGACTCCCACATATAATACATGTCCACCTCCATCAAAATGCCCATCAAAAAAGACATATAAAAATTTTGGTTCCAAACAACATCCTAACCCGACACCTAAGGTTTGGAGAATAAAAGCAGCTAAATCCAAACATCAAACCAACCCATCCACGTCCACCATCATCCGTCATAATCCTACATCCTCCTTAAAGTCCAAACATCCCATGTCACAAATCCGTTGCATCTTGGCAGAAACTCTCTATCATAAGGACTCTCATGGTAGTCTATTGGGATGTGCATATTCTGATAAGGCCAACTCCAATATTAATAAGGATAACAATGACATCGATCAGTTGTATGCAAGCACTATCATCCTGACAAGACAACTACTTCAGAAAGGTCATTATTGGCATGTCATGGTGTAGACATGAAAAATGTACATTCTCGATCTGGCACATTTGATCCAGATTACTAACGACATTTCCTCCTAAATCGTACTCTCAGCATTTCATCATATTTTATCTCTTAATTTAATAAATCATTGTTTATTTGATTAAGTCTTCCTCTTTCAGTAATTAAATTAATCAATTTAATTTAATTGACCTTACATCTCTCTTTAATTAAATAAATCTTTTTATTTGATTAAATTCTCTAAAGTCCTCTTATTAAATTAAATAAAATAAAACCTTATTGGATTTAATCTAACATATTCCTCCTTAGTTAAATAAATCAAATCATTTATTTAATTAAATCATTTCCCCTCAATTCTAATTTAAATTAATTCATCTATTTGAGTCAAAATGGTCAAATCATCTAATTCTTCATTAAATTAATCAAAACCTTGATTAAGTTAATCCCTCTCACTAAAATCCTCTAGATTTTGCAAGTTGCACAATAAATCAATTACTTTGATTTATTAATTCATCTATTTTCCCTCACATGGCATCAAAAGGGAATATTCCCTTAATTTGAATTCAAATTCAAATAGGATGGGTACTTCCAACAAGGCATTTAATGCCTCTTACATGTCCTTAGCCTTGAGCCAAGTGACATTAACTCCATTTCCCTTCCCTCTAAACTTGCCAACTTTCAAATTCAAATTTGAATCTCATGGCATTTATCATGCACATTGATCAAAATGTGCACAACCATCAACCATTCACATCTTGACAAGTGGCACTTGGCCATTGGATGTCGAATGATCCCACATTGCTCAAACTCACTCTTCTTCCAATTTTTGAAATCTATAAATTGAAGACTCTTCTCCTCAATCATCATCCACAACTCATATGCAAAGTTACTCTCTCCAACTGAGAACTAATTTTGCTCTTTGTTCACAATCACCCATCATCTCTCCAAATTTGCAACAAGGTTATGCTCAAATCTCTTTGGAGATTTGACCATTTCTCTAATCACATACCATCAACAACATAGGAATTGGGAAAGGGCCAATTGCAACAATCCATTGGCACCAATTCCCCCATGGAATCATCATGTTATTAGCTTAATTAGGATTGAGTTTCTTTCATTTGAAATTTACTTGTGTTCTTCATTTCCTAGTTAAGTTTGAATAAATGGATTTCATGGGGAATCCCTCATTGTTTGCATGCATTATGATCTAACACTAACAATGTTTGACTTATTGGTGCACTTGCAGGTTTAGGGGTTCACATTTTGGTGCTAGAAGGAGGGCTTGAAGTTCTAAAACATGTTTTTTTTTAAATTTCCGCGCCTTTTGTTTGTGTAGGTACAGAACGATGCAAATGATAAATTATGCGACGCATATGCTCTGCTACACCGCATCTGTCTGCTAAAATGACGCATATGCTTTGTTGCACTGCATCTATCCGCTAAAATGACGCATCTGCTCCCGTGCGCCGCATCCACCTGACAAATCCCATTTGCCACGCCGCATTTGCTCTGTTGCCGTGCTGTACTTTATTTACCGAGCCGCATTTGATCTGTTATGCACCGCATTCCCCATTCTGAGCCGCATCTATTTTTTCGAGCCGCATTTGCTCTTCTGTGCACCACATTTGATATTTTGAGCCGCATCTACTCTGCTGCACCGCAAATGGCTGATACACATTTTTAGAACTTTGTTATTAAGTGTTTTTAAACACTCTTGGGAGGAATTATAACCCCCTTTTTTAAGGATTTTTATTACCTTCATGCTATTAGGACACACTAAAATTCTTTTGGGCTCTAAAAAGAACAAGCAATCTTTTATTTATGTTATCATACTTATGTTGTACAAAGTGTTTTTTAACACTCATTAAAGAATTTGATAAGTTCTTTGATCTTAGGACACTAATTTTCAATTTGATTCTAAAATTTACAAATCAAATTTCCTTTCAAAAGTTGCCAAGGGGCTAAAAAGAATTTTAGGCAAACAAACTAGATTTGGTTTGAAAGGTAACAATTGAACAAGGCAAACTCACACTTCTATTTGGTGCTTAAAAAGAATTCATCATTGCTTTGAAGGTTAAAATGAACAAGTGTCTTTTATGTTTTGCAAGCTTTTTTATAAATTAACATCACTAAAATACGTATGCACTTCTCTCGCGCTTTATAGCGATCTTGAGAATCAAAAGCATTTTAGTGATATTAACTTGTCAAAAATATTGCCTCCACATTTTTTGATTTGGGCACTTAAAATTGAACAAAACATGCGAGTGTGAGCATGACATATTGTGGAGGTTTTCCCCTTTGTTTTTCAACAAAGGTTGTGTAAACAACGGGATATGTTTTGCTCGCTATTGTTTATCTTAGAGGGTCTGCCTTGTGGGAAAAAATAATCACCCAAGGGAACGACCCAACCGGGAACACGCTAAAGCCAAGTGACTTCCAGCCGGTATATAAGTGTGGATATTGGAACAAAGGCCAATATCACAAAGATTATTCTGACGAGATGGACAGCAATGGACTCTCGCCGATGTTGGATAATCCCCCACAAACGGAATGCCCGAATTAGAACCCCTTGTTTAGAAAAAGGTCATGTCCTTTGAAGCCGCCCCACGTAACATGAGGTCTTGTTGTGGAAATGGAAATTATAACATGGGAGATTCATGGGTACTAATGCTTGGCTGACCCGAATAAGTGAGTGTCCTGGAGGGGAGCCAGTGTGGTCAAGCATTTAGCCATTCGCACAAGAT
Source organism: Sequoiadendron giganteum (assembly GCA_007115665.2). NCBI lineage: Eukaryota > Viridiplantae > Streptophyta > Pinopsida > Cupressales > Cupressaceae > Sequoiadendron > Sequoiadendron giganteum. The sequence goes on from CM021102.1 coordinate 157,328,455, forward strand.
ATGTGCAGCTGGATTTATCCAAGTGGGAACCCAACAAGGTATTGTCTCATCAACCTAGGAGTGTAAAAGTGCTTGGAAAGAACACATTGCTTGATCTTGAGAACATTTGAAAAATGAACATACACAAAAACCTTGTGGGAAACAAATACCTATTGACGAACTTGCCCACTCTTGCTTTCCCTAGGAATCACATTCCTAGAGGTTTCTAAGTGTACAAGTTCTACCGTAATTTGTTTCCAATAAGGATAAACATAAGGAACTTTTGCCCTATTTTCCTCGATTTCCACACAAAGGACCTTGTGGGATGAGAAAGAGAATGGGACACTAGACATATAGTTTGAAACCTAAGCAAGCAAGTGTCTTGGATAAAAACAACCTCATCTAACCAAGATAAAGAGACAAATTGAATTACACATGTTTTGTTTCCAATGATTTCCCACAAGATTAAAATCCCAAAGCCAAAGTTCAAGAAAGTGAGTCTAAAAATCCGTGAGCAACGCCTTGAGATGCTCCTTGAAGTAAGGGAGAGACTTGTATACAATTTCTACAAAAAAGCCTCAAGGAACAATCCCACATTGTATGCATTTTATTGCCAACAAAATCCTGAACTTTTCCAAAGGTTTGCATTTCTCCCATAGGAAGTTAAGCATGTTCTTCAATACCGAGGTTTTGTAGAGAGAGTCGCATCTAGGTTAAGGTTCAAGATCAAAGTTGTCATTTCCATTCATTCCTCCATCAAATCAAGTCTCATTTCATCATCAAACCTTTTAATAACTCTAGAATCAATCATCACGCTAAGCTTAGAGGGCTAAATCAACATCATCATATCTTGGCTTAACACACTTAGCCAACATAGTCTCAAATCATTGAACAAATTTTCTTTGAGATAACACAACTTCTTAAAGTCTATTAGTTCTCCAAAACATTGGCATAACACACTTTGTCAATTCATCCTTTTGTGCAAGTTCCCTTAGGATAACACAACTTCCTAGGGAAAACAACTTCACAACAAATCTTGTTTGACTTAACGCATCTAGTCAAATTATCACAATCAAATCAAATCAAAAGCCCTTACAAAGTTTAGCACATACCATTCAAAAGTTCTCCAAAGGTTTCACTCACTCATCCCATCCATTTTAACCCATCACCATTATCACCATCTTTGATCTTTTAGCTTTCCTAGTTCTTCTCTTTTGGACCTAAAAGATTAGGATCGAACAAATCCCTATTTTTTATGGTCCAAACAAGATCTCAATACAAGAAGGACATGGAGAATATCAGAGAAATATCAGCTTCTATGGACATGAGTCATTTAAACACCGAAGTGAACCTAGCGGGATCAAGCAACTCTCCCTTATCATCACAAAATCCTCAAGAGGAGAGTCATCAAGAGGATAGCACAAATGAAGACATGGGGATGACACCAAATGAAATCATGGAAATGGTTCAAAATCCAGAGAACCACAAAATTGTTAGTGCTATGTTCAAATACCTAAATATGATAGCAAGAGGAGGGGTCATACCCCCTCCCGACCTTAACACAAGCACTAGTACAGATGCGTCCCCATTGTCCAATGTCAACCAAGAAGTACCTTGCACCACATCGGTCATTACACCAACCTCCCCGAATGTGAACTAGGGGACTGCCATGTTCCAGGAATTGCAAAAACACCACCTTGTGGCTAATAAAGAAGTAACCATCACCCCCACACTGGCTACATCTATTTCGGAAAACCCATATCACCCATATGTCCCACTCACATTTCATAATCCCGTTGGTTCATCCTCATTTCACGCCACACCAGCCTATCAATTGAATATACCAACTGCCCCACCACATGAGGAAGTTGGCTTGTTTGGAACGAAGGAAGCTATCAATCCTTTCTCTTTCCAAAATGGTGCATCATCCCTTCCCCCACTTCCTTTCGCATCCGCATCACCTCTTGGAATGGGTCTTCCACCTTTACACATCGAAAATTTTGCCAATCCAAACAATCCGACTACCACTTTGAACCCGCTTCTTTTGCCCATATCCTCACAACAAATCGCAACCATTCCTGTCACCACGGTTAATGCATCTATTGGTCCTCAAGTCTCCCAAAGCATGCCTCCTCAAGGACCAATTGTCTCAAGCACCCCACCCACTACCCAAATCACAATCACCACCACAATCCCTCCACCCACCATGACAGTTGGCATGATTCCTGCTCCACCACCAATCCCACCAAAAACCAACACAACCAATTCATTCACCACTCTAATCCAAACCCTCCAAAAAGCCAACAAACAAAGAGTACTACAGCAAAAGCAGCAAGCCCAAGCGCAAGCTCAAGCACAAGCCCAAGTGTAAGCACAAGCCCAAGCGCAAGTGCAAGCTCAAGCACAAGCCCAAGCGCAAGCCCAAGCACAAGCGCAAGCTCAAGCTCAAGCTCAAGCTCAAGCCCAACAACAGGCATAAGCTCAATACCAAGCGCAATTGCAAGTGATCCACCTACAAGCCTACCAACAAGCCCTGCAAGACTTTTAGGCACAACACCAAGCTAAACAACAAGCTTTATTGGCACAACAGCAACTTGACCAACAACAAGCATTGTTGGCGCAACAACAGCTTGACCAACAACAAGCATTGCTAGTTCAACAGCAGATTGACCAACAACAAGCATTGCTAGCTCAATAGCAAATTGACCAACAGCAGGCAGGCTTCATGGGAACAGCAGCAGATGGACCAACAGCAAGTGCTATTGGAACAACAACAACAAGATCAACAACAGGCGTTGTTGGCACAAATGCAGGCTTACCAACAGGCCTTAAATGCATAGCCAAGCTCGCAGCAAATGCCAACTAGTACTCTCCCCACCCATCAAACATCTCCAACACCTCACCACTCATTCATCCCACCTCCCGATCCAAGCAAGGATGTTGCAACACAGATCAAATTGCTCTCACAATAAGTGTTGGACCTACAAGTAGGAAAAACCACAAGGACACCAGGCAACTTGTGCCCTTATCCGTTTGATAGAAGTCTCACCATGGTACCGTTCCCAAAGGGATTCAAAATCCCCAAATTTGATAAATACAATGGAACGGGCAACCCTGAAAACCACGTCAGGGAATTTCAAGTGCACTGCATGGAAGTCGCATACGATGACACATATCTAATGCGGCTCTTCCCCCGAAGCCTGACTGGTCCAGCTATGGAATGGTTTTCTCACCTACCCACCAGCATTAAAACATTCGAGGAAATTGTGGAGGCTTTCCTTAAGAATTACGCTTTCAATATGGGTGCGGATGTCAGTTTAGAAGAACTATCTACACTCAAACAAAGAAAAGGAGAGCTATTCGCATCCTTCTTGCAAAGATGGCAATCCAAGGCCAATCAGAGCAAGTGGACCATGCCAGAGGAACAACAAGTTTGCACCATCATAGCCAATCTAGATGAAAACTTGGCGTTCTAACTAAAAATGCAGTGCATCAAATCTTACGATCAACTAATTCCAAAGGCGCTCAACATCGAAAGAGCCCTTACTGCACGAGGAGGCACACCGACATTCACTCCACCATAGAATAACCACCCATCTAACAACTACAATGATAAACCTCAAACCTGGTTGAGGAATAAAAATATCATGAACGACGGTGTAGTCGATGCTAAGGTAGTCATCAGTGCTCCCAAACAAAATACCCAAAATCATCATCAACCGCAAAATCATAATCACAACAATGTGCAGACTAATGCGGTAGTAGCACAGTCACAACCACCTTCCACCAGTCAAGTCAACAATGTGGGTAATCAAGGAGGACCACCTCCCCGCAACAAGTTTCCCCCCAAGAGAAAATTCATAGCCCTTGGCGAATCGATTGAGTCTGTCATGAAGAAACTGGTCAAAGAGAACCTAATCAAGATCTCTAAGTCCGAACAATACACGGAGCCCATGACCAAACCACCGTGGTATAACGAGAATCTCTTGTGTGACTTTCACAAAGTCAAAGGACACACCACCACCAACTGCATGAGACTCAAAAATATCATCCAAGACCTTATCGAGGATAACGTCATCAACATCGAGCAGCAGACCAAAAACCAAGACTTGAAAATCTACATGAATCCAATGTCGAATCATAACCAAGGAAATAATCAGGGAAATAACCAAGGGAATAATAAGGGTAAACAAAAGTATGCTAGTGCTAATCTAGTATACGAGGAGATAGTCGGATGTGTCGACGAGTTGGTCACCGTCATAAATATTAAGGGAGCCAACAATGACTATGGAGTCACCACACGAGGCAGAAAAGATACCATTGCTGGGGCACCTGCTAAGACCCCCATTACCAACACAAAGGCCATCCCCTATGATTACAATGTAATTGACCAGCTGAAAAGAACACCTACGCAAATATCCATCATGGAATTACTAAAAATCTTCGCCGCCCATAGACAAATCCTGGATGAAGCACTAGTTGCGTCTACCATTACTGCCACCCTTGATATAGAGCAATTTAAGGCTATGGTGGGTAACATCGTTACCCCAAATCTCATCACATTTTCAGACCAAGATTTCCCCCCGTAGCCATCTCATAACCACGCACTCCAACTCCAAGTCCTAATCCATAAAAAGAAAGTCAAACGGGTCCTGGTAGATGGAGGTGCAGGCCTTAATATTTGTTCTCTAAAACTTATAAAGAAATTGGGATTCGTCGAGGATTCCATCAATAAGAACAAAAGCATCACAATAAGAGCATATGATGACCAGGAAAGAGTGTTTCAGGGCACTATCAAGATCCCCATCCAAGTGGGGCCAGCAACCATGGAAATAACCTGTCAAGTTCTTGACCTTGATTTGCCATACAACATCCTCCTAGGATGCCCATGGATACACAGAATGATGGCAGTGGCCTCAACCTATCATCAGTGCATTAAGTTCTCATATCAAAATGAGGAGGTTACTATACATGGGCATCTCGAACCTTTCGCCTATTGCAAAAACTTGGAAGCCAAGTTTTACAAGATCCCTCAAGTACCTAAAAATGATGAAGGACCGTCCACTTCATACATAGACCCAGCTAATCTCGCCTCCACTTCTGCGACAGAGACACCCGCCATCCCCGACATATCCTAGATCAAAAACATGATACAGGACAATGGATGTGATGATTATAGAATGAAGAGAAATGCTTTTGTTGGAGGAGAGTTACCACAATTGATTCAAACACCTATTCACACTAGAACAGAACCCGCTGGATTCCACAGTTGGGGGGATCTCAGTCGGGAAAATGTGGATGAGGAGGACATCACAAACATTTTGTACCAAGATGAAAGACCCACTCCCACCCTACCCATGGAGGAAACAAACAAAGGGTTACAAATGATGTTCGGCATGGGCTATAACAGGAATGAAAGCCTAGGAAGAAACAGTGATGGATGGTTGGAGCCCATCATTGTAGAAAGAAGAATGTAGAACCTTGGCCTCGGTTGCACCCCTCCGAGTATAACCGTGCATGGCAGAAGTATTCCTAATAGGGCAGTCAGGTCCTCTCCTCGGGTCTCGGCAACTAACCTTAGATTACCCGTATCCACAGGCCTACCTCTCGATAACTTCACATTTGACATAACTGAGGTTTGTAGTAGCAGTGACGACGATGACACCATAGGTGGCTTACCTAGGCTCTTTGAAGATTCCACCCTACTAATGATTAGTGTCTCACCCGCTAAGCCAATCCAACGAACCCACCAAATCCACTTAGTGTACCCCCAACTCATCGATCACGACCAACGGGGACCGCCAATTCTAGACTCGTTCGAAAATGATGAGGCCCTCTCAGAATTCATGGGACTAAGGGATACAGTTTCGTGTAGAGATCACAAGGCTAGATTCAACATCACACTGGACACACAAGCATACTATGGGGAGACGATTGAGTCCTTCAATCACAAAAGAAAAAGATCGAGAATAAGCTCGGAGTTATTGAGTGAAAATCACACTATGGCACTCTCTAACCATAAAACAATAAAAATAAAGGACGCATCCGATGGTGAAAACCTCCCCGAGGCACCAGAGGATGAAGGATTCAATCTCCTCCCTACTGCTCTACACCAGGAGAAGTCAGCAGTATTGGCAGAATAGTGCAACCCGGTCAACTTAGGAACAAAATCAGAACCACAAATTACCTTCTATGCAGAATCCCTCCTAGTAGAAGAACAGGAACTATTGGCAGCATTCCTAAAGGAGAGAAAGGTAAATTTTGCGTGGACCTATGCAGATATGCCAGGCTTGGACCCTGAAGTAGTAGTGCATCATTTGGCCGTTTACCCCAGAGCAAAACCAGTCAGACAAAAGCTAAGGAAGATGCACCCACAAATAGCCTTGCTTGTAAAGATTGAGCTGCAAAAACTTCTGGATGTTGGCTTCATACGCTCGATCGACTATCCAGAATGGGTATCAAATCTCATACCAGTCTCAAAACCAAAAGGGGGCATCCACATCTACACTGATTTCAGAGACCTAAACAAAGCATGTCCCAAGGATGACTTTCCACTACCCAACATTGACATGATAGTGGATATGACGGTTGGACATGAGATGCTCTCCCTAATGGATGGCTTCTCGGGGTACAATCAGATAATGATCGCAAAAGAAGACCAACACAAGATAGCATTCACATGTCCTTGGGGCACCTATTACTGGAACGTAATGCCATTTAGGTTAAAAAATGCAGGAGCTACATACCAAAGAGCCATGACATTAATCTTCCACGACATGATCCATAAAACAGTCGAAGATTATGTAGACGACATACTGGCTAAATCAAAGAAGAGACAAGACCATATAGCAACTCTAAGTGTTATCTTTGACAGGCTCGAACAATATAAGGTTAGAATCAACCCAAAGAAGTGTGTCTTTGGGGTACAATCAGGAAAGCTGCTAGGATACATAGTTTCAATGAGAGGAATAGAGGTAGACCCTGCAAAGGTAAAAGCAATCCTTGAAATGAAAGCACCAAGAACGTTAAAACAACTAAGAGGATTGCAAGGAAGACTCTAGTCCATTTGGAGATTCATAGCACAATTGGCAAATAAACAGATTGCCTATTCACACCTACTTCACAACGGAGTAGCTTTCAGATGGGATGACAAATGTGAGCAAGCATTCAGCAAAATAAAAGAATATCTACTTACACCACCTGTATTGATGCCACCAATTCTGGAGAAACCATTAATCCTATACATCTCTGCAACAACAGCCGCCCTGGGGGCCCTTTTAGCCCAACATGATGAAAAGGGAACCGAACGGGCTATCTACTACATCAACAGAACAATGGTGGGACATGAGCTCAATTACACGTCAATAGAAAAAGCTTGCCTAGCACTAGTATTTGCGGCTCAGAAATTCAGACACTACATGCTAGCGCACCAAATCAAGTTGATTGCCAAAATAGACCCTCTAAAATACCTATTGTCAAAAGCAACGCTTACAAGTAGAATGGCTAAGTGGGTAATGATATTATCTGAACATGATATCGAATATGTAGAATGAAAAGCTATAAAAGGACAAGTCATTGCAGATCAGCTGGCAGAAGCTCCCCTCTACACAGACAACCCACTCATATCAGAATTCTCAGATGAGTACCTTTTTAACCTGGGTGCAGCAGACCACTGGAAGTTATACTTTGATGGCTCTCACACGCAACATGGATCAGGAGCTGGTGTGTTCTTCATCACACCACAAGGAGACTACATACCTAGATCATACAAGCTAGCATTCCCTTGTACTAACAATATTGCAGAATATGAGGCTTTGACCATAGGTCTCAAGATTGCAGCACAATGGCGAATCATGGCACTAAAAGTCTATGGGGACTCGCAACTTATCATCAACCAAGTCAACGGTGAATACCAAACGAAGGATGATAAGCTCGCACCATACAAAAACGTGGTAGAAAGCCTCAAGGAATCTTTCATTGACATTACCTTTGAGAAGATACCAAGGACAAACAATAGAGCAGTCGATGCAATGGTGACAATTGGATCCTTACTGGACATCTCTCGTAACGTCTCAAAACATGAATTCCTTGTAGAGCAGCTTCTCATACCCACATTCGAGGTACCAAAGTCAAAATACGTGTGTGAACTCGTTGGTCCCGGCGATCTTTGGTATCATGATATATACACCTACCTAAAGTTAGGAATCCTCCCCACTAACATCACTTCGAACCTAAAATGCACTTTTGTCAAAAGGACTTCACGATTCGTCATCCTAGGAGAGACCCTCTTCCATAGAAGTACCGACGAAACCTTGCTACGTTGTTTAAAACCCGAGGAAGCCTTAACTACTCTAACTGAGGTACACAATGGCACGTGCGGATCACACTCAAGTGGTATGACCTTGGCTAAAAAGTTGTTGAGAATAGGGTACTATTGGCCAACGATGGAAAAAGAGGCACACAACTTTGTCAGAAAATGCCTACAATGTCAACAACATGGAGACCTTATTCATGCACCAGCTCAAGAACTGCATCCCATTGTTACACCTTGGCCCTTTTCACAATGGGGGCTCAATCTCATTGGAAAAATATCACCCACCTCATCCAATGGCCATAAGTTCATCATCGCCGCCACTAAATATTTCACAAAGTGGGTCGAAGCAATTCCCATGACCTACATCACGGGAAAACAAATATCCAAGTTCATCCTGAATTACCTCATTTGCCGATACGGTGTTCCCCAATCCATTATCTCTGATAATGGGACACCTTTCAAAAATCAGGATGTCCGTGATTTGTGTGAAAATTGCAAAATCCAACACCATTTTTCCACTCCATACTATCCATAAGGCAATGGCTAAGCAGAAGCTACAAATAAAACCATTTTGAAAATCCTCAAGAAAACAGTCAATGACTTTGGTCGTGACTGGCATCTGCAGCTAAATCCCGCCTTATGGGCCTACCGCACTAGCATCCGCATGCCAACAGGTGCCACCCCATTCTCCCTGGTCTACGGGTCAGAAGCCATCCTCCCCATTGAGATCGAGCTCTCGTCACTGAGGATATCACTGCAAAACCTCATAACAGATGAGGAATACAGGGTCACAAGACTCAACGAGCTGGAATTACTAGATGAGCAGCGCATGGATGCCCTTAATCATCTACAAGTGTACCAGAATCGCCTAAAAAGGAGCTACAACAAGAAGATCAGACAACGCACTTTCCAAGTTGGTGAACTCGTGCTGAAAGAAAACCAAAAGAACGTGTCAAATCCGGATACAAAGGGAAAGTTTGAGCCCAACTGGCTGGGACCTTTTGTCATCACTGCAAGTTACAAATCGGGGGCATATTAATTATCGACACCGGAAGGCGAACCCTTGCAGGAGCCCATGAATAGCTCGCACCTCAAAAAGTTTTATGCCTAAATCTTGCAAGGTATAGAACAAGAAAATACAAAAACAATCAGAAAAAGTCCTGAAAAAATGGTTACCTCGATGAAAACCTGGCAAACAGGCATCTTGGTGACAACAAAAAAATCAAAAAATACGAATAATCCAAAAAAAAAGAAAATCAGAAAAAGGATTGAAAATAGTAAAAAGAAAAAATTCGTCCTCTAGTGAAAACCACTTCGGTGGCGCTTTGGGCAAGTACCTTGGTGAAAATTTGGCAAACAGGCACCAAGTGTAAATAAAACACCTTCCCCATCTACCAGGATTTGCACGACTCATTCATTCCATCACTTTCCACTCATCTGCTTGCATCCGTACCATAGCCTGCACTGGTGTCTATACCATATTCCACCATGAAGCTACTTGGCATTCCTAAGGTCAGTTTGTCCTGCCTTTATCGAAGTAGTCTATCGCACCACACTGGGGGCACGTTCTCGCAACATCGGATCGGATTCGTGTATATTCTCGAAATTCATCAGAAAAAAACCAAAAACATTCAAAAAATCATTCGAAAAATCAAAAACATCCAAATCGTTCAAAAAATCCAAAAACATGTCAAAACATTCTTCAAAAATTCATCATTGAGTCTTGTCAGTTTTCACCTTGTCAAACTACGTTGTCTCTAAGCTTGAACGTAGGCAAGGTTGATCTTTGATCATCCCCCGAGACAGTTAGGGTTAGTCCTTAGGCATCCGTCTCATTGGCAATCCGTTTGCTCGTCTAGTTTTCACAATAGAGTCAGTCCTTAGGCATCCGTCGCATGGGCAATCCGTTTGCCCATCTAGTCTACATCTTAAGTCAGTTCTTTAAGGCAATAAAATGGCAATCCATTTGTCCATCTTATCATCAAGTCAAGTCTATCGTCAATCGAACTACGTGGTATTTGCGTATATAACGTAGGCAAGGCTAATCTATGGATCAGCTCCCGAGACCCCTAGGATAGGTCTTTAAGTTAGTCTATTCGTTGTAAATCTTGAAAATACCAAAAATAGCCTCAAAACATTTGAAAAAACCCAAAATGGTGCATCCATTTCATCTCGCTTTCACCTGTGATTATCATCACTCATAATAAAATAAGTCGTCACCTTCACCCTTTGGTGAGTCAGTCAGAAGCAATTCTAGCAGGTTCCAAAGTGAACGCTTAATTGTCAAAGTCTCAAGTCTAGATCAATAAACAAGCAAGTTGGTCAACTCAGAGTATCAATAGCTTATCACCCAATTAGTCCCACCAAAACCCTGATCACTACATGTCCTAGGATGAAGCTTTCCTACGATGGACATAAGCATCAGGTACCCCACAGTAGTTAGTCTTGGCTAGCGGTACGAAGAACATTAGCTTGTTTGTTTACTTTATTTTGGTCTTTTTGACTCATCTTATTTTGCGCTCATTCCAAAGACCTCTCGATGATGCCTAAACAAAACAGGTTTAGAGAGAAAGGAATGGGGCAAAGATCATTATCTTTTCATTTGCTATGCTTGTTGGATATTCTTGTAAAATAACTTCGTCATGCATACTTTGTTTTGTTTGTAGGAAAGATGTTTTAGGTGTCTTGTTGACCACATAAGAAGGCTCGCCTTCTTATGTTTTGGCCCGAGATGTCTGGAATATCTGAACTGCATTCTGAATAAGGTTATGTTTGTCAAAGTGTGAACAAGAGTACTCCTATCTGTTTGACGAGTCAAATTCCATCACACTAGGTACAACGCCATCCTGGTCCTTTATACCTTGATGCCTCGTACCTATGTGTGTTATCAAACATAATGTAATTGGCCCTTTGAAAATCCCAATTCCTAGCAAATCATCATCATCATCGGCAATAATGTGAACTTGTGGGGATCTTCCTTCCATCCATCTTATTCTTCTATCTTTACTAACATTTCTATCTAAAATCAGTGTGTCATATCAAAATATACACGAGGCTACCCATGGCCGATGACTGTCTATACATCATCAGATTTCTCTACATCAAAGAATTATATTTCGTCCTCTCATCAATAGAACCACTCCTCTCGCATTTTATCATGATCTCGATCAGAAAATTGAACATTTTCCGCTCGATCTCTCGAGGGAGCAATATACCAGCATAATCCTTTCGTTGGGGCAATAGTGGGGCATCTGAAAAATCAAGAAATTTTGAACTTTGATCACAACAGTTTATTCTTTGAATCAATGCAACAAGTACATTGCTTCAAAGAGGGGAAAAATGTAGACATGAAAAATGTACATTCTCGATCTGGCACATTTGATCCAGATTACTAATGACATTTCCTCCTAAATCATACTCTCAGCATTTCATCATATTCTATCTCTTAATTTAATAAATCATTGTTTATTTGATTAAGTCTTCCTCTTTCAGTAATTAAATTAATCAATTTAATTTAATTGACCTTACATCTCTCTTTAATTAAATAAATCTTTTTATTTGATTAAATTCTCTAAAGTCCTCTTATTAAATTAAATAAAATAAAACCTTATTGGATTTAATCTAACATATTCCTCCTTAGTTAAATAAATCAAATCATTTATTTAATTAAATCATTTCCCCTCAATTCTAATTTAAATTAATTCATCTATTTGAGTCAAAATGGTCAAATCATCTAATTCTTCATTAAATTGATCAAAGCCTTGATTAAGTTAATCCCTCTCACTAAAATCCTCTAGATTTTGCAAGTTGCACAAATAAATCAATTACTTTGATTTATTGATTCATCTATTTTCCCTCACATGGCATCAAAAGGGAATATTACCTTAATTTGAATTCAAATTCAATGGGTACTTCCAACAAGGCATTTAATGCCTCTTACATGTCCTTAGCCTTGAGCCAAGTGACATTAACTCCATTTCCCTTCCCTCTAAACTTGCCAACTTTCAAATTCAAATTTGAATCTCATGGCATTTATCATGCACATTGATCAAAATGTGCACAACCATCAACCATTCACATTTTGACAAGTGGCACTTGGCCATTGGATGTCGAATGATCCCACATTGCTCAAACTCACTCTTCTTCCAATTTTTGAAATCTATAAATTGAAGACTCTTCTCCTCAATCATCATCCACAACTCATATGCAAAGTTACTCTCTCCAATTGAGAACTAATTTTGCTCTTTGTTCACAATCACCCATCATCTCTCCAAATTTGCAACAAGGTTATGCTCAAATCTCTTTGGAGATTTGACCATTTCTTTAAACACATACCATCTACAACATAGGAATTGGGAAAGGGCCAATTGCAACACTCCATTGGAACCAATTCCCCCATGGACTCATCATGTTATTAGCTTAATTAAGATTGAGTTTCTTTCATTTGAAATTTACTTGTGTTCTTCATTTCTTAGTTAAGTTTGAATAAATGGATTTCATGGGGAATCCCTCATTGTTTGCATGCATTATGATTTAACACTAACAATGTTTGACTTCTTGGTGCACTTGCAGGTTTAGGGGTTCACACATGGCACTAGTCTCTACATTGGCACCATAAAAGGCTCCAGCACAGTCAGTGGTCATCTAAAGGATCAAGGCTATCTGGAAAAATGCAAAACAAACCTGGCAAACAGGCGCTTTGGATAAGTACCATGATTTAAATCTGGAAAATAGGCATCATGTGTAGAATAAATCAACTATGTGAACCATTTCACTTGGGGGCAATTCGTCTCATCTCCCATGCCCTACACATGACATTTCCATCTATCCATCTACACCCTATCATTTTTCGTCCATTCCCCCCGACTTTGATCTTGACAAAGACTAGGGCACAAACACAAATCATACTTTGGAAAACTTTTGACATGTCCATCCTTTGGTCATACACTAGTCACAAAATACCATGTCATTTTCTTCATAGCCTCCTTATTCCCTATGCGACGCGATCCTTGGAGACCATACTTTATTTTGATGCAACATAAGCCATCCATGTCTCCTATCTTTTACCAAAGTCGTCCATTGTCCTTTTATACCTATCACCCATCTTGGTTTCCCTTGTCAATGGTTTACATATCCCTCATCATTCCATCTAATCCTCACCGAGCCATTCCAAATGCAACAATATGGCACCTTGGCGCACCATCCAAAACATTCCTCGACTTTGTCCCTGGCCCTGCTACAGACTTTTATCCTCTTGTCATTTCATTGTCATCTTCACGTTGTTTCTGGATGTGTCCTTCCCATGTCAAACAATGTTGTCATCGTCACTTGTCAATTGGTATTCATCTTGACTAGAAGCAACATCATGGTTGTCCTTGGATTCATGTGTGTCGGCATCATTCACATGCATTTGTCGCAATTTTTGTGAAACATCAAAAAACGTAAAAATTAGAATAAAGTCCTGAAAAAAGTCATAAAAATTAGATAAAGTCCTTAAAAAAGACCTAAAAATTGAAAAATGTCCTGTAGAAAGCACAAAAAAACATTCAAAAAGTGTCAAAATCCCAAAAACAGAGTCAAATTCAGTCATATCTTCTCAAGTCCGTTGAGTCAGTTAGTCTTTCTCATTTGTCTGAACTACGTTGTCTCTGCGCATTTGCTACGTAGGCAAGATTTGTCTTTGAATCCCCGAGACATTAGGCCAGTCCTTTAGGTTTGTCAAAATAAAATCATAATTCAAACATGGTCACGTCAGTCAAATAAGTCATACATAGTCGCACTTGACGTGGGATAGTCATTCGAAACGTCACTGTCAAAATCAAGTCCAAATTAGACCAACATAGTCCAATCAATCATACAATCAAAATCAATCAACTTGCCAAAACATTGGTCAAAATGTCAATCTCATCACTTTTTAGTCCTCTTCAAGATGTGTCCTTCTTGGATTTAGACCTCGTCAAAATGTCATTTGCCTTTTCAGGATGGGTCCTTCCTGACTTTAGGCACCGTCAAACAGTCAAAACTATCAAGCTGTCATGCAATTAATCTTCAACAAACACACATTGGCAATACAATTAAATGGCTGTTACTTTTTGGCTATTTTGTCTTATCTATTTATTGACTTGTCTTTTGGTCATGTTACTAGCTACCTCAAGGATGTCCCATGAAGGATTTAGAGGTGCGATGACGTCTCATGACCTATTATGTTTTTCTTTGATTGTTGTATGCGGATTGTCTTGACAAAAAGACTGGGGCAAATGGGCCTCTTGTATGAGTTAGGACATTCCTTGTCTGTGATTGTTTATTTTGCAAGTGGATGACCTTGCACACCTTGGTCTATGTCATACCCTGGTGTTTGTTGTCCATTTGTGTCATTTTTACCACCCAATGATGATTCGAGCAACGCCTATTACTACCTTGGCAAATATTGAAGGATTCTAACATGCATTTCTTTTTCTGCACTAACTTGCATTTCCTTCTGCACACTAGCATCCATGTCTTCTATCCTAAAATTCATCTTTTTTTTCTCTCTAACATTTCTTCTAGTCCGCATCATTATCATCCTTATCTATCTTTCCTATATACTTTTATCTTTCATCTTTTAGTTCTTTAATCCATTTCGAGAGCACACTTGTGTCCTCTGAACCCAACTGTCCTCTCGAGGGATCATACCGTTACCTTCTTGTCATTCTTCCTCATCCTATTTTGCACTGGGACATATTTTTGACTTATTTTCTTTGCCACAATGCGACAAGCTGTATTATGACAAAGAGGGTCAAATGTAGACACATAAAAATGGCCTAGACTAGCAAACCACATTTTTCTATACCATGTTTCTTCTCAACATAATTAAAATATTTAATTATGTCCTATAGTCCAATGTAGACTATTAATTAAATAATTCTTAATTATTTAATTAATCCACGTCTTTTATTCCTCCTAGCTAATTAAATAAATAAATTACATTTATTATTTAAATACGTCGCTAATTTCTTATGTCACTCTATAATTAAATAAATTCCTAAATTTATTTAATTATTATTTCTCCATTACTTCCTTCTGATTATTTAAATAATTAAACTTTATTTATTTAAAAAATACGTCATTAATTATTTATGTCTGCTCATAATTAAATAAATTCCTATTATTTATTTAATTATTATCCTTTCCAACTTTCTTTCTAATTTTAAATAAAATCATTTATTTAAAATTACCCACTTTCTAATTTTCCTCCACAATTAAATAATTTTAATTATTTAATTGTCTTATTGATTTTCTTTCTAAATTTAATAAAAGCATTTTATTTAAATTGGCAATTTCCCTCTTTCCAAGTAAATAATTTTAAATTATTATTATTTACTGTCACATGAACTCACCATTTTGAAATTAAATTAAAATATTAATTTGAAAATAGCATTTCTCTCCACAAAGTAAGTTATTTCTAAAATGACTTGATTTTCTCTCTCATCCTTTTTCTACTTGCTAATTCTCATCTCACTGCCACAACTAATTTCATTCCTTGATTTAATTTCTTAAATTAAATCTTGTCCACTCAATTTGAATTTCGTCCTAGAGTTGCCCTAAACCTAATTAAGGGGTTGTTATTTTGAATCTTGACCATAGATTCTAGGGCACTTGTAAATCTTTAATCTCATCCGTCCGTACAAAATTGCATTTTCTATAAAATGCCAATTTTGTTTTCATTTCAAGCTCGCTTAATCTCTTATTATTATCTCTTCTTGCATCCCTGTTATCATTTTAACTATTTACATTCTAGATCTAATATCTATTTGCATTTAGTTTATACAAATCCTTCAAAGCTTTGTTTAGGACTAGGCATTATAGAAGTTTTCTCATTTCAAATATGAGGGCACACTCTCTACCACAACAAGCTAAGGAGGTGCAATGGAAGTCAGCCATGGAGGAGAGAAGATTGGGTGAGATTGTTCTAGTTTTCCTTTCTTTTTCTTGTTTTTATCCTATGTATTTTATTGCTTTGATTGGATTATTTAATATTGCATGCATTAGACACTAACAACTCTATCTTGCAGAAATCCATCATTATAGAAATCTCTTTTATAACACAAGAGAGCAATAAGAATTAGGCTCATTACAGTCACATTTCAACGTAATTTCATTTCAAAACAAAATTTCATTCTCATTTCAAAATCCCAGACAATTAGATGCAATCATGTACCGCACAGGGGAATCAAAAATTGTAATTAACAACCAACCAGTGTCACCATACCAATAGAAAAATTCCATTAAGGCCTTGTTGTCCAAGTCCACGTCAAATCCCAAAAACAACCAGCATCAACATCATAACAAAAATGGGAAACCAAGAAACAGCACCATCATCCGGAACCCAAAGCAACACCAAGGCCACAGTACAAACGGCCACTTCATGTATTTGCCACAGTGGGAGGTGAAAAAACCGCTTCTTCTTCATCATCACACTTCACAGCATCAGAACTAGCAACATTACATGGTGCCACCATAGAAATTGGAGAAATTGCAAGGATCTCTTCATTCACATCAGCCATCTCAGTTAGAGCCGTGAGGAAATAGCTATAATCAGAGTCAGTCCCTACATCACTGTCACCAGATCCATCTGAGACATCAATGGGTAAATTTTTCCTACCTAGAGAGCCACGATCGTACCTCAACCTAGCCTTTGATCTCTTCTCATACTTTGCAGACTTCCTTTCCTTGCCAAGCACCTCCACCTCTGCACTTGCAACTTGGCCTTTGAGTTGAGAGTTGCACCTAGTAACACCTGGGGCAGGCTTCATTCTTTCCTCCTTCAGGATAAGAGAACCTAGAATAGTACTCTACTCATGTTGTGGTACTTCTATGTGAGACCATTGTATGTTGACTTTGGCAGACCTACTTACAAATGAAGGAGAAGCAGTTGACTTGCTCATTTTTCACCAACACTCAAGGCTTTCGCAAGAGCAATTAAGAATCACTATAGAAGCATAGAAGCACATAGAATTTTCATAATCTTAATAGAAATGGTGAAAAATGATAAGCCACCACCCATATTTATTGAGAAAATTGATGATGTTGATCATCAATGCTCCAAGAACAGCACAAGTGAGCGAGTGATTATTCACTGACATCTGTTTCACCATCGTTAATTCCTAGGTACATGGAAATCGGTGTATAATTCATCATAATTGCCAGGAAGTATCCCTTCGCATGCATGGAGATTAGGTTGATATCCTTTGAAGAGCTTACACCATTAATGCTCACCATTTGTAGAGCTCAAACAACCATCATTGGCTAATTCTATTTTTTTGAATATGATTCATCGATGCATCGATGTATTGGTCCTTTGAACGACTTAGATTGAGTCAAAATCATTTGAAAACTCCATGTTGTCGCATGGTAGGTCCATCGCCCAATGATGTCTACCCCAGTTAGAAAACACGTGTACCACCCACGGGCCCCATCCAACTTTCATACATTTCCAACATAATCCATGTGTCGCCATCGCGTAGATCGTGCACGACATTAGGTGATATTATTTAATATTTTGCATGGCACACGCTCTACGGCTTAGATTTGATCATATGGTACACTGGAGTCATTGATTTATCGCCAGCTAAGACCATGTCGATAGTGGGGATTGAGTACCACTTGAAACTAGAGGACATGTGGCACAATCGCACACACCACGTAGCCTAGCCAAAATACATTATTTAAAAACTTCACGGTGTGCACACAAGGGCTTGAATTTTGATCATTAAATCCAATGGCTTGGATTTCATGCACATGCACATATTTTCTTGTTATAAGGAAGGGGCCATGGGCTAAGTAATGGGCAATGACCCCTCAAAAAATTAAAGACTTAAGACATAAGCCTTTAAAAGATGAAAACTTTCAGGTCGACCACGAAACATTAAAATTTGACAAACCCGATGACCAATGGGCTTCAGCAAAGGGGCCGGTAAAGGCAATGGTTGTGATGCCATAAGTCATAACTAAGATAATCGGGGACCTGGTACAATGGGTCAACATGGAAATATAACGCAAGGGTTCAATTTTTATTTTTTTTAAATGAACAAGGGTAACATAAACCCTAAGATACAACCAACAAGCACAAGGGTGACAATGATTCAAATTTTTGCATGGAACCAGCTAAAATTTGTCAAATTTTAAACACTCTATCACACTCCTTGTAGTTGGTAAGGCTGGTCATGAGTCTCGATTGTATGCTTTCTCTCACTTTGTACCTAATACATATTCCAATGCATTGCTCACCCATTCAAATTCTATGAGTAAACTATGACATGAGCAATTTGGCCATCTCAACTACCGCTATCTTCAACAAATCAACTAATAGGATATGGTCACAGGTCTCCTCAGATCATTTTTTTATGGTGTTTGTTTGGGTTATTCCTTAGGAAAACATCCTGAGGACAAGTTCAAAAAAGGGAAGGCTAGGAGGGCTTTAGAAGTCCTTGACTTGGTTCATAGTGACTTGGCAGGTCCTTTTCCATCCTTGTATTTTAGTAAGGCTTCTTACTTGCTCACCTTCATTGATGACTATTCCAGATATACATTGGTCTACTTTATTCAACACAAAGGAGAAGTATTTGATAGATTTCAAGATTTTAAGGCTCATGTTGAGAAGTAATCTAGAAAGTGTGTCAAAATTCTCCGCATAAAAAATGGAAGAGAATGTGTAAACCATCGCTTTGAGAAATTATGCACTCTTGAAGGGATTGATCTTTAACATACTATCACCTACACACCATAAAAAAAAGGTGTAGCTAAGAGGAAAATAGGTCCCTAAAAGAGATGGTTGGTTGCATTATTCACATATGATCCCTTAAACCTATATATTGGGCAGAAGCTATCAACTATGTTGCTCATATGTAAAATAGTTTTGTATAAGGCATTAAAGGGCATCACTCCCTTCGAAGCCTAGTGTGGCAAGAAACTTGTTGTTTGACACTTTAGAGTTTTTGGCTCCCCAGCATGGGCACATATTCCTTCAGAAAAGTGCAAGGCCTTGGAACCTCAGATTCAACCTTGTATATTTGTTGGTTACCTTGATGGTGTCAAAGGATATCAGCTAATGGATTTTGAAACACATAAGCTCTTCATTGAGAATAGTGTACATTTTGAGGAAATCTCTCCTAGCTCATCCTCTACTCTTCCTTCCTCAATGGTGGATTTTGAGGATTTTGAACCAGAGGATTTTCCTCAAGCTTCCTCTACTTATCGAGTTGATCATGAGATTTCATCTTCCTCTTTGTAGAGTTCAAAATCTCCTCCACCATCCCATACCATGCCTTGTTGGGCTTTCCAAATACTTGAGTCTGCAAGCGCTCTTGTTGGAGATCCTTTAAATACTCGAAGGAATCGATCACAACATTGATACATTCCACATTCCTACACAACCATAGCTTCAGATCCACAATCATTTTGTGAAGCATCTAGTATTACTAAGTGGGATTTTGTAATGAAGGAAGAGTACAACTCTTTAATGCAAAATAAAACATGGGATCTTGTTCCACTTCTTAAGGAAAGGAAACTGGTTTGGTGTAAGTGAATCTACCAAACAAAATTTGCAACTCAATTGACAAATATAAAGCATGACTTGTGGCCAAAGGTTTATCTCAAGTACCAAGTATTGAATACATTGAGATCTTTGCCCTTGTCACCAAAATGAACTCCATTTTCTTGATACTTGCTATTTTTGTAGCTCATGGTTTGGTTGTACATTAGATGGATGTGAGGAGTGCATTTCTTTATGGATATCTACATGAAGAAATTTACATGGAGCAGCCATAAGGATTCATTCAACGTTCTTCATTGGTTTGCAAACTAAGGAAGTCTCTCTATGGCCTCAAACAGACTCCACAAGCTTGGTATGTCAAAATGGACTCCTTTCTTCTCTCCATTGGGTTATTTGGATCTGAATGTCTACATCTTGTGGCAAGAGGATTATCTTCTCTTCTTGGCTCTCTATGTTGATGACTTAATTGTCACTAGGAGCACTTCATCCATCATTACAACGATCAAGACTTCTTTGCACGATAGGTTTTCCATGACTGACTTGGATCTCTTGCACTACTTTCTTAGGATCAAGATCACTTAGACCTCTTCTAGGATCTCTCTTGCATAGCCCAAGTATGCTCTTGATCGTTTGTCACATTTTCATATGGTTGATTGTAAGCTTGATCTGACTCCTTTTTGTCTAGGGTTAAGCTTGAGGTGAAATGTTCCACACCATTAGTTGATGCTACTTTGTATCATCAAATTTTTGATAGCCTCATCTACTTGACTCATACTCACTTAGACATTTCCTTTGTAGTTGGCATTATTTTGTGCTTCATGATAGAACCCCATGAGCTTCATTGGAAAGCTACCAAATGCATCTTGCACTATATCTAGGGCACTCATAGGTATGGGATTTACTATGCAATAGGCATAAGTTCAAACATACTTGGATACACAAATTTTGATTGGGTTGGTGATCTTGATGATCACAAGTCTACATCTGGCTATAGTTTTAACTATGGTTTTAGCCCCATTTGTTGGCAGAGCAAGAAGCAACATGTCATTTCTCTTTGTTCAATAGAGGCTATCAAGGGGTTGCCAATATCACCACTGAGGCTATTTGGCTTCAAAATTTCCTCACTAAACTTGGCATCACCTTTCAAAATCCATCAATCATCTATTATGACAACCAAAGCGCCATCCAAATCTCAAAGAACCCAGTTCATCATCAACGAACCAAACACATTGATATCCATATACATTTTCTTTGGCAGTTGATTCAAGAGCAGGTCATTGATTTGTGTTATTGTCCTATAGTAGACCAAGTTGTAGATATATTCACCAAACCCTTCACTGAGAGAAATTGTGTTCATCTTCGATCTCTCTTAGGGGTGAGGTAAATCTCTTCTTGGCGGGTCACTTAGACCTTCATTCAACCTCTCATGGGAGAGAGTGTTTTTTCGATTGGGTTTTTTCCTTCTTTTATAGTTGAGAGGTTATTATTTATTTGAGTACCGCATCAAGCCTAGTAGTCGGAGCCCATATTTTCATCTTTGCATTGTATACTTCTCCCTAAGTTGAACTTAAGGGGAGGGTTATTGTAAAAGGGGTACTTTATCTAACTAGTTCATTCCTAGTTATTTATTTACTTAGGTCCTCTTCATACTAGATTAAGTTTACATAGGGATAAAGTCGTTGAGCTTTAATGACCCCGATTTGTCACACCTCATAGGATGACAAGACTTTTCATAATATTTTTACATCCCATCTCTCCCCTTGGCTTATATAACCAAGGCATTTCCTTTGTAATCTCAATTCTCAAGATCATTGTAAGTTTTGCATTCTCTTGAGTAGAATATAGTTTATTCTTGCTCATCTATATTTTTTATATTTTCTTTCCTTCATTCATTTGCATCTTGGGTAGGCTATTCAGCCAAATCTTACAATAATAAATCAAGTATAGTGATCAAGGCCCATGGCCTTCCTACACCAAGAGAACTATGTGGTCAATGATTTCATAAGATAATTTGAAGCATTATCCAAATTTTCAACCTTATCAATCAAGACCTTACCATTCTCAACCATTTCTTGCACAAATTGATACCGAACATCAACATACTTAGTACAAGCATGATACATAGTATTTTTGGCCAAACAAATTGTACTCTAATATTCACATCCAAACCTCCTATCATGTTATCAAAACCAATTCTATTACCAAACCTCTGTAACCATACTCCCTCCTTAGAGGCATGTGTAGCAGCCATATAATCTACTTCAATGGTGGAAAAAGCAATCGTAAGCTTCCTCTTAGTCATCCAACTCATTATACATCAAAAACCCCTTTATGTCCAATGACTTGACCGCATCATCAATACCATGATAAAAAAAAATAGTAATCAAAAGTACCTTGCAAGTATCTAAACACCCTCTTAACAAAAGTCTAATGCTCTTTACTATGGTTAAACATAAACATACTTAGAACTCACACTTCTCGGGCTATATCCAGTCTAGTACAAATCATTACATACATTAAACTACCAATGACACTATCATAAGGAACCTTATACATATCCTCAAAATCATCATCATAAATAGGGCATATATCTAATCTCAAATTAGTACCAATAAAAAATTGGAATACTAATTGGCTTACAGTCATGCATGTTAAACCTCTGCAAAATGGTATCAACATACTTACTGACCTAACCAAATATTTTTGTGACCTTTCTCTCTGTTGATCTTCATCCCAAGAATATGTTTTGCAGCCCCAAAGTCCTTCATATCAAATGTGCTAAAAAAATGTTTCTTGAGATCCCTAATCACCACCTTGTTGTTAGCAATAAGAAACATATCATCAACATACAAGACGATAATTAGAATATGATCATCAATAACCTTAATATAAACACAATGGTCCTCCTCTCCTAAAAAAACTCAAATTCAATGCAAAATCATCAAACTTCTAGTACCACATCTTCAGTGATTGTTTCAAACCATAAAAAGATCTCTTCAACCAACAAACCAATTATTCTTTTTCTTTCACAACAAAACTATATCAGGTTGTTGCATATAAATTTCCTTCTGAAGATCCTCATACAAGAAATTATTTTTAACATCCATTTGCTCGATCTCGAAATCACAAGTAGCAAAAATAGACAATAAGAATCTAATAGAAGTCAATTTAACAACGAGAGAAAATAAATTCATCAAAATCAACTCCCTCTCTCTATGAGTAGCCCTTTGCCACCAATATGGTCTTGTACTATTCTAAATGACCATCTACACCAAATTTATTTTTAAAGACCCACTTACAACCAATGGGATTCCTTCCTTTGGGAAAACTAACAAGATCTCAGGTGTCACAACTATTTAAATCCATCATCTCCTCCTACATGGCATGTAACCAAGACTCATTTTCCTCTTAAGAGAGAGCCTCCTTGAAAGATCTAGGTTCATCTTCAGTACTCAAAAAAGAAAATACACAATGGAAATTAGGTGGGATATACTTGTCTACTAAATTTTGTTGTCTTGTAGACCTCCTCAAGGTAGGAGTAATGGGATCTACCTATTCTTCTTCTTCAGTGTGCTCATCCTGCACATCCTAAAAACTCTTTGAACCCTCTTCTTCTTCTCCATCCTCAAATCCATTTGATTTTTCTTTCACATGTGCATCTTCCTACTTCTCAATATTTGTCTGGAAGTGCACTTTATTTGTTTTATCTTTCTCCTTTGGTTGATCTTATCTTGAGTAAGATCTAAACTCCTTGAAAATTACATCTCTAGAAAATATTATTTTATGGGCTATAGGATTCCAAAGAATACAACCTTTTTACATTCTCATTGTAACCAACGAAGATGCATTTATGTACTTTTGGATCTAGTTTAGATCACTTCTCTTGAGGCACATGAACAAAATCCTTACAACCAAAGACACTTAAGTGTGAAATAGAAGGCTTTCTGCCTATTCACACTTCGTGAGTTTTATCAAGAAGAGATGAACAAAGATATCTATTAATCAAATAACAAACAATACCAATTGCTTCTACCCAAAAGAATCTATCAAGCATAGCACCACTCAACATGCTCCTAGCTCTTTCCATCAAGGTTCAGTTCATTCTTTCTACTACCCCATTTTGTTGGGGCATATAAGGAGTAGTATTCTACTAAATAATACATATATGCTTACAAAACTCATCAAATTGCTTGGAACAATATTTACCCCCATTGTCATATCTCAACACTTTTATCTTATAATCTAATTGCTATTCAACTAAGGCCTTAAATAATTTAAGCTTAGTGAAGACTTCATATTTACATTGCATAAAATAAATCCAAGTGTATCTTGAGACATCATCAATGAAAGAGACATAATACCAAGATTTACCCAAAGAGTAAACATCCACTGGTCCACTTACATTTGAATGAATGGTTGGTAATTTAATCTCTTTTCCTTATTAGTTTCACTAGGAAATGTTGATCTTTTTTGTTTACCAAACACACAATGTTCATAGAAATCATTTTTTTCAACAAAATAATTTGAAATACCATCAACCAAATTTTTATTAAGAATAGTCTTAAGACCTTTTTCACCAATGTGATCCAATTTATGATTCCACAACATACATCGTGTTTAGTGTCAATTACATTGGTAGAGTTACAAAAAGTAGAGGTGTTTAGCCTAGAAAAAATCCCTATCTAAGATCCTTTAGCTATCACAAAACTCCATCTTACCAACCTACAACTAGCCTTATCAAATATCACATGCATTCCATAAAAATCAACATGGACACTAAAAGTAAATTTCTCGCAAGTCTTGAAGTTTGTTCAATTTTTCAACCATATTCCTAGGGATTTTGAATAGAGAAAATAGGTAGACTAGAGTGCTTTGTAGGGAGGACTTTAGAAGTTGGATTTTACCAACATAGCTTAAAAGGACATATTTCCATACAACAAATTTTCTTTAAATGCTTTCAATTATTTTAACCTAGGTATAGTTGTTGATTTTTCCTGAGTTAGGGGCATTCCTAAGTAAGAAGTAGGGAGTTGTATACTAGAACACCATGGACATTTTTGAGGCACAAAATGTTGCATAAAATATTTATAAGAATTTTAATGACACCCAAATTAAACTTTATATGGGAAATGGACATTTTACCTCCCTTTTAAATACCAAAAATGTTTAAATGCTCTTATAAGATTAAAAAACATTATTTTTGTGGGATTTCGACCCCCAACTAGACATTTCATTATTTGAAGTTCTAGTGATTGTTTAAGACACAAATAACCATTTTTAATTGATGGAAGCATTAATATTTTTATAAAATCTAAATATGAAGTTGCAAATTGTTTGTAGACATGCAAAATATACTCATGCATCTAATCATACTTCATTCAACATTATTTCATCTATTAATTAAATAAACCAATTTATTTAATTCACTTCTCTCAAAATTAAATAAATCCAATTATTTAATTATCTCCTATAGTTCCTAATTTAATTAAATCACATATATCTAATTAAATCACTCATATGCATTTTCCTCTCATTTGATTTAAAATAAATACAAAAATTGAAATCAAATGTCATATCACCTAAACTCCTGTTAGATTAATCAAATCCTGATTAGTTTAATCCTAATCACCTAAATCCTCTAGATTCATCCACTTGCACAATAAATCATTTAAATTGATTTATTAAAACACCTATTTTCCCTCACAAGGGCATATTCCCAAGGAATGTTCCCTCATTAACTCTCATGTTTGACTTTTTTGGCCAAACACAATTCCCCCCAAAACCCTCAACCATATTCATTTATTGCCATTTTCAAATTTGAAATGGGCACATTGGCCAAAACTTGCACAAGCATGGGCCAATCCCATTGTGACAAGTGGCTCTCTCTCATTTGTTGGGTTTTAGTCCCACATTGCTCAATCTTGGCTTCTCTTCTCTCAACTTCTCCTATAAATGCAATACATTTTCTCTCATTTTTCATCTACAATTTGAGCACTATCATTACAGGAAACTTGAGTTCCCTTAGCATCTCATTGTCTATCATCTCATTTGGTTTATCAAGGATTGGGAAAGGGCTCCTTCACATACCAAAGGTGCACCAATCCAATATGGGATAGGTTTGCATCCATGTTTTATATGCTTTATTTGGTTTTCCTTGTTGTTTCAAATTTAGCATGTTTAATTAGATGCAATATTTCATAGGGTTGCTAGATTTTGTTATGTTAGTTTCATTTCTAGAAAGAAATTTATTAGCATACTAACATGTTGCAGAATTTAACTACCACATTGTTTATTTTACTTTCTAGATTTATTTTATAAATATTGTGATATTTGATAAATTTAATTGCTTTCTTTTGCACATAATGCAAATTTGTAGCTGTTGGAGCTCCCAGCTGCTAGAATACAACCTATCAAAGAGGGGAATATGCTAGAATATGTCAAGAACTTATTAGAAGATAAAATATTCTAGAAAAATAGAATGTGCTACTATTTTAAATCTAATCTATAGATTGTGAATTAATTTGAAGCAATTGATTTGTAACTGATTTTTGAGTGCATGTGTCTATAAAAGGCCATGTGATTAATCATTTTGAAGACTCGGGAGGAAATGTTTTGATAACTATGGGAAAGATAGTGAAGAATTGTCACTATCTTCTATGCTTCATGGTTTCCTTTCAACTAGATTGGTAAATCTTATTTCTCTATGCTTGCAAGATTGTAATTTTGGTATCAAATGAGTCATGAACTTTGTAAATATCAAATGACTTATAAATTTCTTGTGAATATTTTGGAATATCAAAATATTACATCATTGTTTGGGTGTATTTTGGTCTCTTTCTTAAATTGATAAGTTCCATTTCTAGAGTCTGCACTATTTATGTGTAATTGTGCTAGGGTTTGGTGAAGCAAAAATTGGTAATGATATATTTTATAATTTTTGGAGTATATTCATGCAAGATTGTTATGCAATTTAGGATTTATAGCCTTTCTTTCTCACCCTATTTTTTATTTTGTTTCCATCAAAAGCTAAAATTAAAAGAAACATAGAATCAACATATTGTAGATCTGATGACATAAAGTGTTCCAAAATGCATAAATTTAACAAGGAGCATTTATTTAGGGTGAAATATGTTAATAAAGTTATTTTCATAAATCTAACTCTATTTTGTAGTCTTTGGGAACATAAGTCCCTTTATGGAAATAGTATCCACATTGAACTACTAAGTTACCCTATAAGTCAAGACTTGACATTTGAAGCCTTGGGATAATCAAAGTCTATTCCAAATTTTGATTTTCTTTCAAGAGAGGTAAATTTCATTGTGAATTTTATTTAAGTTGATAGTGACTAGAAAACATGTCAACACTACCAAGATTGACCTTATAGTGAACCCAACTTCAATCTACCTCCTCTGTTTGAGAACGTAGGAGGTTGTTTTCATGCTAGAAACTCTTCATTTGTGATAGGTGTTGATGTAAAAGATGATCTAATAATTTAAATATTCTCAAACCCCACTTTATTACATGAAGTTCAACATCCTCATTTATTACATGAAGTTCAACCTCCTCAATGATATTAATACAAGTTGTCTCCTCTCCTACTAACCTTAGCACTACTCTTCCTTTCACCAAGTGAGTATTTGACCCACTATTCAAATGATTCAAATGGCCATTTTTGACTAGTTGCCATCTAATATTCATTGTTGTCAAATGAAATTTACTCTCAACTACAATTTTAGGAAATATGCACTAACCTACATAATATAAGTCACATGTGCATTTAGAAAAGGCCATTATGGATCTAATTGTCTAAGATTTATATTTCTAACCATTTATGTGTGTCTCCTTTCAATTGTTGAATTGGTATTGTTGGCTAGGAAAAATTCCATAGTCATGGTGTCCACCAACTAAGGAGATGGAAAACCAAATCCTCTCTTGAAAGGAGACTAAATAAGGTCTCAAGATCATTAGGTATTAACATTACTAGATAACTCATTGGTGAAATGAGATGTTTTAGCAAGGAGACTACTAGTATTTCGAATGCTTAGTGTTTCTAGGAGAGACTACAATAAGATAGTTTTACCTTATGAAATATAACCACAAAAGAATGCCTTGAATTTAACTATAAAATGTAATATGTCTAGTTGTGACAGTGAAGATCAAAGAAACTAATCGATATATAACCTATTCCAATCCAATCTAAGCAAATGAAAAGGCAAAGTATGAGGAAATGAGAGGAAAATGGGGTGAATAATGAGAGAGATGAAAGGGAGAGAATGGGAAAAGCAGGAAAACCAACTCGTCCAACTAAGAAGAAACCATAAACTTTCCAAATTTTACCCATAAACACATTAGAGACCACTCAATAAACCATCATTCATAACTCAACATGAATGCTCTAGCGATGCAAGGTCTAAGTAAACTTGTAGAACACCTGATTTTATCTATTAATAAGAGTCACAAAGGAAATAATCATCAAATATTTTGTGTAAATTATAATCAATGAACTTATAATTAGACATATATCAAGTTCTATAATATTGTTTACAAGTGAAAAATCCAACACATTATAGTAGTTACACTCAAATGAACTAAGACTTAAAGACTATCCACCAAATTACTCATATAGAAAAACCCAAGCTCTTTAGTTACATAATTTTTTCAGAAATTTCTAACCCCTCCGACAACAAACAATTGCATTTTTTTCATCAAAATTCTTTGATACATGTTGCCACCAATTACAATGTATTACATGAATTACATGCATTTCAATAATTGGGAGCATAAATCATTAAATTATAAATTATACAGAATTCTAAAAATAGCACTCAGAAAATAAAGGCATTTAATATGATATTTGCCCTCGTATGCATTCAAACCTGCCTCTAACAACGAGATTGACATGTCTATTAGATCTATACTTATATTTCCTGAATTTAGTTTGTTCACATTCATGCCTTCTCAAGTTCTAGATGCTCATCACACATCTGACCGCTGCTAATTTTGCTACAACAGATGTTTGTAAATTAATTTGCTACTATTTTTGCAATGCCCAGAAAACTTTATTTGTTCTTGATGTCATGTCTCAAACCACCGACAGATAAAACAACAGCATTACATTCCAAGTTATTTCTAAATTAATTTGAAATATAAAATCTCAAGAAAATGTTTTCTATGTTAAATTTATGTTATTCAGGTTAACATCTAATTGGCAAGCTTATTCAACATCTAAATTTATGTTCTGGGCTCTTAGAACGCAGCCACATTATCCATGAAAATTTGTGAAAATCTGTGTAACATAGAGTTCATACTTATCTCAAGCCTAAGATGGGCCATCAACTTTAGATAGATCTGAGAACATGTGAATTTACCAGGAAGAACTAACATAGGATACACACAGTGCTGAGCAGTGTGTAGACGATGTCAAAGGGCAAGAAGAGTATGTACCAGATGTGGGGCAATGTACCATCAGACCAGAAATTCATAGTATATTAAGTTTCATCCACATGAATGGATATAAAGACAATTCGAATGCAAGTAAAGTTGCTTTACCAAAGGTTTGGGATCTACAAAAGTGGGAATGGACATGTTCAAGATTCTAAGCGGATGATATACTTTTGAATGTATGTTTTTAATTATGTCAACGAGATCAGTCAGTTTATGGGATCTAAGAAAGAGAACTGAAATTGTTTTTACAAAACAATTGTTGATCCTACCAATTACTTTTTGTTGCTTTCTAACTCTTTGCTGATTTTGTTTCTTCTGCTGTATATTTTGATCAGTTAACTTTTTGTTTTAACAATCTTCTCCTCTTCAAACAAGATCGCTAACGATAAAAAAGAAAACATGAAACTGAGTGACTGAACACATAATATCAAAAGAATGGAATTTGACATTATAACCAACAGATTTGAAATATTTAGCAAACTAAAATATAGTCACATGGATGGTTCCATGTAATAGTCCAGTAGAAATCTATTTGGAATCTAGATACAAATCGTCCACTATGTTTTGAGCTTTACCATTATCTTGCAATCTAGGGCTATGTATGAGGATATCTAGAGTTTGATATGTGATGAAGATTGATGGTCATGGTGTCACATGGTGGAGTTTGGGCTTGAGGATAAAGGTAGATGTGAAAGAATCAGTCAAGGAAAATATGTCTAATAACTCAAAGTTTATGAAATTTCAGGTGTGAAACATGTTTAAATTTTAGTTATAAGAAAGACAAATTAAATGTGGTTCTAAGATTCTTTTATGTCCATAGAAGATGGTAGTAGACTTTGGGAGTGATAAGTGGCAAATATTGAGATGGATGTGTGGACAAATGGTGATGATGATATGTAAGATGCATGAAAGACATGGAGATAGTTTGATAAGGACATGTGGTAGATGTAAAGAATTTTTGAGATGTAGTGAAGTTTATATTATGTCAAAGTTTACCTACTTTAGTACATTTAGAGGTGAGGGTTAAGATAAAGTTCAGATGGGAGATAATACATTAAATGTGATTTGTTGGTTATTTGAAGTTTAAACATTTGTAAAGCATGGTGTATAAGACTCAATGGGTTTGCAATTGTATAAAGTGATTTTTGTTTAGAAAATATTTATCAATTGGCTAATAGTTGAAATTGGAGATTCAAAATTTGGTTAATAGTACAAGTTGTAAGGCTATATAAATAGCCATATTTTTATAAAATTCTATTTCAATCCTAGTTAAATAGTTGGAACATTTATTTTATTAAACTTTTAAAATAAAAAATTCATCACAATATTTGATACCTAATTAGATCAAATTTGTCTAAATTTAATAAGTTATAGTAAAAAATGAAATTAATTCACTAATAATATTTATGATTATCGGTTACTTTAGGGTCATATCACCAATTCTATATCACCGCCATTGACTTTAGTTATATTTAAATGTCTAGGGTTGTATTACATGGGTTAAAATGTACCCACATAGCTCCAATGCTCATCAAGCTCAAAATTGTATTTGGATTGTTGAAGATTTATAATCTAATTATTAGGATTACAAAATGTACCCACAAAACTTGAATGCCTATGAGGCCCAAAATTGTATTTGGGTCATTGAAGACTTATAATCTAATGATTAAGGTTAAATTTTGTGGGTCAATCACTACTACCCTTAGGCCCTTACTCTTCTGTAGAAATTTAGAATTTTTTTTAATAAATGAATGATCCACCATGGTAATTAATATATTTTTCAAAAAAGAACAGATTCACCAATAAAAATTAATATTCTTTAAAAAAAATGAATTATTCAATAGGATTTTAAATATCTTTTTTTAGGGGGTGTTTCTTAAAGTTATCATTGATTGTTAAACATGGTTAAGTCTAGATATTAGGGTGTGAATGCATTATGGTTTATTGGAATTTTGTATGATTGGAAATTTAAATTATGGAGAGATATGGTATACTTTGAAGGTGTCATGTGAATATACTTTATTGATGACATATGAAAAATAGCTATTATTATATTGATTTTTTTAAAAGCATAAATATAAATTTAAAAGTGTCATTTAGGTGGATTTGATTGAGGATTTTAGGTCTATTAGTACTCGAGCCTCAAATTTTTAGAGGATTTCAAGTACAAATCCCCAAATTAAATTGGCTTAGTTTCACTTGTGCCTACATTCAAAATAAAAAATTAATGTGGGGAATATAAATCTCAATAAAAAATAAATCATGTTCACCTAGGAACAAAAAAAATCATGACCACAAGAGAATCAAGAATCTAAAAATAACAATATGAATAAAACAAAAAAAATCATGAGTCTAATAACTACCTCAAATCAGACCTCAATGAGACTCATGGACTAAAACTAAAACACTTTGAGATTAGGATCTTGACCAAGACACTTAGACATAAAGGTTGAAGAAAGGGGGCCCAATTTTCAAAATAAAATTGAGTGTATTGCATAAGAAACAACAACAACCATGTAAATATTATCTAGAAGTTGACTCTCACTGATGCTCAAATATAGTAAGTTAAATATTTGTTTTTGGAGTACCACAAAGGTTTCTACTAGTTTAAGTATTACTAGCCTTGAAGAGGTAGGATTCCCTAGTATTTCAATGCTAGGTGTTGTAATCTAAGGAAATGTACTAGAATATTCTCCAAGGGCTTCTTATTTTAGTTTATGTCTCACATTTCATTCTACCAATGATGTATTGGTAATTTTTTTAAAAGCAACATTATACCGAACAACCTTTTTCATCCTTAATGATTTGAAATTTCAAGTAATGGATGAATTTAGTGTAGTCACCAATGAGATGCTAAAGGCATGTGCCCAAGATTATATCTTTGATAGCTTCACCTATTCAATTGTTATCTTTGTTATAATTCTTGCAAGTGCATCTGTTGGTGACTAGATCCAACCACAACAATAGTGCTAGCACTCTATAGAAAATAAATTATAGATATGTTTAGAATTGGGAAGGTTTTAGCAAGTTGAAAAAAGACTAATTAAGTTAGAGACATTGAAAAAAACATATGAAAGCATATTTTAGAAGAAGCATGGTAACTTTCCTTCTATAGTGATGTTATTGAAGATTCAAATATGTTGTTTTGTTTGAACCAAATAACAAAATAATATGTAGTATATTGTAGAGATAAAGAAATGGAACATGTTTTCAATGTAGAAAATATTTAAAAACTTCATTCCATCTGAATTGAGATTTTTTTTTATAAATGTCATTTTATTCCATATGAAGAGAAGTTTCTAGAACATCTCTGGGTAGTTAAAGAAGAGGAGGTGCAAAAAGCTATAACTACAATTGATCCATATACTATTGTGTGCTGCGAAATTTTACTTAATCCAAAGTGCAAAATACAAAGAAATGCAAAGAAATAGAAATCACAACACCACCTTGGATAGGGCTTTCATTGAACTCGAACAAACATAAGAAAAGAAATATATCACCTTGCTCAAGTTGATCCTTTGGTTGGTCCTGTTGATTGCTTGATGTGTGTGCTCCTAGATCGATTCTGGCAGCATAACGGCTTGCAAATGCTTGATTTGGATGCAAGGTGATGGTTGGAGATTGAAGGCTTGAGATGGGTTGAGATGAATGTGATAGAATGATTAGGTTTCCTGGATGAATGAGAATGAGTGTGTTGAAGGTTGCTAGAATGTGATTGTGAATGATAGAGATTAGGGTTGCAAAATGGCTAAGTGTTTTAGTCATTTAGCCAAGGGAGAGAGGAATGAATGGTCTAGATACATTCTTGAGAGAAGATCAAGGGTGGAGACCAAAGGGTTAACTAAAGGAATTAAAAATTCCTTTTTTAATGGGCATGGGGAAGACAAAAGGAATAAAATATTCCTTGGAAAGCCTTGGGTGAATAAATGGAATTTAAAATTCCATTGGAAAGTACATGGGGAAGATAAATGGATTAAAAATTTCATGAAGAGTGTTGGGAGAATAAATAGAATTAAAAATCCCAATATGATGTGACAAGAGTTGACTAAAGGGGGTGATTAGACTAGTTAATGACATATTAGAAGAGGATTAGGTGGGTAATGGAGATTAGGGGCCAACTTGCAAAAGTTGGAGGATGTGACACATTCCTAATCATGGATTAGGAATATGCACATCCCTAATGATGGGATTGGGCAAGGGGATTAGGATTATTGCAATATTATTTAATTAATGCAGGTAGGAGGATATTTAAACGAAAAAGGGATAAAATTGACCAAAATTGAGTGGTCAAATTTAAGTGTCTACAGCTATAAAATATGTTATTGATAATATAGAGGAATCTCAAAAATATATGACGATTAGTGGAATTAAATTGTAGAAAGGATCTAATTTATCTTAATATTTTTAAGAGATACAATTGAAGAGAATAATATCAAAAATGTATTAGCATTACCTAAGTCAAAGTTAGCACTTGATAAAAATGATGAAGGTTATAAATAAAAGAAAAAATATATATTGTTGGAATGGAGAATGTAATGATAAAGATAAATAAATTGAAATAGAAGAGAAGGAACTACATGTACCAAATAAAATACTTAGGGAGGATACATGGTGGTTCCTTTTTATTTGTAGGGAATCAAAATGGTTTCTTACTTCAAATTGCCCACAACATCTTCATTCATTGATCTTTATTTTTGAAATAAAGGGAGATGGGTTCTTTCTATTAAAATGGGGGGTCACCAATAATTTACTATAAATAGAAAGGGGAAAATGGGGTATAATGTACCTATTTCTCTCTATCTCATTAGGAAAAAGAGATACCTTAATCCAAGGTTGACTTTCAGCCCTTAAGTGAGTTAACCTCAAAGGAAATCTTGTTGTTTTCCTTATAATCTAGGATGGGGTAGATATGTTGAAATAGCACTTTTGGGAGAAAGATTAAAAATAGTAAATAAACCCAAAAATGTAAAGTAACTCTTGAAATCAGAATATTAAACCTTAATCTAATTTAGAACCTACAACTTTGTGACAGATCTAAGAAGGTTAAGTATTTTTGCACCTTTCACCAAAATGTTGTTGTTAAGTGTCCTCTAGGACTCATTCACCCAAGGGTGAATGGGTCCAACTACAGGAGTTGAAAAACTTATTTCATAGTCCTCTAGTCCCATGTCTACACTCCCAATTCCTCTAGGTTTTACAGTTGGAAATTTAGAAATAATTTTTGAAAGTAAGTTTTTGTGGCTCGACAACAACTTTGACAACTTTTCTAATTGTTCTCCTTTGATAGATCTTCAATCCTTCTTCAACCTAAGATCTGTAAAACACACAAGAGGTAAAAATTGTTTGTTTTTGGTGAATAGGGTTTTGCCTCGGTCGAATCTCATTTTGGTAATTAAACCTTGAATTGAAACAATGAAACATGAAAGGAATGATGAATGAACAAGTGTTATCTTGCAACCACAAAACCCTTGATTTGAAACCCTTGAAGGATTGCAACTTAATAGATCTTGTTAGGGTTAGAAGGCAGATATCTAACAAGTTAAATACATATTTGAACAATAAAACAAAGAAATAAAACACATAAAAAATTATAACAGAAACAAGACAACACAGAGAATTTAATGTGGTTCACCCAATCTGGGATAAATCCACAAAACCGCAACCATCCAATGATTTTATTATCCAATGCAAAACATATTACAATATTGTGAATAATGTCATACTACAACACCCCATCCCAACCACTTATAACAAGCTTTTTAGAAGCTTTTAGAAATTAGGGTTTACAAAGTCAGTTTTTTTTCTTTTTCGGTGACGAAGCGAAAAAAGTGACCCCAGCGAGGATACATGAAGAGTGTACAGTACTATTTAGAGTGTACAATATAGCATGATCAGTCGCCACATACCAACAATCTCCCACTTGGAGACTAATCCTGGACAACACCGCTGCACTTACAGCTCCCACTGGAAATAAGCACCTTGGACCTTGTTGCTCTGTTATACTTTTAACCATAAAGACCAACTGAAGCTGATTAGGAGCTCAGCTTCTCCCTTATCATTGCCTTTGTAAACATATCTACTGGATTGGAACCTATATGTATCTTTTTCAGCTTTACCTGCCCATCCTCCAACACCGACTGAATGAAATGATATCTCAATTGTATGTGCTTGGTCTTAGAGTGCAAGGAAAAATTCTTTCCAAGATGTATAACACTCTAGCTATCTGTAAACAAGTGATTTTCGGCCTATTGTTTTCCCAAATCTTCCATGAAAAATTGTAGCCATATCATCTCCTTTGCTGCCTCTATTGCAGCAACATACTCTGCCTTTCTGGTGGATAAAGCAACCACCTTTTGCAACTGAGAAATCCAACCCACTATTGTCCCACCAACCATAAATACATAACATGCGGTACTTTGCCTGGTATATATATCCCCTACCAGATCTGAGTCAACATAGCCTTTTAAACTTGTATTAGAGCCCCTAAAACATAAACATTTATTGGATGTACCTCTCAAGTACTTGAGAATCCATTTTATCACATTCCAATGCTCAACTCTAGGATGACTCTCTTCTTGAGTTGTTGCTCATTTGGACCAGCTAGGAATCAAACCTATGACCTTCCATTTGCTACTGGAGTGCTCTACCAACTGAGCTACTGGCCCCTCTTTGGCCAGTCCATCATCGGTCTAAGTGTGGCTTATTTCCAATACCCCCCTTAAGCCACACTGCGAGTGCTTGGGGCTCCTAGCCTGGCTCTGATACCACTTGTTGAGTTGTTGCTCATTTGGACCAGCTAGGACTCAAACCTAGGACCTTCCATTTGTTGTTGGAGTGCTCTACCAACTGAGCTACTGGCCCCTTGTGGCCAGTCCATTGTTGGTCTAGGTGTGGCTTATTTCCAACAGACTCATATACCTGCTAACAACTCCTATGACATGTGAAATATCTGGTCTCGTGCATACCATGGCGTACATTAAACTACCTACAGTTGAAGCATATGGTACCTTGGACATTTTTTCTTCCTCCTCTCGTGTCTTTGGACACATATCCTTAGTCAATTTGACATGACTAGGCAAAGGTGTGATGACAACTTTTGCATTCTCTATATGAAATCTTTGCAACACCTTTTCAACATAATCAGCCTGAGATAGAAACAATTTTCTATTTTTCCTCTCTTGTAATCTTCATACCAAAAATTTATTTTGTTGCCCCCAAATCCTTCATATCAAATGAATTTGCTAATTGTTGTTTTAACTCCTTTATGTGATCCATGTTAGACCCCGCTACAAGCATATCATCAACATATAAACATAAAATAATGTAGCTATCTTCATCTAACCTCTTAAAGTAAACACAATGGTCTAAATTACACCTGTTGTAGCCTTGCTCAGCCATAAAACTATCAAATTTAATATACCATTGTCGAGGTGCTTGCTTCAAGCCATATAAACTTTTCTTCAATGTGCACACTAGTTTCTCCTTACCTTTGACCTCAAATCCTTGTGGTTGTTCCATATATATTTCCCCTTCCAAATCACCATGGAGAAAGGTTGTTTTAACATCAAGCTATTCTAAATGCAAATCTTTAGCAACCACAATAAAAACAGTATGAATAGAAGTCATTTTAACAACTAGAGAAAAGATTTCATCAAAATCAATACCCTTTTCTGTGCAAATCCCTTTACAACTAATCTGGCTTTAAATCTTTTCTTACCTCCATCCTCCTTTTTCAGCCTATAAACCCATTTGTTTGGTAAAGCCTTTTTACCTACAGGCAACTTGCATAATTCTCAAGTCTAATTTTTCATCAAGGAGTCTATTTCTTCTTCCATTCTATGCTCCCACTGAACCTTGGTATCCACCTGCATAGCTTCATGATAACATTCCAGTTCACTAGCATCAGTTAATAAAATAGAATACAAAGAGGGAGAAAATCTTTCCAGAAGTCTACTTATCCTTGAAGATCATCTAACATTCACTGGAGTTTGTGGTATTTTTTGTTGTTGTTGTTGCAGAGCATGAGGAATCACTGGAACATCATTGTTTGGAGTATCATCCAACACTGCATAATCATTTTCTTTCTTCTCATGTTGCTACAATTGATCTTTGTACAACAATTTCTCATTGAATATGACATCCTTGCTTCTCACAATTTTCTTATTTTCAAAATCCCAAAGCCTCTAACCAAATTCATCAATACCATATCCAACAAATATACATTTCTTTGATTTTGCATCAAGCTTAGTTCTATTTTTAGAATCTACATGTGCAAATGCTTCACAACCAAAGGTTTTGAGAAAAAAATAACTCATCTTCTTACCTGTCCATGCTTCCTTTGGAATACCACAACCCAAAGGATTAGAGGGACCTCTATTAATTAAATAAATAGAAGTGTTTATAGCCTCTGTCCACATGTTTAAAGGCATCCCAACATGCAATCTCATAGTCCATGCACGCTCCATTATTGTTCTATTCATGCGCTCAGCCACTCCATTTTCCTATGGAGTCCTTGAAACCGTTTTCTACCTACAAATACCATTAGAGGAACAATAATCTTCGAACTCTTTGTTGCAATAATCACCACCATTATCAAATCTAAGACATTTTAAGTTTTTACCCATCTCATTCTCAACCAAGCTTCTCCATTTTTTAGAAGTTTCAAATACATCAGATTTCTGCCTAAGGAAATGAATCCATACTTTCCTACTTGCATCATCAATGAATGTAACATAATACTGAGAGCCACCAAGACAAGATACCTGAGCTGGTCCCCATACATCCATATGCACAAGCTCCAATTTCTCATCTTTCTTTTGTTTCCCATCTTTGAGAAAACTAACACTCTTTTGTTTTCCATACACACAACTTTCACATAAATCCATATTAACACATTTTAGACCTAGTAAAACATTCTTTGAATGAAGTACTTTCATACCTTTTGCACTCATATGCCCAAGTCTATTATGTCATAGTGCTAATTCAAAATCCACAACAACTATATGATTTTTTGCCTGCTGAATTGCAACAACTGTTCCTGAACATTGATTTTTATCTGCAATAGCTAAAGTAGAAGGAACAATATAACTTGTCCAAAGATATAAGGTGCCTACTTTACACCTTTTTCTACCACTAAGACACCTTTTGTAACCTTCCAATTTTTATCACTAAATGTAACAACACAACCTTCATCATCTAGTTGCCTTGCTGAAATTAAATTTCTTCTTAACTTTGGAACGTGTCTTACCTTATGTAGTAGCCAATGATTCTCATTCTACAACTTAATCTTGATTCTTCCCTTTCCAACAATCTGACAGGGTTTGTTATCTCCCAAATAAACCATCCCAAAATCCCCTTGGACATAATCAAGAAAATAATTTATATGGGGCGTAGCATGAAATGAAGCCCTTGAATCTAACACCCAAGAATCATCAACATTGTCAACTAGGGAAATAATCAAAGCATCCTCATCAGATTTATTACTTACCACATTTACCTCTTTATTTCCTTCCTTTTTGTTTCCTTTATTTTTTCGAGACCAACAATCTTTCTTTAAATGACCCAGCTTACCACAGTACCAGCAATCCCTATTGTCTCTAGATTGGGACCTTTTGTCCTTTGATTTTCCTCATGACTTCCCACGACTTCTAGAATTGTTTCCTCTCTCCTTTGTTTTGCCCCTACTTTCTGCATTCAAAACACTACCTGATGTGGATGTTCCACCTGAGCTTTTCCTAAAACTTTTATCGCTCAAAATAACACCAACAACATCATCAAATTTCAATGTATTCGAACTAGAAACAAAATTGCTAACAGCCATTACCAAGCTATTCTAGCTTTTAGGAAAAGAACACAGAACCAAAAGAGCTCCAACTTCTCCATCAAAGTTTACATTTACATAAGTTAATTAACTAGTAACCATATTAAACTCATTTAAATGATCAGCAACTGACCAACTTTCTACCATTTTCATATTAAATAAACACTTCATAAGAAATACCTTATTCGAAGCGGAAGGCTTTTCATATAACTTTGCTAGGGTTTCCATCAACTCTTGAGTTGTCTTTTCTCTTGTAATATTGAACGCCACCGATTGTGCTAGGCATAAATGCATACTACCAAGTGCCTTTCCGTCCAAAATATCTTGGTCCTCATCAGATATCGCTTAGGGTTTCTTGATTTTCCCTTCTAGTGGCTGCCATAAATCTTTCTGATAGAGGTATTCCTCCATCTGCATCTTCCATAACTGATAGTTCTACCCATTGAACTTCTCAACCTTCAACTTACCCTCATTTTCCATTTCTCCCACTCAATTGTGAGACCTTCCTGTAGATGATAACCGAACACAACCTTTCTCTGATACCACTTGTTAGGGTTAGAAGGTAGATATCTAACAAGTTAAATGCAGATTTGAACAATAAAATAGAGAAATAAAACACAAAAAAAATTATAGCAGAAACAAGACAACACATAAAATTCAACGTGGTTCACCCAATCTGGGCTACATCCAAAAAACCGTAGCCATCCAATGATTTTATTATCTAGTGCAAAACATATTACAATATTGTGAATAATGCCATACTACAACTCCCCATTCCAACTGCTTATAACAAGCTTTTTAAAAGCTTCCAAAAATTAGGGTGAGGATATATGAAGAGTGTACAGTACTAAAGAGTGTATAGTATAGCATGATTAGTCACCACATACCAACATATATCTCCAAGGTCTTGATCTTGCATGAAGTGGCTTGCTTGATGATGTGATCTTGATGCTTGAACCTTGATTTGAAACTTGAAACCTACATCACAATGTTAGCTCCAAAACCATGCATGATGCTTGATAACTTTGACATGATGCTTGAGATCATGAATGTTGCTGTAAATGACTAATAAATCTGCTCTTCAATGCTCTTGACAATAATATTTTCCTTTGTGAAATTTTCCCTCTTTTTAGATGTTTTGAATTGATAAAAAGACTAGGTATTTATAGGTATTTTTCTAATTTCTCAAAAATTAAAAATTACAAGCCGACACTTAAAACTTGAATTTAGGACCTTAAGATGCTGCCAAAAACATGTTTAAAATTTGAATTTGTGATCTTAAGGGGGACCCATTCTCCCAAAACCTAAATTATCAGGACCTATTCATTTCGGGGTGATAAAAATAATAAATGCATTAATTAAATCATAATCCCCTTTAAAAAATTGCAATTAATTAAGCTTGTGAATGAAAAATTTAGGCAATTAGAGGATTAATTAAGTCCAATTAAGGGACCCAAACATAGTGTGAAAATGTAAAGAAGTATATTTTCTGACACTACATTTAGCCCCCACTTTAGTGAGAGGATTATCCCTAAGCTCAAACTCACACTAAAGTAGACAAACAAGCGTTAAGAGGGTTCCAAGTGCACAATATCGATGGTATAGGATGACAAAGATAAGGAGTTTGTACAAGCTCCTAGGGTCTAAGATCCCATGGCAACCCAACATAAGTACAAAGAGACACACATGAATGTATGATATGCAACAACAATACAAGATACACAAACATACAATGTCAAAATTAATGCAAGGAGGAAAGAAAAATGGACTAGCAAGTTTGTTTTATGCCACATCCATCAAATACACTCCCAAGGATGTAAAATCACTTATGAACAACATGGCTCCATAGGCAAGCAAGTTGTGTTATGCTCGATGGACATGAAAAATACGCTCACAAGGGATGGTGAAATTTGGTGTCCATTAGGTGAACCTCAAGAAGTGGCTAATGGGAAGTCATGATAGGTATAGGCTCCCATTGTACTAACCATACCAAAGTTATACCTCCTAATAACTTTGATAAGGCTCCACAATAATGACTAATACGCTATGCTAGTGCTACACTAAATTCAACTTCTATGAAAAAGTGAAGCAAGAAACTCACCTCAGGGGGTGCAAATAATAGTGCCAATGTAATGATCACACTTCCTAGGAGATGTATGATATCATCACTAAGAAGGGACATGCAAAAACTGAATGGGAGAAAATATGCCCCCCACTTAAAATGTCAACGTACTTGCTATGTTGGTATTTTAAGTAGAGAAA
Organism: Sequoiadendron giganteum; assembly: GCA_007115665.2. Lineage (NCBI taxonomy): Eukaryota > Viridiplantae > Streptophyta > Pinopsida > Cupressales > Cupressaceae > Sequoiadendron > Sequoiadendron giganteum. The sequence goes on from CM021102.1 coordinate 157,369,804, forward strand.
GAGAGGATCCTTGGAAAGAATGTACACCTCCCAAAACTAGTTATCCTTGCCCCCCAATCATAGAGACAAAGACAACCACCAAGAACTATCATGTTGCTACCAAGAGAGATATGGTTGCACCTAAGATTGTACCACCATGAATGACAATGAGCAAGACACATAAAGCTACTAATGCCACATAGTGATGAGCAACGTGATAGGATAAAAATCAGTATCAATTAGAGGAAATAGGTGAATCAACACATGGAAGAGCACTACAATCCTAAGACGTTGAATTTTATTACTCAAAGTCTTACATTCATTAGTTGAATGACCATGAACTCTATGATATGCACAAAATGAGCTTTTGTTATAAAATTTCTTTCGTGTTCTTGGAGGTAGAGATATCAAGCAAGCTTAGAGAAGCCTCATCAAGGTACTCTCTTGATTGATAGTAGAAGATTTTCCTTTCTTTTGTGACAAATGTATCTCTTGCTTACTACAAGGTGTCATACATACACAAGACTCTTTTGATTGTGAGATTTTGTACTCACCCTTAAAGGAGGGTGTAAAATCTATTGAACCCCAATCATTACTAAGACATGTGGTTGAATATGTCTTAGGAGTGCTTTGTGTGATGACATTGATATCAAGCGAAGGTTTCTTTGATGCTTTCATTTCTTTTGAAGAACAATAACCAAGACCACTAGTTGTTTTTTGTGTGTTAGGCCCTATATGGACATGGATACCTTGTTCTCCAACACCACATCCTTTTCCATTATAGCCAGGTTGTTTCAAAATCTCATACCCTCTTCCATAAAACTTTTCCCTTACTTTTGGATTTGGTGGTTCCTCATGATCGTATTCATCATATGTGGATGTATAACTTGTGTAATTGTTGTTTTCCGTTTCTTGCTAAAATTTGTGGACTCGCATGGTTTTGATGACTCTTCTTCATGTTGTGTTGACATTATCGTTATTTCTTTGTCTATTTTTTATTCTTTCAATGTGATATTATATTCTCCCATGAATGTAGGTGTAAAATCCCATAAACCCCAATCATCATCCAATAGCTTTATGTCTTTTTCAATATTATTCTCTTTTTCTTCCTCTTACACGAGTTCTACTTTTGAAGTCGGTATCAACATTTTCAAAGGACTTTCCTTGTCTTTCTCAGTGTGCAAACAAATTTTTGGGCGAGGGTCAGCCTTGATTGTATAGACCTTGTTGTTGTAGACATACTTCATTAAATGATGAAGAATAGAAGGTACCCCCATTCATCTCATGGATCCATAGTCCACCCAAAAGAAGATTATATGAAAGATTATCAGGCATGACATGAATAGGGGTTTGTAATGTAACCTTTCCAACTCTAATAGGTAATGTTATCACACCAAGAGGTTGTTTTCCCACATTATCAAAACCACTTATAGATAAAGAGTCAAGTTCAATCATAGCCTTGTCCACTCCAATCTTATCACTTTCTAGTATTAGCACCCCACAAAACCCAAGGTAGTGGATTTCTCAAAGAAATAGAGAGTAACATTGTTGATAGACATAAGAAGCACTTACAACTTCATCGATAATAAGTTGGTTTCTCATCTAAATTATTTTATATATCCAACTCAAAATATTTATGTCCTAATTATAAATGGGGGTACAATCAATTATTTATGGAAATTTCATAGCATTATTTTTTTCATGGGAGATTGTTGATTTGATTGCCTAATGTTTTCTATCTCCATGGGTGAAACATGTATTATGTTGGGAGTATAATGATTCACTACATTAGGGACATTTGAAATGAAATTTTAGGAGCTATCCATGTATTTTCACTTAGAGGTTACGTTAGGACATTCCAACAAAGAGGGTTGTGTGTAGATTCTCCATAGATTATAAGCTCTCATCAAGTGCAAAATATACATAATAAAGGGGTTGTTGGGTTTGTGTCCCAATTATTTTTAGTAACAACCTTTCAGTCAAATGTTCCTACATAACTAGATCTAAAAGAAACTATAGATAGTCACTTAGTAGTTTTTGGGGATGTGCCAAAAGCATCACCTCCTGAAAGAGATCAAGATCATGCCATTCAAGTAGTACTAGGGTGCCAACCACCTAACATTAGGTTGTACAATCATCCTTATATATAAAAAAATGAGTGTTGATATTTTTGATGTAAAAAATTTCACACATCTTATTCAAAAATCTCAACACTATTATCATGGACAATGGAAACAAAATATTATTAAAAAAATGAGATTGATAAGATGGTTCAAGAGATGCTAAAGGCATTAGGCATAGTCAAAGTTCTTACTCCTCTCAAGTGGTAATGGTACACAAAAAATATGATACTTGGAAGATGTGTCTTAATTATAAATTGCTCAACAAGTACACCCTAAAAGATAATTTTCTCATTCCAATAATTAAAGATTTGTTAGATCAACTTAATGATGATTTTTATTTTACCAAACTTGATATTTGTTTCGATTATCATCAAATTAGAATTAGAGATGAGTATGCACATAAGATGGATTTTCAAACTCGTGAGGACCAATATGAATTTAAGGTGATGCCTTTTGGTTTCACAAATGCACTATCTATGTTTTAGAGATTGATAAGCTCCATCTTTAGGCCATTTATGAGGAAATTTGTTTTGGTATTTTTTGATGACATCAAGTAATATATAACAAAATTTGGGAAGAACACTTGTAAAAATCAAGTTTTGGCTATTTGCAAACAACATCAACTTTATGCTAAGTCATCCAAGTGTGTGTTCAAAGTTACAACAGTAGAGTACCTAGGTCACATTGTTTCACATGAGTGATTTAAGGTGAACCCTCACAAGATCAAGGCTATAGTATAAAATAAATTACCTAAGGCACTTAAGATCCCATGGGGTTTCTTATGGATTACTAGTTACTATAATTAATTTTTAAATAATTATGGTAGCATAATATCACATGTCATGACATTATTTAAGAAGAATTCCTTCTAGGGGAATGAGGTAATTACTAGGGCATTTGAGAAACCAAAGGAAGCCATGTGTACAACTTCAATTCTAGCTACCCAAGATTTTTCTAAAACATTCATTATGGAATGTGATGCTTTGGGACATGCTATAGGAGTAGTAATCACACAAGAAGGAAGACCCATATAATTTGAGAGATTCCAACTCAAAGGTAATTGTTGGAGTAATCACGCATTAGCTAAAAAATAATTAATCTTTAATTGATTATTAGTTTAATACATTTGATGCACTTAAGTTAATGTTAGGACTCCTTTTTTATGTTAACTGAAGTGAGTTTTTACTAGACCATTCTATCTCATCACATAGGATATTGGCACTTGTCATGATATATTCCCTAAATATCATTTAAGGTTTCTCTTATAAAACACTCGTCCTCATTTTATTATCAACTCTTGATCTCAATGATCTTCTTGAAGATTCTTGAGGTTTATTTGTAAGTTTTCTTGTTAATGATATAATAGATTATTATTTACAACTCTCTTTGTGTGGAAGGTGTTTTTATTCGTTGTTTGATCCTATGTCTCCTATTTATTCACAATTATAACATGGTATCATAGCATGGATTCAGTGAACCCCTTCTCAATTTTTGAGGATTTTCTTCAACTAAGGTTACATGGATTCAAATTTGGAATCTCCATTGCTTTTTGCAATATTTGGTGCAAAAAGGACCTCACCATTACATTTAAGAGCCCGATTCGATGAATTTTCACTATAAATTAACCCAATTTTGACGTTGAGAGCTTCTAAGGCAATTTTTATAGTGACCTCTATACAACTATTTGTATAGATTTATCAAAAAAAATTATGCTCTGAGCGCACAATGCTTTAAGCACCCAACACTAAGCGTTTTGGGGCCAAAGGCCCATGGTATCAAAGTTCTTGTGGTTTGCAGATCACTTAGCGATAGTGGCTTAGTTGTTGATCGCTAGCGGCTATAGTTTCGCTAGTAAAAACTGTGAACCTTATCTGTTGCTCAGCTAATGACAGGGGCCACTCATTTTTTTAAAAGTTGCCACCCAAGGTCGCATGAATGACCAACGCCCAACCCTTGGGGGTTTAAATTTTTTGATTTTTTTGCAAAATAAGCAGAATTGGGAAAATCACAATAATTTTTTGTTTGGGTATCACAATTGGGTAAACGAAATATCGTCAAAAAGCTGATTCTAAGAACTATCCAATGGTGCTAGTTTTTTCTTAGATTTTGTTGCTAGTGCATTTTATCACCTATCAAAGTTAGATGTGTTATTTTCACTCCCAAGCTCACAAATTTTGACCCATTTCTCCATTTTTTGTGATTTTAGTGACGTTGGAAAGGCTTTTCAGAGCTCTTCATAACTATCCATGCAATTTTTTTCTAGATTTTTCTCCAAATATATTTTATTCAATTTTTTGTGTTTTTCACATTCTTGTAAATTACTTGGACATTTTAGCACCTAGAAACTTTCTATTTACGTAAGATAACCTGTTTTAGGTTGTTCTACATGTATTTCCAACATTTTATCATATTGGGAATTTTGAGCATCTTTTGCATGCAATTTTTCTTTTGTAGACACACTAAGATAAAGTGCCACTGATGTATTTTTTTGGGATTTTCACACATCCTGTTATGCCTATTATGCTTGAACTATGTGATAAAGTGCCATGGGAGGGTTGCGAGTGCCTTTGTTTTTTCATCACACCTTTATCAAGTGAGTATTCCTTCCACAACAACATCGAATCCCAAAGATTCTTGCCTCATGTGTGTGTGCCTTGTTTGCACATCCTTTTTATTTGCAGGTACTTTCAGTTGCACGTTTATATGTTCTCAGTTCTCCTTCATGTACTTCTTGGTGACACATAGTTTAAGTGTACTTGTCATTTCTCTCCCTTGTCCACATCATTGGGGGTTTCTACTGTTGGTGCTAATGCTTCCTTGGTTTCATTTTTGGAGTGATCTATGTATCTAGTTCTTGCTCCTATGTATTAGGCGGATGCAACAATTAGTTACCCATGCATTTTAGTGAGATGGAACATTTACCATATGGACATTCTTGGATTTATATTTCTAGAGGTGGCCTTCTATTTTCACTCGATCAATGTTCTTTAGACTATTGGTACCTATATTTTTGACTTGCATCTTGCATGTTGCGTAGTGTCATTGGAGTCACTCATACAGATTCATGTGCCATTTATAGCTTCAAGTTCCAGATGTTTTCCTTTGTTTGCCATCTATTTGAGTAGTTTCATTGGGGGCACTCATCCATATTATTGTCTTCTTGATCCTGATCATCATTTATTTTTAGAGGAGGTTCCTTATTTCAACACTATATTAATCATCATTTAACAATAGTCTACAACTTTGTGCTTCAACGTTGTTCTTCATGTTCCTATTCTTTTTGGAATATTGTTTTGGAGGCTTTTCTAGTCCTTCATTCACCTTTCTCTCTTTTGGAGAGGAGTTTTTCCCATGAGGTTTTCTCCTTTTTTCTCCGGTTGTGAGAGATTAGATTGTTTGTACATGGGTACCTCATTAGACCTTGTTTGTCGAGACCCATCATGCATTCTCCTTTTAGGGTTTTAACCTACTCCCTAAGTACATCTTAAGGGGGTGTTAGTGTAATAATGTATTAAATAATAATTAATTAATCTTTAATTGATTATTAGTCTAATTTATTTCATGCATTTAAGCTAATCTTAGGAACAATTTTTTATGTTAACCGGAGTGAGCTTTTATTGCATCATTTTGTCTCATCACATAGGATGTTTACACTTGTCATGATCTAATCCCTTTATCATATAGGGTTGCTCTTATAAAGCACTAACCCTCATTTTATTATCAACTCTTGATCTCAACAATCTTCTTGAAGATTCTTAAGGTTCATTTTGTAAGTTTTTCTTGTTGATGATATATTAGATTATTGTTTGCAACTCTCTTTGCGCAGAAGGTATTTTTGTTTGTTGTTTGATCTTGCATCTTTTATTTATTCACAATTCTAATAGTAATAATTTGTTGAGCCTAGTTTATGAGAAAGAAATACTGGTTATCTTTATGCAATCAAACAATTAAGACCTTATCCAATAGGAAGACACTTTAAATTAAAGATAGATCATGATAGTCTCAAATACTTTGTGAAATAATTTTTTCATTTGAAGAACAACAAAATGGGTCACAAATATGTTGGGATATAAACTTGAAATCATATATAAGAAAGACAAGAATAATATTTGAGGTTGATGAAATCATAAACTTGAACCCACAATCACTATTGTATGCTATTTTATTATTGTAAGATGATTAGGTGAATGAGGCATGAGAGGAGTGGAAGAAGGACATGGATACTCAAAATTTATTGAGAAATTCCAATAAGATTCATGTGTGTCAAATTAATTTATAAAGAAAGGAAATATTTTTTGGTACAAGGATAGGTTGTACATATGCATGAACTCAACCGTTAAGTTCAAGATGTTGTAAAAAATACATGCTTCTCTAGTATGGTGGGTATTATGGATTCTTTAAGACTTACCCTAAAATAAAAAATAGATTCCTTTTGAGAGGGTCTCAAAGGGGATGTACAAAAAAATATAGCCACATACATGGTATGCTAGTAAAATAAAGGGGAGATAATTAAGACTCTATTTTTTTTGTAATCCTTATCCATTCTAAATCAGAGTTGGGAAGAGGTGTCAATGGATTTCATTGTAGGTTTTCCCATCTATCCAAAGGAAAAAATATCATCATGGTTATTGTGGATTATCTCATAAAATATGCACATTTATTTGCTTCAACACACCCATTGGTAGCAAACACCTTAGCCACAACCTTTATGAATACTATTTAGTAACTAATGGGACTCTAAAATTCATAGTAAGTGATTGTGATCCTATATTTACAACTAATTTTTGGATTGACTTGTTTCAATGCTTGGGCACTCAACTTGCTTGTAGCTTCTCATATCACCCCTAATTATATCTAGAAAATTTGAGGTGGTCAACAAATTCTTAAAGGTTTATCTCTGATGTTTTACTTTAAACAAACAAGAGAGATGGGTGCAATGGTTGCCACTACTAGGTGGTGGCATAAAAAATTCTCTTTATACTTTCTCTAAAATGTCCCCATTTTTGGCACTAAATGGGTACCAACAACCATAAATCAAATCTTCATTGTAGACACACCCAAAGGTCTAAACAATTAAAGAACACACTAAGTTAGAAGTATTTTCTAGCCTCAAGGAGAAATTTACAATGATGCAAAATAGAATGAAGAAACGAGTTGATCAACACCATAGTGAAAGGAATTTTGAAGTTGGAGATTGGTTTTTTGTGTGATTACAACCATTTAACTAAATTCCATTGAAATAACAAAAAAATATAATAATCTTATAGAGGATTAACAACATGAAATATGAATCGGAGCTACCTATGTTAACAAAATACATCTAATCTTCCATGGTTCATGCTCAAAGAAGGCTACCAAACAAAGAGTTGTAGCATATATTGAGTTACCATATCTTAATGAGTAGGGTTAAATAGTTTTGGATCTTGAAGGAATTCTTCTAACATGCACTAAGAGGCTATAGATAGAGGGCAATCCCATAATGTTTTATCAAATAAAAGTTGAGATGTTATGTGGGAAAATGAGGTTTTTGTGAAAAAGCATCCATAATTGATCAACAACGAGGATGCTTCTTCAAAGAGGCAAGAATGTTATTCCTTTAATCTTAGAGTGTGCATTAGGTTATAAGTAGCTAGCTTGTAGCTACCTTAATTCTTAATTAATCTATATGATCAATAATACAGTCTTATGTAGGTAGTTAAGTTGGCTTAGGTGATAACCTATGCATAAGTATGATACATATAGGAACAATGACTATTTTATCATCATCATATTGAAAATTGTGTTCTTCTTGGAAACTTTAAGATGTTTCCCCCTTGAAGTGGCTTATTTTTCTCAAATTTTTTCAAGTATTTACACCATATTTTCTATTATATTATTCTCTTGTATAAGTTAACTATAAAATAATACCAAGTTCTTTATTACATGTATTAGATTCCCTATATCTTGTTTGAATGACTATTCAATATGACTTAAAGGAATGAAAAATCATTTTCCCTAAGTAATTTTTTAGTTTTATGGTGCACATGAGGTAATTTTATATGTTTTGAAGGTTTAATTAGCATGCACCATTAGATCATACCATGCCATCTTTCATTTAATGGTGCATAGGGATCTCTAGTGTAGTAAATAAAGGTTTGAATATTGACCCCTACCATTAGTCCACTTACTTTGCAAGACCACATATCTCCCTTTGTACCAAGTATCTTTTATTAGTGCTACGACCCCTCTAATTCCTTATTTTTTGTTTAATCTATAAGGCCCCTTGGTAACATGTGTCATGCGGGATGCTCCTAGTTGTTCAAAGGAATATGCATAATTGTTTTCTCTCAAAAGTAGCACAAACCATGCTATCTTGTTATGGTAGATTTAACTTGATGGATTATGAAGAAGATGACTATTCTTAAGCCATTCTCAATTGCGAGAGAGCCAAACAAGCAAGTTTCGATGCTCAAAACCTCTTTAAGTGATCCTAGGCACTACATATAAGTACATGTTGAGAAAGATCCAAGTACATAATTCAGATTTATCCCATAAGTACCATGCAACATTCATGCTTAACTACCACTTCCCTTGTACCATCCATAACTTGATAGTTCACCTATTTAGGGATGGTTTATTTGGAGAAGGGAGTTAGAATTCATTAGGTTGAGTACTCTTCAATAAAATCCAACGTACACAAGCTACCAACATGGGCATTCACTTTTAAGGCTATGCTTAATTTCATCCTTTCTTACTACACAACCTATAGATTGATTTTTTCTTCATGTTGGTCCCATAATTCAAATTTCAAACTTTTAGGGGGAATTATTTTTTATATGGAGTGTTTTTTTTTATAAATAAAGGCCTTTGTACCTTTCCACAATTTAGATTCTATTTTGTGTAGATGAACTTTTGAGTTTTATATACAATACATTTCCTCTTTTTGTAATCAAGTAGATGAACCTCTATGTATCAAGGTATGAAGATGGGGTTAATGTTATTTCTTCTCACAATTTTCTTACTTCGTTTGAGATCCTATCATTGCATGAAAGAAACACCTATAAGAGACATGCTATCATCTTGAACCTATTTATGAGTTGGTTTGTTCTCTACATGCATGAAAACTAGCAATCTACTTCATCTTGTAACCCTTCTTTTTGGAAATTATTTTTAAGTATAGGTTCTAAGTTCTCATCATCTACATTTTCACCATTTATAGCTCTAAAAGTTATGGTAGCAAGTGTTTAGTGAATGCAATATTTTATGTTAAGTAGTGATGAGATGGGACTTTGAACGTATAAATATGTTTTAGTGTTTTGCAACTCTTTTTTGTAATTATAAAAGTCAAATTTCTCAATGGATCCCATCATCATTTATAGTTATAAAAGTTATGGTAGTAAGAGTTTTAAGAATACCAACATTTATTTTAGATGGGGATGAAAGGAGGCTTGAAGGTATAAATATGCGTGTCTTGTAACTCTTTTTTAATTAAAAATTCTAACTTCTTACAAAATACCATAATTATTTAGAGTTCTAAAAGTCAATAATAAATATTTTGAGAATGTTACATATTTTTCGAAGTCATAATAACACATATTTTACGAATGCTATATTTTATGTTAATGATAAAAAAATGATACACACATAAATATAAGTACATTTTAGTACCTTGTAACATCAAAATTCTTATAAAATATTAAACTTTTAGATATTCTAGGGAGGGTACCTTACACAAATTAACTCACTAAATTTACATTACATAAATACTTGATTTTGATATAAACAAAATATTTATACTCAATATTTAAAAAATACTAACAAAATATTCTACTTTAAAAATTTGTTCTATAAATAAACACTTGATTTTAAAGTGAACAAGACATTTGTATTAAATATTAAAAAACACTAATAAAATATCATTACTTTGAAGCTTTATTCTAAGATTGATTAAACCTTAACAAAGAACGCTATCTTTTATATATAAATAATAATACTTTCAACCGTATTCAAATTAAAAATCCAATATTTAAAAAAGTGATTAATAACGTCAACATTAAAAAATATATTGAATTTAGAATTTCAATTAATCAATAACTAATCCAAATAGAAATCCGTTCAAACATTGCCTAATTAACAACGAAAATTTCTTATTTCTAGAAGAACCAAATTATAATTTTATTATAAAAAAACAAATTTGTGGTACTTTGACCAATTTACAGAATCTTCCGAATAAACTAAAGTCATCTCTTCTCAGCCAATTTATCGAAGTCATCTCTTCTCAGCCAAATTGTTTACATCGTTCACATTAATTTTTCTATACAAGATATTGAATAAATAATAAATAAAATAAAACCAACTAAAGCAATAAACAAACTGAGACGCCGTGACTTCAACTGCAAGGAACGAGAATACAAATATTTCTCTTTCCTCGCTCTTTTTGGCAATTTTAATAATTACCTCTTCTCCGTTGGCCTCTCCGTCCGCCAAGACAAATACACGGAAATATAGTCTGAAAGGACGCGTTTAAACCGAAGCGTCGTAACCGGTGGTCACATGCGGGGAACGGTGGCACGCATTTTCAAAGTGGAAGCGGAAAGGAAACCAACAAAGTCCATTGAAAGCCAGCATTTGGGGTTTTTGTTTCGAGCGGCCACAGGGAGGTTCATTGCCAGTCTTTATTTGTGAAGAAGATCTGAGTCGCTTGTTTTAAGTCTATAATTTTTTTTCTCGAAAGTTTTAAATCTGCAAGAGAGCGGCCGAATTATTGAAGAATGGGAAGCCGTTATGATAGAAATCCGTTCGAGCCAGAGGAGGAGGATGTCAATCCTTTCTCGGTCAGTATTCATCAAAGTTTTCGGTTGTTCTTTGTTTTTATCCTCTCTTTTTTGGCATTTTGAATTTCCCGGTTAAATCTACGCAAATATTATTTGTGAATTGGCGAATTTGAGATTTCCGAGTTGTTTCATACTTGCAATGACCTTTGAAAAATTTGGATCCCGATTGTTAGAGAGGATTTATTTCATTTTGGAAGGGTTTTTCTCTGAAGTTGTATTTCTTTGTATGATTTTGGATTTCAGCCCTTAAAGAATTTATGCTTTTGAACTCTCATTGTAAGATCTGGAGATTAGGTTAATTGGCGACGAGATTTTCTAAATTTCCTTTTTTCAACGAAATGTTAAATTGAGCACTTGCGTATAGATGCCGTGAAAGAGAGGTATTATATGTTACAAAATCGTCCAGGATTTATGCCTGGCTTCGTTGCAGCATATTAGTCAAATTTACCCGGCAACAGCCGTGGAAGCCCTGTTGTTTTACAACTTGAGCTCATCCCATCCATAAATGATGCACATATCTATGCAGACATGCATTTTCTGGTCTTATTGGTTCTTAATTTTATAGATATATGATTAGATTTGCCTCTTTATATTCTTGATTTGTTATATAGGCTCTATGGGATTAGTTGTAAACAGACGAACTGTTTCTTTTGAATCTTTTTTGCATTAGAGTATAATCACCGAAAAGATATAAAAAACATGTAGTGTAGGTCTTAAAAAATATGTACAGCTGGGCAAGGTCATGTGAACTATAGTAGAGTCACCATAAAAGAAGGCCTGCAAAGTGGGAAGGTTGAATATAAATGCAGAACAAAATCCCATTACAGCCTGGTATGGCGTTACAGTAAACCAATTGTAAATTGCAGACATCATATAGACAGGTGATAACAACCACAAGCTAGAGAGAACCCAAAAGGTACGATGTCAAAACTGTTCATTATGGTTTTTACTGAAAACAGGAAAAACTGCTAGATTGAAAGTATGCATGCACATGGAATTGAGGTTGAGTTCGATTCCATGAAATATGGGGTGAGATTTATCTTCAAACAATGGGTGAGACTCATGATCAAAGGCTGCATTAAATTGATTAGAGTAAATGGGATCTTAATTATGTATCCTTTTGCAAAGAAAAAGGATTTGAAGAATATCTTGCATACCTTGTGATTTGTATTGCAGAAATGTGTCTGCCTATGGACCTTTGTTATTTCATTTGTACATAATTATATTACAATTACAAGACTTAGGGCTTGCAAGGTGAATGGCACACCTAGTCCTAACATGTGAGAGGTGTTTGCAAACCATAGGTTAATCTTATATCTACTACTTGTCAAAAACCAAATGTTAAGGTTATTATAGAATTGTGCTTGGTATGTTTTGTATAAAAATTAAACATCAAAATTGAATGCTGTGAAGTACAAGCTTGAACTGTGTGTTTGATAATCAACCATATTAGCTCAAGTAAATCCTTGAACTTTCCTTTGATGTTTAAGTTGCAAGGATTGCCAGGAAAGTAATGGGTATGGTAGGATAATTGGGAAATCACATTAAGTAGAATGAGGAAGGACTGTAGGCAGGTCTACTAACCTTGAAGACAAATTTTCTGAAAGATTTGTTGCTTTCTTCACATTAGATGCTTAATGTGTGACTTTGGAGAAAAAAAATGTTTGACATTGGTGAGCAGAACTTGAAGGTGTTTGCTAAATGTATTGCATAAGTTCATTAATTTTTCTTCCATTAAGTTTCATTGGTTTTAATCCAATTAAATCTATATCTAGATCTTGTTTATGCTTCTTTAAGGATTTTATCATCTAATTACAAAATGATTAAAATTTTCAATTACAGTCACCTAGAGATGGGTGAGGTCTTGGTATGGGAGATGGGTACTGGGGCTTGTATGCCATTTGAAAAAAATGGTATGGGAGTATACTCAGAGACAGCCAAATATATAAAATAAATAATTTTATGAAATTTAGAGTTTTATTGGTAGTGTTACATCTTTGGCGTATAGTTTATCAGCACAGAGATGTAACACTAACTTAGGGCATCGATTTTTCCCATGTCAGTTATTTGATATGACTTGTGTGCACATCTTAAGCCTCTGTAATCTTTTCTCTTCTTACAAGTACTACTTTCTGACACAAATGCACATTAAATTTCATGCTAAATAGAAAATTACACAGCTATTACTGTTTTTCTTTTATTCTTTAACTTTTGTCAACCAGTTATTAGCACTCTAGGTTAAAATTTAAAATCAATGTAACTAATTTTATATCTAGGAGTTCCCTTACTTTTGAGGATGCTTCCAGGAGATGTATAGAGACACTAGGAAACATTGTATGAAGCCTCTAAATATATGGAAACATCCCATGTCTCTTGGAGACATGTAGATGTTCCCAATATGGTAGATGGGTACTGGGGGTCAGGGTGGGAGTCTTTGGGTAACCATGGTTTCAAGTAAATGATGAATACCTCATAGGCATGTGAATTAGGAACTGATATGGTATACATGCTTAGTGATTTACGATTAATATAACTTTAGACAATTTAAGTTTATGTTATATCATTAAGTTTTCTTCAATTTAATTTTATAGAAAGCTTAAGGGGGATCATCATTTTTGATTGCACAGGATCCAGTAGTACGAGGACAGGTGTCAGGACAAACTACTTATACTGGAGGACCATTTTATACAACAGTAAGTACAATGAAAAACTCTTTAACATATTATATTTACATGAAAGTGATAATGTCCACGACCAAATCATGTACTACATCTCTTCGCATACACACACAAATAATGTTATATGTCATACATTACATGCACACGTTGATGCATATATGGAAATATAGGTAGATTTGTTTTACTTACAAATCAAGTAGTTGTCATGAAAGAGAATGTAGTATAGGAGGAAGGATATAGTGAATTTTATATCTTTCCACATTAAGTTCACTTTTTAGGGGTCAATATTGTTGTCATTTCTTGTAAACTTAATTTCTTTCAATATTATTCGAAACAATTGTTTTTGAGACCAGAAAGAAGAATGTGGTCACTATCTTCTTCGTTTATCAGTACCAATCCTGTCTCAAAATGTGAACCTGCAACACTTGAACGCGCGTCTTGTTTCACTATATGCACATCTTATTATTACTTAACACACATTTTATAATTGTTTATTGAGAATTGAACATTTTCCAAAGGATTAAGCACATGGATTAGTAGAGCTTCTTATGTTCCAGAAACAAATAATGGAGGGAACACTACTTTCGCCAGTGCTTGGAATCTTCTGAATCTTCTCAAATTTCTAGATATATTAATGGTTCTCCGTGTTTTCTAGATTTTTTTGGTAAATCTAAGCAGATATGTTGCCATTTTGATGTTGCAATCCATTCTTTTACATTGCTTCACATAATTTAATGCCTTTTTTGAGCTCATGGTATAACACTTCTTTATGTTCAACAACCTCCAGCTTCCCTGTCTATTCATAGAAGGATCTGTTATTGCCCTTATGTCCTCGTTTGTATCTTTTCCATCGTATGCTTTATGCTAAATCCATTACCAAATCTCTGGCCAAGCAAAAAGCCTTGATGAATTTGAGGATACCATATTGTTTCCAAGCTTGCAACAAAATATTGCTCTACGTGTGCAATTTCAAAAACAAGTGCTTGGATATAGAGAAGCTCACAGACAGGTCTCCAACAAGGTTGGCTTCATTATCAGATGTGTAAATCTTACATCATCAGCTGCAGCTACGTTATACATAATATTGCACTTCAAATGCCTTTACTACTGGGAGGATCAATGAGGATACACAGTTGTAATTTTTTTGTCAAATTTATTATTTTAGTAGTCATGTAGTAACTTGACATCGTTGTTATCATGCAGTGTATTGTGCTACGTTTTGTGATTTTCATTTTCTCAAGGTATATGCTGTCAGTTTGTGATAATATTATAGTCCTCTTTGGTTTCATAGATTGTAAGTAGACATCTATGATTTTGTTTGGTAGTTTCACCTACTTGTTACTCCACATGTCTAAACATATAACCAGAGCCCAGGTCTTCTGTTGGGAAACATTTAAATGGGAAGGCTCAAGGTTAGTTAATATAGTGGAAGATACTAGATACTCTGCCCCTGAGTGTTTTTAGCTAAGTAATCTTATTGTTTCTGTAATGAGGCATCTGTTTCTTAAATTATCAACTAATTTTATTAATCCATAATTTGTGCCATATTGATAAAAATGAGGACTGTCAACTATAATCTGATTGCTTACAATTTATTCTTAAAAATTATTACGAGTTTCATGTTTTTGACATTAGTTTTCTTTGTGATTATTTTATTAAGGAGCTAAGAAGTTACTTCTATTTTCACAGCATAACAGTGTCCCGTCTGCTGCCAATTCAAGGCTTTCACCTCTGCCCCCTGAACCAGCAGATTTCAACTATGACCATGGTGCAACTGTGGACATTCCACTTGGAACGGCAAAAGTATGTCTGAAGAAGTAATATATGATTGGCTATCTGTTTTTATTTATATGTTTTATGAATTCATTAACAATTATTATTTTTAATTTATTCTAAATTTCTAAGTTTTAACCTTTATGTTGGTGGAGTGTAGGATTTAAAGAAAAAGGAGAAGGAATTACAGGCAAAGGAAGCAGAGTTGAGGAAGAGAGAGCAGGTATGTGGTGAGGATTTTTCACATTGTAAATCTTCTGATATTATTATACAGTTTGGTTAAAAAGGTAAACAGACTTTGTTTTTTAAGAGCTGATGCAGCTCATCTACGTTCTAATTTACGTTATCTACATGATTAGTTTGTTATAAGATGGCAAAATGCAAGCTCTTCCATCTTCAAATTGAAGTATTCTAAATTTCTAACATTACTTTGTGTGATGCTTTAATTCATTTTTTCTATCTTTAGAAAACGCACATGTTCTTCATGATGTAAGTTCCATAAAGGAACTGGTATCATACTTTGCTTCATTCTGTCTAATATAAGATTTTTAGTTTTGAGCACAAGCTATTGCACTTTCAGTACAATCAAGGCCCTCTGAGTACTTTTTTTGTTAACTGTAGGAGTTAAAACGAAGGGAAGAAGCTGCTGCACGAGGTTACTGTTAAACTTCTTTATTTGGTCATGTGTTCTAAATTTCTAATATATTTTGAAGATTGAAGTTTGAGGCATCTTTCTTCCCTTCTTAATTCTGTAATCAGATCTAAGTAGTATCTTGATGTTCTGTGTGATTTTAGCTGGGATTGTCATTGAAGAAAAAAATTGGCCACCATTTTTTCCCATCATTCATCATGATATTACCAGGGAAATACCGACTCATCTACAGAGGCTGCAGTATACTGCCTTTGCTACCTGGCTAGGTATGGACTCCGTTAACACTTTAAACATTTTTAACAATATCATCTTGCATATTTAAAGTATTTTCAGTTTCTCATGAATGTTTACTTGTTTGTCACTTAAGTGGATATGAGATCACTGGTTCTACATATCATCCTTTTTGTAAAATAATATATATTTTTATTTAAATATAGAAAAGAATGTGGAATACAAAGAAAGCATTTGCCCTTTAGGGTGAGTGCTGACTGAGATACTGAAACAACTTAATGAGGTAGAAGAAACATCCCTGGATTTATACGAAGAATTACAATCATAAGGTCTTAGGACTTTATCATCCCATTTTGAGTTGAGCTTATTTTTTCTTCGTTGGGAAGAAGGGGATGTGGTTGGTGATTGCACCCTTTTTAACTACAGTGGGGCATACCTTGAATTTAGATGCTATAACCAGGTCTAATCTAACTCACCTGGTCACCCCTTTTGATGTATATGGTACACAGAATTGAATGTGGGGATTTGATCTTTGGGCTCTGCTAAGAAAGTGCCAACAATTTGTCATTTAAGAAAATCTCAATTGACAAGTAATTGTAGCGGCTTTTGCAGATAATTGTAGTTCTCATCTAAGTAGTGTAGAAAGTCTCAAATAGTACTGAAGGGGCTGTTGCAGTTTGTCTATGTTCTGACAGTTTTACAATCCATTTTTATTGAACTTAAATCTATGGTAGCAGGACCAAAAGAGTCTTCTTGTTTTAAAATTTATATCTGTATCTATAGTCATGGCTCACCAAATTTCAAACAAAGAGTTTGAAATCTGGTGAACTTGAAGAAAAAAAAATGTTTTAGTGTGCTGTAAACTTCGTATGGAAAAAAATTCAGGTTTTTTTTTTAAATACATTTTTGATTCCTTTGCTATTGTTTTTGAATTTTTAAAAAATAACACCAATGACATGTAGAAACATATCATAAGCTTTGCAGAAAATTTATTAACAGAATCGTTGGAATTAGTGGCAATTAGATCCTTGTTTCGAAAATTAAATGGCTAAGCTTGTGTTGGAGGCATGTGTTACGGAACAGAAGGTTTGTTTGGATATCTTCAGGATCAAATCCTCTCAAACAGACATCAAGATCTCCAGGTTTGTTGACTGCTGAGTGCCTGTGATTGCTGCTACACAGTCGTGCAACTTAAAATGTCTCCCCAAAGGCAGGTATGACTTTCAAACTAAGTTGCCGGTTTGGGTTCGGGTTCGGGTTCGTGTTCGGGGGTTCGGTTCACCGGTTCGGCTAAATTTTTTTGGGGGTGGGTTCGGTTCGTTTTGGGTTCGTTAGTACAAAAACATGTAAAAAAAAAATTAAAAAAAAAATATATATATATATATATATATATATATATATGTATATATATGTATGCAGCCTAGAAGCATGAATTAGGATTAGAACATCACATAACATCATATAAACAACAAAACCACCATAAACTTGAATATCATTTAAAAGTTAAAACATTTAATTTTTTAAACATGCATGATAAATATAAATATTCATCGTTCAAACTTCAAACTTCAAGTTCAATATTACAACACTATTAAAGTTTTAATCATCAAATGGATCCTCTAAATCATCTATATCAAAGTCATTGTCAACATTGACATTAGATGAAGTAGGAAGACTAGATGAATCACAAGTAGTGCCAATGGCACTGTCACTAGCACTAGTATTGTGCCCATGCTCCTGTTGGATATCGGACTCCTCATATGCAACATGGTGGGAAGTGGAAGCATCCAAGTCAGTATCCTCTGGCCCTATATCCCACAACTTCGTCTCCCCTTCCTTGTAGTCACGTTGTTTGTGTGAAAGGAGACGCAAGTTGGAATGCACATATACTAAGTTCTCCGCTCTTTTTGAGAGCAATTTATTGCGCTTTACTGAGTGGATGAAAGAATATGTGCTCCAATTCCTCTCAGATGCGGATGAACTAGCAACCTATGAAGACAAAGTAAACAATTAAAAAATTTAAAATTATAAATGAAATTATGAAACTTTTAAATTTTAAAAGTAAAACTAAAATATGAAAATTTATTAAACTTACTTGTGATAAAACTTTGATTGCAAGGGGCTGCAAATTTTGGAAGTATTGTCCATGGAAGTACCACCAACTATGAGCATCCTTTAAGAACCTATCACGGGAAGCATCAACATCTAGATGATTTGAGTGCACAAAATCAATGAACTCATTCGTGATTACAGATCGCAAATCTTGGTCAGGGAAGAGTCTCATAAATGCTGCCTTGTACCCTTCAACCACTTCTAAATCTCTATATGGAGGAAGCCTTCCTGGCCATGAAAGAAGCTGACTACTGTAGTATTTTGGAGTCAATGCAAAGGCAAGGTGTAATGGAGTTGTCATTTTATTCCATCTTTCTTCAACAGTTGTTTGCACTTGTTTGAAGAAAGTCTCTTTAGGTTCTTGCTCTCTTGCATTTATGGTGCACTTGATCTTCTCAAGCATTGAGTCTATACCATCATATATTTCTCCAATGCATGGCTTGTCCATGTCAGTATAGCGAATCATACTCAAAATGGGCTCGGTGAAGCTAAGGAGATACTCCGCACGATCCCACCATGAGTCATCTAATATCATGCTCTTAATTTTTGTTGCTCTTTCAGTGCCGCTTTGCCTCCATATAGACCAATTGTTGCTAATCACCATGCTAGCAAGTGCCTCTTTAACTTTCACAAGTCGTCTCAAGACGATTGTATTAGAGGCAAAGCGGGTCTCTGCAACCTATTGCAAATTAAAAATAATAATTAGAATTTAAAAATAAACTTTAAAGAAGAATTTAAATTAGAATGCACAATCAAATTATGAAAATCAGAAAATGACAAATGTAAATATTACTTCACTTACCTTCAATAGCTCCAATTTTGAAAATGATCTAAAGATGCTTTGAGACAAGTGGTGGTTGGTGACGAACATCTGAATGTCCTCAGCCTCAACAATTCTTTGATCCATGCAATTTTATTCCCAATCTTTTGCATCATAAGATTGAGTGAATGGACCGCACAAGGTGTCCAAAAGATATGTGAATATCTTTCCTCAACCAACAACCCTGCTGCTCTACAATTCTTAGCGTTGTCCGTTACAACTTGAACAACATTGCGGGGTCCCACTTGCTCAATGGCTGCAATGAGAATACTAGCAATAAATTCTCCATCTTTTACTTGGCCCTCACAATCCACGGCTTTCAAAAACATTGCCCCTTTAGGGCACACCGCTATGACATTGATCAAAGGCCGATTTTTTGAGTCCTTCCAACCATCCGAAACAATGGACACACTTGTCTCAACCCATGAATCTCTTATAGGCTTCAATGCATCTTCAACCAACTCAACCTCCTTTTCCAATAAAGTGCTACGCACCTTCTCATAACCCGGGCCCTTGTACCCTTTTGGAGCTTCATTAACCGTTCTCAACATCTCTTTCCAATATGGAGAACGAACAACATTAAAAGCTAATCCATTGGCATATAGGCATCTTGCTACACATTGGTCGGCAAGGGCTCTACTCTCATTTTGAAATGCAAGTTCCAAAGGCCCCTTTGATCTCTTGTTTGCAATAGGTTGTGCACTTCGAGCTTGAAGATCCGGAATGGCAATAAATGGGTGTTCTTCTACCACAATATTGGGATTAGATGGGGGCTGCATTCCCTTTGATTTTTTTTTAAACAAAGGGTGATTTCCTTTTTGGGCTTCCCGTTGATCTGCTGCATCTTGCTCCATAATGTATTTTGCAACTGTCTCAGGTAGAATAGGTTGATCTTTTTTCCCAGAGCAAGACGTGATGCCTTTTCCACTCATGCCACACAAATGTGCTTTCACCCTATGGTATGTACTAGTATATGTAACTTCACACCCATTGCATTTCCAAACATAACCACCACCACCTGGAATCTGTTTTATCATCTCAACATACTTCCATAGAGGAGAATTAGGATTTGTTTTGAACTTTGAATTTGGTTTAGCTACAGAGCCGGAGGTAGAACCCATTGACATTGTGATTCCTATGGCAATTTGTTTTACAAACAACACATTCAAAATTTGAATGAAAACAAAATATTGATTTATAAAACCTAGCTCTTTTGAATCTTGCATACATTCATAGAAGAATGGAAAGGAAAAACATATATAAATCATAAAATGAAACAAAACAAAAGTTTTTGGTTTGTAAAATGTAAAACAAAAAAATGGATGAAAAAACTAAAAAAAAAGTGAGAAAAACTTACCTCTTTGCAAAAATATCCTTCAACAATTTTTGTGGCAGCCAATAAATACTTGCAAATCTGTAGGAATGGCAATGCAATCGTTTGTAGAAGCTTCAATGATCAATCTTCAACTCCTTTTATCAACCCAACAAGCAAAAATAAGAACTCAGCCTCTTGGAATGAAAATGCTTGTTTGCAAAACAAATGAATAAAAATGATGTAGTTTAGGTGTTTAAAGTGTTTTAGAGGTCACTTTTAGGGTTCCCTTGGGTGTGGGTCAAAGTCAAATTGCAGAAATAAATTAAAAAATGCAAAAAAAAAAACGCTTTTTAGGCGCCCAAACCCGTGGGTTCGCCTTGGGTTCGACCTGGGTTCTTCTCGGGTTTGCCCGGGTTCTTCACTGGCGGACCAGGACTCCAAATACCGAACCCTGGTCGAACCCACAGAGGGACCGGTACCCGGAGCGAACCCGGACCAGGACCCTGAGCTAGGGAGCCGAACCCGGTAACTTAGCTTTCAAAATAAAATATATATATACAAATGAAGAGAAATAGTTCCTTTTCCCACATAAGGTGGGGCCTAACACCTCTCCACACCTCTCCACCTTTTTATCTTTACTTTTTAGGTTTCATTGCTTGTTTTTTACTTCTTAGGTTCCATTGTTTTTTCTTATTTTTGTTTTTAGGTTTCTTGGTTTTCTTGAACATGTCAATATAACTTTTTGTTTTTAGGTTTCTTAGTTTTCTTGAACATGTCAATATAACTTTCAAAATAAAATATATGTACAAATGAAGAGAAATAGTCCCTTTTCCACATAAGGTGGGGCCTAACACCTCTCCACGCTTCTCCACCGTTTATTTATCTTTACTTTTTAGGTTTCATTGTCTTTCTTTATTTTTGTTTTTAGGTTTCTTAGTTTTCTTGAACATGTCAATATTGTAGTGATTGGATTATTACTATCTAATACATTTTTTAGGGGTGATTTGAAGTTCGATATTTGATTTTTTATTTTTAAATTTAGATTTAAAATATAAAATTTAACATATTTACAATATTTAATTTAAATTTTTTAAAAATATTTATTTTATAAGATTTTTAAATGTATTATTTTATCACAATTTTTTTCCTTCAAATTTTATCTTTGTCAGATTTAATTCGAATTTTATCTTTGCCGAACTTGAACATGAACATGAACCTTGTGACATATAGTCTGTAGTAACATTCCATTTACATTGCATGGCAAAAGTGTAAATGAAATTCAATGGGAAAAGTTGGCAAAAATTGGGGTAACTAAAAAATGAATATGATATTCTTGAAAATAGAGAAAATCTTTTGTTTCTTCATGTCAAACGTAGGGATTAGAAATAGACATAATAAATTAAAAAATTAAAATTATTAAAAAACAAATAGGATTTTTAAAAACAATTATTTTACTTTTACCTAGGAGTGTTTATGCAAAAAATATACAGTTGGTCCTAAAAGAGTAGGCGAGCATTATTTTTTTTTTAGAGGGGTAAATGCTTTTGACCCGGAGCTATGAATTGGTGAGGTTACCAATGGGGGACCTCATCCCCAACACAAACACTCAACAATAACACCTCAATGGGGTTTGAACCTTGGTGGAAAGAACAACAACACTACCTTTAAACCATCACACTATGCCAATATCGGCAAGTAGCCAAGCACTATTATTATCAAACATAGTCTACTATTTTAGGGGTGACCTAATGTTTTACACCGAACCCTCATTAGGATATATTAAAAAGAAAACCCCTCATTAGTATTTAAAATTTAAATCAAGAACTAATTCAAAGTTAAACTTGAAACGTTAGAATGCTCTAGCCTTCACCCTCAACTAAAAGTATAATCTTTTAATGCTTTTATAGTTCTTCTCTTAAGTGTGAAATTGAGCCAATAAAAGGAAAGGTATATGTAGAGTAGGAGATTTGCTACCCTTGAGTCTTAGGGCAAGAAGAGTCTACAAGGAGCAAATGTGTTCTCAACTACCTCAAGGGCAAAGCTTAGGTGACAAGGGTAGAAGGACAAAGAAGTTCTGGTTATATTGTGTTTTATGATGTTCTAAGAAATAAGGATTTTAGAGACCGAAAGAGCAGACTTCAGAGATTTCGCGAGCAAGTTGATTGGCTCTCGGACAAGGATGACAACGCGGCACACAGGCGTCCCCGCGACGCGCTGTAGTCTTTAATGGACCGAAAATAGAATGTGTTCACAAAACCGACAATGAGTTTACTAATTTTTCGGAAACTTAAATTTGGAAATTATGCTAAGCTAACAGAATGATGGAAATAACAGAAATAACATAAAAGGAACTAATATGCATTGATCAAACGAAACGAAATAAAATGATAAGAAAGAAGGAAAGCAAAGAACTCACAAGAGGTCCAATGCTATGAAGCTTCCCGCAACACTCCAAATCAACAACCTACACACACAAAGACAGGGAAAAATGTTGGGGCTGTTTAGGGGTTTGCCTCAGCCTCAGTAAAACCCCCATGTAGGTCTTTCCACCTCCATAGACAGCCAAATAGACATATAGACAAGAAAGTAAACGATAGACAAATAGATTGACAATATAAAGAAGATAAACACGTTAGAATATCAATATGCTACTAAAACAAAGACAATAATGCAAGAGAAAGAGGGTGTAGTTACCTTCCCTTTAGCAAGCTAGTAATGTTGAAGGAGAGTATGCAACACCCAAAGCATGTCAAGAGAACCGAAGTGCTGGTGTAGAAGCCAAAGAGCAATAGAACTTGCAAGAAAATTGTTGTAGAAGAAGAATGAGAGTGGGAGAATGAGAGCTTGAGTGAAAGATTGAGTTGAAGATTGAATAAAATGAATGAATGAGTGAAAGAATGAAGAAAAGGCATGCAAGAAGGCATTTTCGACGCGTCTGCAGCCACAGAGACGTTACACTTTGTGGGCAGGTGGAAGTGTAATGTCCCAACGACCACAGAATCGGGAATCTTTTCGGGATGTTTGTGGGCACATAGACATTTGTGCGTCGTGCTCTCATCCACGACAAAAAATCACTTGAAGACCAAAAATAAAGGGGTTAGGAATGAAATTAAAGTTAGGTGAAAGAGGAATTGCATTATTGACTTTTATTAGGCTAAAAGGGAGGTTATGTAATGCAATTTTCGAAATTATAGTAGACATAAAAGAAATTTAGAACTAGTTTTTTAAGAACTTGGGAAACGACACAAGAAGTGAGGCGGGTGGAAATTACCCTAGGTTAATTGTGAGCTTTTGGAGTGTAATGCTACTATACATCCTCAACTTTGCCTAAGGCAATACATGATACCTATGTCACAAGTTCGAGTTCGTGTTCATGTTCGACAATAATAAAATTCAGATGAAGTTTGGCAAGGGGAAAAAATCCAAACAAATTTTGTGATTAAATTAGCATTATATAATTAAAACAAAATAAAATATAAGTAATATATCTATAAAATTATCAAAATAATTTAACATTGCTAAATGACTAAGTCTGGGTAAATCAGTATGACATTTTTTAATTTTCCCTCAATACGGGTTTGTGTGTATATAATTTGTTTAAAAAAATTAAATATGCAATTTTATAATATTATGTTTAAGTTTATATATATATTTTTACTAATAAATTAAATAATATATATAGAAGTAAAAAAATATATTATATATTAAGTAATGTTAAAAGTATATAAAAACATAATATAATAAATATTATATATATTAAAAATATATAAATATAATAAATTTTCTACAATAAATATATAATAATAATAATAATTAATATATATAAATAAAAATAATATATTACATATAAAATAATATAAAACTGCATAAAACATAATATAAATAAATAATATTAAAATATATAAAAGCATATAAAAATATTAAATAAATAAATTTGAGGGCCCAAGAGTTATTGGGGGTGAGGGATTCCCCTAAAGGAGCAGTCGGTGTTGAAGCAAAAGAGGAAGCCAGAGAAGGAGACAGTGGAATAAATGGATAAGACAGATTGGTCGGTGTTGAAGCAAAAGATGAAGCCAGAGAAGGAGACAGTGGAATAAATGGGTAAGACAGATCCAAACTGTGCCCTACAAACCATAGAGAATCTTACCCAGTCGACCACTCAGAAGGTAGCCATGAGCTAACTGATTTAATGGAGAAAAAACATGAACAAAAATTAACACCTCCTGCAGTGATACAGGAAAAATGCGAAAAAAACATTAAAAAAAAATATATCTTAGTTAAAATACAGTGCGTTTTTCCTGTACGAATATTTGGCGAATTTGAATGATTTTTTGATAATGTTTTGAAGCCTGCCAAATTTCAAACTTCATGATTGAAATTTGGCGAAGCCTGCAACACAGCATGATAGTATCTTAGATTCCAACTTGAAGAGCACCAGTAATTTTGTCATATTAGGTCAAAATGGAGTTTGAGCATCATGTATGCTCAATTTATTTATGGACACTTAACTTTTGGATATGCTCAGTGTATTGAGATCAGGGGGATGTAAAGTGGGGCATTTTTATTTTTTTGATTTTTACATTAGTTTGACAATTATCAGCACTTGAAAAACTCTGATTTGTACTGATATGTGCAAATGTTTGAACACTTGACAAAATGCATATATATTATTTAACAGGGGTAAGTTACATTAGACTTTCATACTAGAATATTAATTAACAATTATATATGTCACATGTAAGTCATGACAGCAATATAGAGGACTGAACATTATGAATATGCATTGAATAAGAGAAACCTGACCTCTTAAGGGGGAACTGATATATTGAGCTTGTTACTTTTAGCCATAGTAACGGGACTCGGACTCGGCTAGGGCGACTTGACTCGGGACTCGGACTCGGCGCAGACTCGGCAAAATGAAAAAAAGTTGAAAAAAACCTAGAAATTTAGAGATTTTTAAGGATTTAAAACTTGTTTCAAGCACCCTTTATTGAATACAACACAAATAAAGCAAATTTGATCACATACACAAGTATACAACGATCACATAAGTATAAAGTACACAAATTGTAGTTGCGCTGCTGAAGGAAATAGCATACTTAGATATATAGATTATAAAACTAGTCAAATGTATACAAAAGTCATGGAATATGAAATCCATAACATCAAATGTTCCATACAAATATGAAATATCAAAACAATAGCTATGACTCTATGACTCTATGGCATAGTGGAGCCAACATCCTTCCTACGAAGGCGTCTAACGCTCCTGGATGATGTTGCAGCTGCAGCCATAGTCTCTGCCTCTGTCTGAGTCTCCATGCCACTCTCACCAACAGCAGCTATGTCTCCTCGTGCTCTAGCCTCCTCCTCAGCCATGGCTACAACCTCAGCCTCTCTCTCTGCCTGGTCCACCCAATCAAGGTCCTCGTCACTAAAGACTGCATCTGTAGCCTCAGTGGTCCACTCAGACTGTGGATCAACCTCATCTAGATTGATCGGGGTGTTGTCGTGGTCAAAAAGCTTCCTGTATCTGAGCCGAAGGTTGTAATGAACATAGACCAAGTCATTCATCCTCTCCACTGTCAATCTATTGCGCTTCTTGGAGTGTATGTGCTCAAACATACTCCAATTGCGCTCACAACCAGATGAACTGCATGGCTGGCTCAATAGACGAATGGCAATATTCTGCAGGTTCCGTGCATCAGAACCAAACAACCTCCACCAGCTATCTGAGATGAGAAAAAGAAACAAAATCAATCTCATTTCAAGTTTCAAGTTCAACATTTAATAATAAAATACAATATAAAAAGATGACAATTATGCCCTTAAATATATTTTTACCTGGTAGTAATGTTGTCCTACTGTCTATGGTCATTTGACGTGCAAAGAAGTCTCCTCGTGCCTTACTGAAGGCATCTATCTCCTGCACTATCTGTGTAGTAACAGCGGGCAACATCCGCTCTATCGTCGAGTAGAGCCCACTAAGAATTTCTCTATCTCCACGGATATCACGGCGGAATTGGAAGGCCGGATTTAGGAAACATGCGGCTGCATGGATGGGCCTATGAAGTTGGTTTTGCCATCTCCTATCAATGATCTCCCAAATGGGACGATACTTATCCTCAACTCCACCATAGACTGATCTAATGGCCTCTTTGGCCCTATCCATGCCCTCATATATGTATCCCAGTGCGGGCTTCTCCCCATCTGCAACTCGTAGGAGAACTAGCAAGGGCTCAATAAACTGCAAAGTGCAAACATGTTTCACAAATAAGTGTGAATGAAAATAAACAAATAAAAGATATGATTAAAAATTAAAACATAATAAAGAATTAAATTTTACCTTCACAATCTCCTCCACTGGTGTCCAAAACCCTTGCTCATCAAAAATGCAATTGGCCACACCAATCCCTGCAGTGCTTGTAGAAAACGATGAGGAAGACCACTCCTCACCAACAAACATGCGCCTTAAGGCTGCCTTTGACCGAATCAAGGATTGCAACGTGATAAAATTAGTTGCAAACCTAGTGATGCCAGGACGAGACAACTCCCTCAACCCCGTGTATTGCCTCATAAGGTTAAGCACCCATGTGTGATTGTATATAAATTTGCAAATGTTTCTACCTGCATCCACACATGTTTTGATCCATGGGAGCTTGCCAAGATCCTCCATCATGAGGTCAATGCAATGGGCGGCACATGGAGTCCAGAATATAGTAGGGTGCCTCTCCATCAATAATCTACCAGCAGCAACATAGTTTGCTGCATTATCTGTCACCACTTGCACTACATTCTCTTCCCCCACATCAGCTATCACCTCCTCTATAGCCTCACACAGATATGTGGCATTTTTGAATTGGGCAGAAGCATCAATGGACTTAATGAAAACGGTGTCACCTGAAAGAATAAGCAAAACCAGTTATTCAATAAATTAAAAAACAAAAATCAGCCATATTAAATTATTAATCACTAAATCAAATTCAAATTTCAATGCATTGAGGGAAGTACAATTACCTCCGGAGGACACTAGAAAATTAAGCAGCGTCCTATTTCTCCTATTGGTCCAACCATCAGTCATGATGGTGCAACCAATCCTCCTCCACTGCTCACGCTGCTCCTCTAATTGTGCTTTCACATCTGCCACTTTTTGACTCAAAAGTGGGCCCTTTAATTCATCTTCAGAAGGGGCTTTGAACCCCGGCCCACATATGGTTATGGCATCAACCATGTTTTGCCAAAAAGGTGACCTAAAACATGTCATAAATAAATTAATAAGTTACTTACATAAGTATTGTAAAATGAAAAGTTTTAAGATTTTAACTGCACTAAATTTGAATTCGATAATGAGATACATCTAGATTCTAAAATAATAAATTTTAAAACAATTAAACAAAAAAGAATTACCTGGCTACATGGAAGGGAATGGTGCAGTAGTACCAAAAGTCTGCAATTGTCTTTTTTGCTGCATCATGTACATCCTTGTTCCAACCCATGCTCTCAAGCGACGGTTGGGAACCAGGAGTAGTGCGTGGTACAAAATATGAGTCCACCCTAGATTTACGAACTCTAGGGCCAATAATACTGCCACTACCACTAGCACTAGCAGTACTAGCGCCACCAGCAGTAGGAGTATGCACAGGGATAGCTGGTGCAGAAGCAGTACCACTAGCAAAAGCACTAGCACTAGGATAGTATGGAGGCATGGAAGAAGCATCTCCAACAGCACCAAGTCCATGTCCAACTCCCAAACTCACCAATTCATGCTTATGTTTTTTTTTCATCTCTTTTTGCAATTCAAAAGTTTCTAATTGCACCTGCACTTCACGGACAGCCTCAGGAGGTGCTATAGGGCATCCCGCTGCATCATGGATGGGTATGCGTGCAATATGGTATTTTAATCGATTTATGCCTCCATGATATATTGTTTTGCAGTATTTACATTTTGCTTCCCCTTTTTTCATTCCGGGAAAGATTTCAGCATGTTTCCAAGCAGGGTCTTTTCTGCCTGGGGTTTGAGACATTGTGAAAATAATAATATGTTTTGATTTGCAAATGAATGTGGCTGCAATAACAAGTAGGGTTTATAAAATTATTTATATTGCAAGTAGGGTTTGTAAAAAAAAAATGCAAACTAAAAAAAACAATGATTTTTCAAATTACAATGAATTATTTGTTAAAAAAACACAAAAAAAACCAATAAAAATCAAACTTACCTCTTATATTTGGCTTGGAATGCAATGCAAACTCCTCCCAATCACTGGTAATGAGCTCTCAATGCACCTCCTTGCTGTTATGAAGCTTCCCAAATGGTATGTGGCCCTGTATTTGTCTTCAACAGCTTGCTGGTTGCCCTCTCTTCTCCTCCTATTTTTCCTCACAACTCTCTCTTCTCCTCCTATTCTGCCAAATGAATGAAATGAGGTTGCTTTTAGGGTTGGGGAGATAATATAACACAAAAAAAAACAAACTTAAACATGAGTTTTTATGTTTTTTATGCACTTTTTCTGTTGTTGTCGCCGGCCGCGTCCAGGGCTCGGGACTCACCGGAAAGCGGCGAGTCCGGTGCGTCCAGCAAGTCCGGCCAGGACTTTGTCAGACTCGGCCGCGTCTGCGTCCGGGCTCCCAGGACCTGGCCAGGTGTGCTCGGCTCGAGACTCGCCGAGTTTGGGCGCTTCCGGGCGAGTCTCGTAACTATGCTTTTAGCAGCCAGCAACAAAACTATCAAGCCGATATGTTTTCAATGTGCTGTTGCAATCACTTCAAACTGTTATTTATTTGGTGGAGATCTGAATGCCATAGAGTGGATGTAATGCCCAAAATATGTTGTAGATAGCTGATATGGGAGGGTGTAATACCTCCAAGAATGGCTGCACTCCTTTTAATGACCACATATGCCCATATCCAAACTCCACGCTATATTTATGTCTGGTCCTCCAATAGATGCTGTGACTGGCAAAAGAGGATTTAAACCTCAAAAATTCCAAAGTCGACCTCCCTTTATCCTCCATTCCCTTCCAAATGTGGTTACCTCACTTTTGATCCCCAAGTGGCATTTCATTTTGTTGTCAGTTGGCTGGAAGATGTCTATTTTAAAATATAATGCCTTTCCCCCAAAACCTCAGGCCTTCCACTGATGATGAAAATCCATGACCTGCTAATATCCTTCTGTAATATGATGCGGCAGATACAAATTTTCTGCTCAGAAATTCCATGCCACTCTAGCTAAGCGGCCTCTTTTTAGTTTTTTGAACTTCTATAAACCCATGATTGTGATTGGTATTCCCTTGAAGAGATTCGGCCAGGATAGGCTAAGGTCATTTAAATACCAGATATTTCCTATTTCTCCTTTCTTGACACAGTGGATTAGTTATTCTCTAGACAATTGCATTCGAACTATTTACCTTCAACACAACCGAGAATGAAGATTTATTCCGAAACTCCAATCATTCAGCATATCTGTGGACTCCGTATGAATCCACCTGTAGATTGGCTAAGAGGGTTTTTGTCCTTGAAACCAATTTTGTCGTAGGGTTTCCTTCCTAAGTTGAAGATGAACAGTTGCTCTATTTTTTGAAACTAAGGTTTGTATAAATGAAATGCCAAGAATGCGTTTCTCTTTTTATATACTTTTCCCCCAAAATAATAAAATAATGCTCAGTTTCCTATCCAAGTGACTTGATTAATTTGAACTTTATATTTTGGGACTTTGTAAAGTAAATTTTTAATTTAACTGTTCACTGTATAAAAATAAATTTAAAATAATTAGTTAAATAGAAGTCACCTGAACTTAGACAACTTAATTTAATTAACTAATTATACCATTTTTACTCCCAATTAGCCTATGGGAATAAATATACTTATAGGCTAAGGGTCCCTGATTGGCGCTTATGCCTGCAAATGGGACATTGCAGCGGAGGTAATTACATTCTATTTATTATTTATGGACTTGGGAGAAGCATCTCTACTTTCTTGCAGTGTCCTAGTAAGAAGTGTTTAGCTCTTTTTCTTTGTGATATGTTGACCTTTATGTGTCTCTCTTTCTGACAGTTTTTCTTGTACCAGTCTCGCATGTTGGAGGTACTTCAAACTCTGTAGCTTCAGCCAATATTAAAATAGATAGCAGGAGTATAGTCAGGGATTGTATTTTCTGTACTTTCTAGGGACGAACCTAGAACCTTGGATTCCATAACTAATGCACAGAGATGACCAGTTCTTTGCATCCAATCTAGATTTGTAGATGGCATATCTAGTTTTTAACCTGTTCCAGGAAATCTTCCTTTGGTTTGTAGGAGAACATAGTAACCTGCAACCTTTGAAGATAGCTTTATTGGCCTTACCTTCTCTAGGTCAGGTCATTCTTTGTCTGCTGTTGGGGGCCGATTATTGGTCAATGATGCCCCACACTCTCTCGCCTCTACAAAAAATCACTAGTGATTCACTTTTAGCATTTGGTGTGGTTTTTGTACTTTGGATTGTGTTTGACTGGAATTTATTTGTTCCTAAATTTTAGAGTTGGACAAACCTTTAAATTCTTGTCTTTTTTGGCACTACCTTTCTCTTTTCCTTTTAGAGGCATGTTTTTCTAGATAAACACTTGCTGGTAGCTCATTAACCTGTATTTTTCAGTTCCGTTGACAAACTTTGTTTATCCAGGACATCAATATAATTTTCTTGTTTCCTCTTTCTAGCAATGCTTAAAGGAAGAGAAATTAAATTGATAGTTTTCTTTCAGTAAGGTTTGTGATCGAATATTAGCATGTATGTGTGCATGTGTGCATGCCTTTTTTTATTTTCCATGAGATTCTAAAAAGTCATATGGTATTCAACATGTTTTCATAAGATTTTACGGAGGTTTGAGTAAGATGTCATTTAATTTGAGTTTTGCTTGTAATCTGTCAAGTTCTAGGTTTGTGTTGGTTTCCTGATTATATGGCACTTCTTCTTGCAGGAATGGCTTTATGTCTTGTATGGAACTTTGTTTCAGTGACTATTGCTTGGGTTAGAGGCTATGGTGAGTATGAAGACATATAGGTGGTTTCTTCAAATTTCCATAACATGTTTAAACTTCCAATGCCTTTTCCACATTTTGTGGGAATCCATTGACCACTCCCAAAATACCACATCACATTTTTTTGTAACTGAGTTTATGATTTTTATTTTTTTATGTAGGGGTGAAAATATGGTTTCTTGCTATCATCTATTTACTTTCCGGTGTCCCGGGGGCTTATGTGCTGTGGTACCGACCTTTGTATCGTGCTATGAGGTATTCTATCTTTAGTCATTTTGTTGTTCTTTGTTGCTCCCTTCTTTTTGGGGTTTGTTATAATAGTTCAAAATGTGCATACACGAGATTTATCTTTTCATCCATACTAGAATTCCTTTCTTGACATTTCAGGACTGAAAGTGCACTAAAATTTGGCTGGTTTTTCTTGTTTTACATGGTAATTTCCTCTTTCTTGTATTAATTATATTCTTCCTTTAGCATTTGTATTTTTAAAATATTTGTGCTAGCTAATCACTTGTACTTAATACTCATTGTATAGATTCACATTGGCTTCTGTATTTTGGCTGCTGTTGCTCCTCCAATACCCTTCAAAGGGAAATCATTGACGTAAGGATCTTCATTTTAATTGTTTTTTTCCATTAAAAATGTGGTTTGCTTCTAATGCTTGTATTCTGGTTATACCTTGCTCTGTATCTATCTGTTAACTTTTTATTTTACATTTTGAAACACATTATGACCTGTAGAATACTTGACAGATGTCCAGGGTCTTCAATGAAGCAGTTGAATAAAATTATAATTCATATTTTTGATTTAGTAGGATCTGCAACAGATTTAAAACCTTATCATGAAGTGTTCTTTTAGGGTTCTCTTTGCTTGGGTTTCTAGCCTTTGTTTCTTGTGTGTTTTAGATTAAGATCTGTTTGATATGAATCATTCTTTTCTTTTCAATTTTGGTGTGATCCAGGATGTTGAGAGGCAAGGATGCATGCATCTGCATAGAATAAGGGCTTGTAAGTAGCCATTGGCATGATGAAAAAGTAGATCAGGGATGAACAGGTGATTTAGAATGGATGTGTTGAAGCTCTGTAGGAAAGTCTAGTTTGGAACTGTTCGTGAAAAGCTTGTATTTAATTAAACATTGTGATGTTGGCTACAAGAAGCTTAATTTGTAGATTATCTGGAGGGTAGTTGTATCTGGCCTTATAAAATTTGAAGACATAGGGTGATAATTTGATGCAGTCAGGCATGGAGGTCCCAGGTAAGGGATTTACAAAACTGCAGCCTTAATAGTCAGAAAGAATCACTCAGCCAAAAATACAATCAATGAGCATCAGTCAAGCCTAATAGAATTACTTGGAATAATATATTCTTATTAATCTTTCAGAATCACATCAAACTGGTTGGCTGGACATTTAGGCTATAAGCCTTACTACACGCCTACAGACCAACTACATCTATAGGCTTCCTCTTGATTCTGCTTCGATCCACAGTCACTACCTTGTGATTCAATCTTTCTTCACTCACTATTTTGGTCTATAGATCTTTTTTCAGCTTTGCCTGCTCTCTAGGTTACCAGTTTTACATATATGTAGGTGTGTGTATATGGTTTTTAAGAAAACCTGTTAAATAACCCCAATGAAGAGGGTTGACCTTCTATGTACCAAACATATTACATTAAATTTTTTCCTTAATTCTACACAGCTTAATCCCTCTCATTGGTTAGCTGGGTACTTAACTGCTACATTATCTTCCTTGAATATTATTGCCACACTATGCATC
The DNA here is from genome assembly GCA_007115665.2 of Sequoiadendron giganteum. Taxonomy (NCBI): domain Eukaryota; kingdom Viridiplantae; phylum Streptophyta; class Pinopsida; order Cupressales; family Cupressaceae; genus Sequoiadendron; species Sequoiadendron giganteum. Next base: position 157,403,087 of record CM021102.1, read on the forward strand.
CAAGAGTAATCTAGGATTGCCCCCAACACCCCAGCATGCTAGAGAAGTGACTAGATGAAGGCTAATGGAGAACATCTGACTAGACTTGGGTCTTTTGCCATTCCATAATATGGTAACATGAATTCGAGAACCTTTTGTGTTGCTGCGTGGACCCCTATTGATGAATGTACACAAAAGGGTCCCTATTGACGAATGCAGTCTTAGATGGTATTGGGACAGTTCAAACTGCTCCAGGTCATTTGTGATCTGTGTGGCAACAATGCCACACCCAACTGTCTTAGCATTACTGCAAAGAGCTCTAGATACTCAAAATACTTCCAAATGGAACTACACTCAAAACTTTGTACCTAAGTTACTGGTTCGGGTACGGGTACAGGTATGTTTGCTGAAACCCGATAAGGCGGTATGCTAACTTTTTTCCTTGGGTACGGGTATGGGAATATATATATATATATATATATTCAAAATTATAAATTATAAGAATAGTGATACTCATAATTGCCAATGAAAAGAATATTTAAATACCTCATTCATAATTTCAATTTGCAAAAATGAAAATATTCAAGTCTCAAAATGTCATTACACAATGAAAATTCAAAATTACAATCAATATTTAGTAGTCATCATATTCTTCTTCATCAAAAGCATCAAGGTCAGCATTTGGTTCAATTTCATTTGAATCACAATCAATTGGAGTGCCACTACCGCTAATTGTGTCACATGTAGAAGCTGCCTCATCTATAGAGACTTTGTAAAGCTGTGCAATTGTAGCATCTAAATCAGTACAGTTAGGACTTAGATCCCAATTCTTTGTCGCACCCTCATTGTATTCAAGTGTCTTATGTGACAAGAGACGAATGTTGGAGTGTACATAGACCAAATCCTCTGCTTTTTCTGCATCCAAATGGTTGTGTTTAACCAAGTGGATGAATGAGTATGTACTCCAATTTCTCTTAGATGAAGAACTCAAAACTTGAATTTGCATACAACATTTACTATTTAATTTTATAAATTCAAAATATAAATTATAAAATTATATTATTATAATATATAATATATATAGCATAATAGCATTGATTGAAAAATGAGAAAAATAAAAAATAAAAAGATACATACTTGGGAGAGAATTTTAATTGCAAGAGGTTGCAAGAAAATGGAGCTTTGGCCATGCAGATACCACCAATCATGAGCATCTTTCCTATATTTGTCTTGAAGAGTGGAAACATCATGATTCTTTGAAGATATGACATGGCCAAACTCGCTCAAGACAACATTATGGATATTTTCAAATGAAAATATCTTTCTAAATCCAATCTTGTAGTCAATAGCAACCTCATCTCTATATGGTGGCACCCTCCTTGGCAATGAAAGTATTTCTTTTGTATAATACTTTGTCGATAAAGCAAATGCTAAGAGATGTAAGGGGGTGGTCATCTTGTTCCAACAACTAACAATAATCTTTTGCACAATTTTGAGAAATGTTTCCGTTGGGTCATGTTCCTTGGCTTCTATTATTATTCTTATTTTCTCCACCATGGAGTCCATGCCATCATAAATTTCACTCAAACATGGGCGATTAGTATCAACATTCCTAATCATGTTGATGATGCGCTTAGTGAAATTCAAAACATATTCCACATGAGCCCACCACTCATAATCTAGGATCAATGCTTTTACTTTTTGGGCTCTTTCTATGTTTGATTGTCTCCATACACCCCATAGGTTGTTGATGACCATGGAACTCAAGGCCTCTTGCACCTTCACAAGTTGTCTTAAGACAATTGTGTGAGATGCAAAATGAGTTTCGGTAATCTAACATGGTATAAAAAAATACATGTCACACATCAACATTAAAAAATATAATAAAAAATAAAATTTAAATTAACTACAACTCCAACTTTGAGAAGTTCCTGAAGATGCTCTGTGACATATGATGATTAGTCAAAAAACATTTGGATCTCCTCGCCTTTAGTGTAGATTTGTTTGACCCACTCAATTTGTGTGCCAATTTTTTGCAATATCAAATTGAGTGAGTGGACTATACATGGTGTCCAAAAAATGTGATTATACATACCCTCCACTATAGACCCAACTACCCTACAATTTTTAGCATTGTTTGTTATGACTTGGACAACATTTTCAAAGCCCACAATTTCAATGGATTCTATGAGGATATTAGCAATGAAACTTGCATCTTTTATTTGCCCCTCACAATCTACTTCCTTCGAAAACTTTGCCCCTTTAGGGGACATTGCTATAACATTGATCATTGGTCTATTTTTGCAATCTTTCCATCTATCAAAAATGAGGGACACTTGTTTTGAGCCATGTATCCTTGATTACTCTCAATGATGCCTCTATTGAAGCTTTCTCCTTCGTCAATAAGGGGTTCACACCTTTTCATACCTAGGACTAATATAATCTGAAGTATTGGAAAGGGTTGTCACCATTTCTTGCCAATAAGTTGATCTAACAATGTTGAAAGGAAGCCCATTACCATAAATGCAACAAGCAATGCTCTGATTTGCAATCTCCCTTAGTTCATTTTTGAAGGCCTTCTCCAATGGGCCTCTTTATCATGAAGCCGAAACATTTTCTTCCTCAAAAGATGGTGGCATTGACATGAAAGGGTGCAGGCCAGCTGGTTGTGATAAGCGATTAGGAGGTTTGTGCAAGCTTTTCTTGGCAAGAGGATTTGCAATAGCCTTTGATCTATTACATGCCATATTGGCAACCTCTTGTTCTTTAATATAAGCCAATATTTGTTGTTTTGACAACCTTTTTTTATTTGGCCCAAGACAAACTTTCCTTGTAAAGGAATAATGCAGAAGTGGGCATTCACTCAAAGGTACGAGCTCTTATACTGAGTTCCACATTGGCTACAATGCCAAAGATAACCCCCACCACTAGGGAGTTGTTGAATCATTGTTGTATGTTGCCAAAGAGGTGATGATACATCATTTTTAAGTTGACTCTCTTTATTTGGGGCAACCAAACTAGAATTACCAACCATTTTGTATGAACTTAAAATAAAAAACATTACAAATCAACAATACAACAATTAAAAAAATGAAAGATTACTCATCTTTGATAGTTAAATCTTCTTTGTGCAGCTATTTCTCTCTTGTTGGTGTAGCTTTGACTCCTCCATACCTCTCACCTTTGAAAAAGATGACACCAACCTTTAAAACCCAACAATGGCAGCTTGGAGGAAAAAAATGATTTTTTTGGCTTTTTGTGTTTGTCAAATGAGTTGAAAAACATGTTATGCCCTCACTTAGGGTGACCAATGCTTTTTGGATGGGTATGCTTGGGTTTGGTTGGGTACACCCCAGGTATGCTCAACGTTCTGCACGAGCGTACCCAGGGAGGGACCAGCAATGTAAATACAAGGACTTGGTAACATAGCTTTGTACCACACACTCCAGAATTCTAAACTCATTCTCCAAACCTGCTTAAACAACAGAAAATGAATGAAACTGCAAGGAACTGTTTTGGGTGATGTGATTGCTCAAGACCTGAGATGCTTCTGCATCATAATGAGATCTGGTTTCAAGCAAGTAAATGACATGCCCTCTAGGACATCTGTCTAGAGCAGATTGGCATTATCTTCATGAAATTTTGGCACTTATTTTCAAGCAGACAGAGGAGAGATTATATGCCCCTTTGTGTAAGTTTTGGATGAAATGTTTTTGTGCAGGTGAGGGATTTGCTTGGTCAATTTGTATGTACTTCAAAGTTGATGATGGGACGAGGAATCACTAATGATGCAATGATCTATTTAGAGCTAAACTTGGATCGACCACTTTGTAAAAGTTTTTTTTTTCTGATTGGAAGGAACAGGACGGATACAGGCTTACACCGCACTCAGGGCTGATCTGGTCCAAGTACAACATTCTTCCCCAAACCAAGAGGTAGACAAACAGATTGATAATGATAAAAATCTCAAAAGCCAAAGAACAAATTTTTGCCAAATCAAAAGGCTAAAATGTAAGGGAAACCCAATGAAATTTGAAATAGGGAAGGAAGGAGTTGTGTTCTGAACCTGATCAAGAGTTGAGAAGTCTGATGAGCAAGGGCATTGATGAGGTTCTGAATGAATCTCAAGAAGGTGAGAAGATGGAAAGTAAGCTAGATGATCTTGAAGAGAATGATAAAGATGAGCTAGATATGTTGGTTTATTTGAAAAATGGATGAGGTCAGGAGCAAATCAATTTTGAAGTTGAGGTGTGATCATTTCGTGAAGAGATGACCAAGATTAAGCATTCTTTCATGAGTCAAAAGTCATCAAACACAGCCTGCTAGAAGATATATAAGATTTTAAAGAGAACAATAGAAGAATACATGGATGATCTCTAAGACAATGATGAGGATGATTGAGATATGGTGGTTTATTCAAAGATTAGGCAATTGGAAGATACCATTTATTCGAATCCAAAATAAGAAAAGCAGCGGTAAGACAATTGGAAGATACCATTAAATAGAACCTAAAATAAGAAAAGCAGTGATAATAAAAGGAAACTATTTCGGATGTGGTAGTAGGCTACTTTCAGCTTGAGCATGTGCTGTGGACCTGTGGTGAGTCAAAAGACCTTAATCTTTAAAATCAAGACTATTGCTTGGAGTTTTTAGGAGCTTAATGCCTTTGTGAGAAACAGACCATTGGAAGGTCTTATTAAGCAGATGATATTTCTGTGTTGAGACAAACTGAGGGTGGATCTCTTAAATCACAGTTTATCCTTGTGGAATCAACCGAAGGTTGCCGGTTTAAAGGCTGAAAGTCAAATGGGGGCCAGATGATCTTGTAGAATTCAAGTATGGTGTTGTGTGCCACACTAGCTTTGATTTGGTGCTGGATTACATATCATGTACCAAGAAGGAACCCTAGCCTGTGCTTATTTATAACTCATTTTAAGGTCCATTGGATGTGTTGAGAGCAACAAGAGTCGTGTGATATGGATTATAGGGGGGAATATTTGTAGTCTTGTAAATGCATTCAAGGGCAAGCCTCCTATCTTAGCTTGCATTGTGGGAATTGTCTTATCTATTGATTGTTTTAGTGTGTTTAGTTTTTTTCGCTTGGGCGATAGAATAAAAGGGGCTGTATTGATGAGTGGTTGGATGGATTTTTGGGTAGAATAAAAGCCTCGTATTTTTCGAACTACCCAAAAAAAGGTGTTTTCAGTATAATTTCCATGTGTTTTTCTTATGTTCAGCGAGTTTTGGCTTCAGACTCACTTTGTACTTGCATGAGTTCAGTGCCAAAACTCGCTGAAAACTCATCTGCAATGACTTGCAGGTTAACATGGCAAATACTTGCCTAGTAGAAAAACCAACAAGTACTTGGTGACTTGCCAAGTAGTTGGTGAGTTTGTAAACTGTGGATTTTCACTTTGCATTATGCCAAATTGAGGAAGATTTTGACCATCTGCTGTACATTGCTTCCTTCCCAAGGACGTGTGGTGCAGATTCCTGAACAAATTTAACCTTTATATGACTACATTTGGGTTAAACTTCCTTTATCTGATACTCTTGTTTGAACTTGGCACACTAAATACTCTCAAGCATAGAAAGCCTCTAGATTTTGGTTCAAGTGAAGTCTGCATAATTATGAACTAGCAGACTCTTTGGCAAATTTTGAATGAGCTCTTGATTAAAAAAAATGTGAAGCATGGTTGTTTACTAGCAATCACCTTCAAAAGATTGGTTGAAATCAAAATTTGATGGTGTCTGGAAAGTGGATTTGGGAGCCCTTGGGGCTTTCTGCATTATTTGCACTTCCACAGAGGTTTATTTGGGTTTTCGAGGCAATGCATAAGAGATGAATTAAATCAACATGGTTGAGGGAGTGGGGTTGCTTCTCTGGTTTGAAACTGGCTTTGGAATGTCAAATTGATGGGTTGATGTTTGAAGGTGACTCATATCATGTCAACACTATCAGTATCAATAATGACAATTTGTGTATTTTAAATTAAAATGCATGCTGTAGTAGGCTCGAGTCTTGAAAGTTTTTCTCTGCAGAAATATTCCTTATATACTTAAGAGAATACAACAAAGCTGTGGATTGACTGACCAATTTAGGTGTGTGATATGCTGTAAAGAGGCTTGAAGCATATCATAAATGTGTGGGAAGACTGGGATAACTTCTCTGGCATGGAGAAACTGATAGTTTCAATCATGACAAGGTAGGGTCTTCGAATGTTCGTCTGGCATGTCTGTTGGCATTCTGGTTATGTCTAGTTTTTTATTTTTCTGTCATGCTGGTTATGTCCAGTCTTTTATTTTTCTGTCATGCATAACTCATGCTTTTAAAAACTGTGTAGCTTTGGATGGAACCTTTTAATCCTTGTCTCAGGCTCGGTGATAATTAAATGTTGTGACTAATGTCTCATATCTCTGTTACGCTGTGGATATCTGCTGCTTTTTGCACACACAATTCTTCTGTTTCAACTTGGGACTGTCTTACAACTTGCTGTCTATCTTTGGAATGTGCTGTTTTCAAGACATTTTTATTCCCCTTTGGTTGAATGATAATTAGTAATTATGGATGGTTCTTCCTCTCTGATATGGTCTTGCTGTGAGACTACCATTTCTTCGAATATTTGGAAGCTTATCTGGTTAGTTATGATCAATGAGGCCTTTAGAGTCTATGTTCTTAAATAGAGTTTTTTTGTTTGTTTGTAGTTTCTGGTGCTAACCTTGTTTAGTGAGATTGGATATTATGGGTAAGTCGTGAAGAGATTCATTTTTTGATTAGAGGCCCATGGGAAGCAAACTTATTGCACTTCTTTCATCCCAAAAGTTCAACATCCTTGGTGATTTGTTGGAAATAAGCTGTAACCTTTATAATTGGGTGTTTCTCATCGTAACGAGTTTCTCCATGAAGGTGTGCTTGCCACCTGATGTTTAGAACAACAATAAGATAGATGTCACGAGATGCACCCCTACTTGCTAGGACATTTCACTTGCATTTTGGTTTTTAACTTCTCTTAGCAGTAGACATCAAGGATGCCTGGTACTTGTTAGAATATTTCACTTGCATTTCATTTTTTAAAAATTTTCTTAGCAGGAGACACTAAGTGATGTCTCCTACTTGCTAAAGATTTCTGATGCAGGTCTCTGTGGGAAACACATGCTTCTGTAAAGTGTATCCTACCTCAGGTTTTGCATCTCTGGGTTTCAGTGGTTTTGCTCCATTGCTTGTGACTTTATCACCATGTCTTTTGTAGACCACTTTCTTGTTGGCAATGGTCAAATTTGCATATCCTCCATACAGTAATCTGTGGCAAATAATGATCCTGCAAAGCAATTTGTTACTTCCTTTAGCCTTTTATTTTATGATGTGGAACTTCATTGATGATTTGGGCTGTAGTAATTGTTGGAGAAAACACTTAAGTTGATGACTTATGCTATAGTAATTTTCAGGTTTGCTGTATCCACTTCCAAAATTTTCATGCCATTGCTTTCTAGTTTCTTGGTACTTATACTTTCTTTTGGAATACTAAACGGGCATCCTTCCCATTATTGTTATTTTTGTTTCTTAATACTAAATAGCATTCTCTTGAATAAATTGTCCTATGGATGATATGCATGGGGTCACCGATTGGAAAACTTATCTTAAATACAGATGGGAAGACTTGCAGCTATTTGTTTATAACCAAGCACACTGGAGAATGCAGTATTAAGCTTAGAATACTGTTCTGCTTCAAAGGGCACATCTTGGGGATATCTTTTCCTTCAACATTCACTTGAAACTTTTACATAGTATTTGCATGCACATGCATTATTATGGTCTCAGGCCTGAACGCTTATCAATGTTATGGCAATTGTTTTACTTTAGAGCTAACCGTGGCTTTCTGGATGAAGCTGCACTTATGTTACCTACATGATCTACTCTTACTTTTTCTGTCTTCCACAAATATTTTTTGTGATTCAAAGGGGTTTTATTTAGTGAATGGTCTAAGAGGGTCTTAATTTTAATATTTATTTGCAAGTCAAATGATTTTTTGATAAATTGATACTAGATTAAAGACGCGTTGTTTTGATATCATAGCAGTGGAATTCCAACATATGATTGATATAAATCCTTTGTGGCTTGTATGAATGATATGACAGGGGCATACTCCCACTCATAGACGTCTTTTCTAATCACGTTTTGGTTGGGGTAAGTATTATGCTGTTCCTTTGATAGAAGAAGTCGGTGTTTTTTATGTAAGAAAAGTTGAAACAATTTACTTCTAGGATATTGGTGTCTAATACGTATTTTTTTTGGATTACTTGACAGATTTTCTACCTTATTGGTTTTATCTTATTCACTTTGGAGACACTGATAAGTATAAGAGTCCTTCAGGTGAGGCTACAAGTAAACTGTATTTCTTTACTTCAGTATGTATTCTTCATTGTAGATAAGCCTGGACATCAAGCACCAAATTCATTTTTAATGCATGACATCTTTGGAGTAATGCTCTGATATTTCCACGTTACAATTTATTTACCATGCATTTTGAGATGCTGAAGATAAACTCACATTTTTAAAGCTGGATTGTTTTTTATTTTGGGTTTAAACTGAGATGTCTCATTCTACTTTTCTGAATGCAGTTTAGTTCTTTGTGAATATTTCTGTGAAGTCATTTTGTCGGAATATGCCTTTCTTTTCTCACAAACGTATTTTGTTTCTCTAAATAAGGCATGATTGAAGATCATTTTTCTTATTTGTGGATAATTGTGACAAATACTCGGGTTTCTTTGACGCTGTTATTTCTTTTGGTTATGCAGCAAGTATACATGTACTTTAGGGGGTCAGGAAAAGAAGCAGAGATGAGGCGTGAGGCTGCCCGAGGTGCCCTGCGAGCTGCAATATAGAAGCATTTTCTTTGCATGGATCTTCCTCCGGAAAGTTCTACCTCCTCCGGAAAATTTTATTCTTATTCTGCGTAATTACAGCTTGTTTATTGTTTCTGGTTGAAGCTCTACTACATATACTCTATTTGGTAGCATCTTCCATTTTGGAGCTTGGAATTTTTCTGTTGCTACAGGAAACTGGAGGATTAGAGAGAGCCATTGGAGAGAATAGCTGTAACTATAAGTAGAGATTCATTTTTTTGTTAATATTTGCTTGCAATTGATTGTATTGGTTGCTGATCTGTCCATCTTGGAGTCTTGATTTATTACTTCACACTCCTGCAATACATGTAGAGGTTTTGGCATGAACGTTGTAACAATATTATAGAGAACTTTCATTTCTCCTTTTTTTCTTCTACGTAATCTTTTAATTTATCAGTTAAAAAAACAGATCTAAATCTGCCGAGGGGCAAAGCCAAACCATTAAAAGTTTATGTTTCTCGCAAGCATTTATGGAAAATAAAAAATGGGCTTCCAATGACGAAACAGTACTTAAGTATAGGAAGTGTCTGAAATGGGGAAGAATTTGGTTTTTCATTTGTGGAAAAGATGTTAGATACTAAAATCATATTTATACAGCTCAAATACCTGGCTTTTCTCATCAGGCGACGTCGTCTTTCACCAGATGAGTCAGATTATTATTTATGTGTTATATTATATCTAAGGAGGCAGCGAAAAATAGTTAATGGTTTGTTTTTAGGCTCCTTGTGCATATGAATAACTTTGCTGACTTGACAAACTAGTTCTAATTTAAGTCAAATGGACATTGTTAATTAATCTGGAGATGCAATAATGGCTATTATTATATCCGAAGTCAAGGTTGAATAATTTTTCATTCGTTCTCTAGCAAATTTTTTGCCAGTGGTACAAAATGTAGATTGTTTCCTTTGAACTGTTGTATTTCCATGATGCAAAAAAAGTCATTAATATTTTAACAAAGAAAGTCGGTCACATTAAAATCACCTTTTAAAATTCTGTTAATCACTTTATGTCAAAATCTTAACCATTATAATTGACGTAATATCTGATTTGAATATTCATGTTATTTTAGTTTACTGTTTTACAAAAGCTTTGCCACGTAGCCTTTTTCATGATTGTCTGGATGCACTTTTAGAACTTAATTAATCTTCGTACATTGTTATATATGTACTAATTTCAAATCAAGAGAAAAATGGTTGATTAAGGGACCGTGTTTAGTAGTTTAAGACGACTTTTTGCTATCGGAGAATATACAACCTAAATTTTGCTTAGTATTATATCCTTATTTTTTTCGGAATAAGTAAGAACAGATTCAACTTACATTTGTGGTTTATTTTGATCGGAATCATTTTTAAGTTATATCCTCCTACTTGAATAATATTCTTTCAATTAATGGTGTAGCTATATTTTTTCACAATTTGAATGTCTTTTTATACAAGAAATCTAATATTATGGTAATTTGGGCATATGGTTGAAACAGATGTAATCGACTAATAAATTCTACAACACATTTCATTGTGTATCCAGTTAAATCCAAAGTTTGATATTCAGCGTCTCATGGTCCCTATGAATACGAATCTGTGAACAGTTATAACTACATTCAAGCAATTTCTAATTTTCAAGTTTAGAAACTCTTAGGGCCTTTGTGAGTCTTATCTACAAATTGATATCAAAAATCAATACTGAAGTTGTATATGTTCATATTTTTTTAATGAAGTGGCAATAGACTTGTATATGTTGTGGTTGTTCATGCTAAACATTTACATGGTTCTCTTTACCATGCCCGAAAACTTTTTGACTATCATAAAATAAATACTGTTTGATCAATGGCATGTTCAAGATTTTACAGACATGTTGCTTTGCATGTGGCTCCTTTGTGTTGGTTTTTACTCTACTTATGTAGATCAAATAATGAGACTCGACTATTTTTGAACACCAGACAACTCTTGAGCTCATGTGGAATATATGTCTAGATTTGACGTGTGATCATTAATAAATCTGGCTAATATACATTTGTGTACATTGTCGAAAAGGAATTATCGTTTTGCACATACTTGATGGCAATTCAAAAGAGTGCAAATATTTGAATACCTTATTAGCAGTTTTCCAATGTAAAATTTAAGGTTTTGTCAAGAACCTCGAGAGATAGTTCACCAAAAAATCCAAATCCGGTTTATTGTTTGTAAGATTAAGGGGGTCTCATGCCAATTTCATATAGAGAGTGTCATTTACTTTTTAATAAATCATTCAATCTGGACTGCTTGAGGTTTGTTTCTAAGACTGTTGCCATTGAATTGTATTCAGTTATCTCAACTTAAGGCAATTCCTTTACATACTTTATTTGAGAGATGAGCACACAATTGTGTTTGGCATGCCTCCAATCCAAAAGGCAATATTGCAACGATCACGAACAATCGCCTTAAATGACTTATTTAGATCTTTTTCACCTGGAAAAATTAGCTTCTCATTACTTAAAGTGATGACAAGATCATCAACATATACAATTAGGATACGATTTTCTCCGTTCTTTTTAGATGTACAAATTGTAATTTGAAAAAATATGAGAAAATCCTTGTGTATAAATGTTAATCAAGATATACCATGCACAAGGTGTTTGTTTCAAACAATAAGAATTAGGCTAATCTACATATCTGATTTTCCTTGCCTATGACCACACATTCTATAGGTTGATACATGTAAACTTTCTTTTGAAGGCCTGCATTCAGAAATGCACTTTTAACATCCAATTGATGAATGCACTAGTTAAATTGTGGCTTGTGCAAACACAAGCTTGCTTCATCATAATCAATTTTTTGTTGTAGTAAAATAGTTAAATTATGTGGCCTATGCACAAACAAACTTGATTGTAATTTTGCTATTGTAGCAAAAAGTTCCATCATAATCAATACCTTGCTTTTGTCCAAATGGTTTTGCTACCAATCAAACATTGTATATGTTGATAGCTTTCACCTTATGAGTTTTCTTTCTTGCTAGTGTATTGATAAACTTTTCCATGAATTATTTCTTATGAGAACCTCACAATTTGTGTTCATTGCATTAGTCCATTCTTTTAATTATAATGCTTCACAAGTAAAGTCTTCTTTTTGAAGATTGGACCACCATGCACATTGAAACAAAATTTACCTCTTCTTGAGATGTATTTTTAGATTGGTCCATAGTTTATCTCACCTTCCAAGTTCTTGTTGAGCTAAGTTCTTGGCGAGCTAAGTTCTTGTTGAGCTACAAGCTCTAGAAGTCTCTAGCTCTTTTTTATTCCACTAGATCTAGCATTTCTCGAATATCAAGATTTCCTTCCTCCTCTTGTTTTTGAAATGTTAAGCAGCATTTTCAGGGTGCTGTACCCTTCACAAAGGGCCCAAGGGGCCAAAGAAAAATATAGTTCAAAACAGAGTTTGAACTATAGGTACAACCAGAAACAACTGACTGATAGCTGTGGAAAAACAAAGAAATTAAGCAACTTCAGACACAGAGGGTTCAGAGCTGGCTCCACGAGCCCGAGTCCGAGAAACAGACACATATTTTTTCTTCTGAAGAACAACCGACTAGGGAGGCTCGGAAACAGGAAACGAAGAGAACGGTGAGAGGAGTGACTCTGCCTCGGCCACCATAGGATCACCAAGCAGCGGGTGAGTCGGTAGCAAGGTAGCCGAGATTGAATCAACAAGCGGAACAATAGAGGCTCCCAACAAAGGGCGGACAGGGTTTGACAGAGCAGCGACAGCAGGTGCAAGGTCAGGCACAACAGTGTCAACAGAACGGTCCAAAGGTGGTTCCAAAGAAGAGAGGTCTGGGAGAGGAGCAACAACATGAGGGTCGACCTCCTCAGAAGAAACCTCCTAAGAAGAACCCACCGTGAGGTGATCTAGAAGAGCGTCTTTTAACCAAATCGCAGCGCCCTTGCGGCGGGCGTGAGGGAAAGCAGAGGCCAAGTGACCCACCGAAAAGCATCTCCTACACCGAAAGGGGAGACCCTCATAGTCTAAGAGTTGCTTCCAAGGTCTATCCTCCACTAGCAAAACAACATCCCCATGGAGAGGTTTAGAGATGTCCAGATCAACTAACATCCGAGCGACCGTGGTGTGCCCAAACTCCCTAGTTGTAGAATCCACCATTAAGAAACAACTAATGGTATTGCCAATGGCCTCGAAGCATGATTCCTCCTAGAACTAGAGTGGAAGGTTTCGCAGTCGGACCCAAACAAGTTTGGTGTTCAACGGCTCCGTAAGGGGGTTGAAAGAACGAGACCAAGGCCTGATGGATAGAGAATGAATACCCCACATCCATCCTCTGTCTAGAACACAACTTCGCTCATGAGGGGAGCCAAAGGTAGCAATAAAGAAGCCCCTAGCGCTAGGGTAGAGCTCGATTTCCCTAGCAACCAAAGGCTTCCAGGAAGCCTCAACCCAATCATGGAGGTCCGGGAGGGATGGCCACAAACCATTGAATCTGCAGACCACACCCGTTTTCAGATAATACTCCTCATTTTATACTATCTCAGGACCACAAACCACCACTGGGGAGTCTTAGGCACAAGGAATAGACCTTTGAGGAGGCCGAGCACAAACTCTAGCAGCTTCAGAAAAGGATTTTGCCTTCCCCGCAGAACACCCAGCAACAGGAGGAAGAGCACACCCACCAGCAAGACCATTTGCAGGCATTGAGGCAAGGGAAATGTTATGCCTTGCATAACCACCCCATCTTTTGCCTTGGTCAAAATGGGTCCCCCTTTGTGTTATCTTTTGTTTTGTTTTAAAACAAAGTGTGGAGTCTTTTGCTTCCAACACTTTGTTTTATTTTGGTTTAGTCTGTCGGAACCAGAGCCAGAACCAAATCGGGTTCTGAAACTTCTGTCAAAACTCATTCCGATTCCCATCCCAACAATATTTCTTTTTGACCTTTTGTTTTGTCTTTATCGGAGCCGGAACCGGAGTAGACATTAGGTTGGTGTTTATTGAAAATTGCAAAATCAAAATCCATCCCGTCTCCGCCTCCGCTTTTTTTAAACTTTGGTTTTAGTCTAGGTCCTTATGTTATGTTTTATTATATCAGTCTTTTTATTTTACTTTTTGTGTTTGGTTTCATTTTGTGTTTTGTTGGTGGACCCGGACCCGGAACGAGAATGAAGTTGGGAAATTTCTTAAGTTTCTGAATCAGTTTCCATTCCGATTTCGCTCCCACCGTTTCTTGGTCGTTGACTTTTTACTGAAGTCGCACTGTTGTGAAGTGTTTGTTCTTCTCCAGTTTCGACTCCGCTTAACTGCATTTAATACGTTAATGACAGCTGCCATGCGTAGGTAGAAACTCCGATTTTTATCTTCATTAAGGATTAAACGCATTATTATTATCATTGTTAAAGAATCAAAGAGTGAAATAGAGCAGCTGCTGAGTCCATCTGAGTGAATCGATTGAAGGAGGAGGAGATAATTGCTTGCGAATCAATTCAGAAGGTTAGCCAGGTTTTGCATTCGAGTTAGGGTTCCTATTCTCGTTTTTTATTTATTTGCTTTCGTGTTTTCGGTTTATGTTTGTTTGATTTAGATCTTTGGGCAAGTTCGCCGTCTCAGTAGGAGGGCGTGCTTGTTTTTCTTTATTTATTTGCTGTTCTTGATTTTGTTTTATGCTTGTGTTTCTAGTTTATAGTGAGTTAGGGCACGGTCGCTTTCACGTTTTGTCGTGATCGTGTCATGTTGTGTTAGGTTTTAAACGTGTAGATTTAATTAGGGTTTTCATAGTGAGGTAGATTAAATCTAGGTTTTTACAATGAGTTAGGGTTGGTAGAATCTGGTTTTGCTTAGGATTTCATTGCGCATTCATTTGGTTAAATTAGGAAGGGTTAAATCCGTGACCTAGTTTTATATCGCGTTTTTTAGGTTACGGTTTTATGTGTTTTTGTGATCACGTTTAAAATAATTAAATATGATGCCCTAAAAATACAGTCGTCCCCATGGTCATATGGGTATAGTCTTTTTATGCTATATTTTAAATCTTCATTTCATTTAATATGACCTTGGTCTTTAGTCATAGAGTTATGCGTTAAATTGATAAAATCATTGATGACGTCATGATCAACATAGCCGGAAGCGGGATCGAAATTAATTTAGAGTTTTGGATATGTTTTTATGTTTAGTGTCAATTCCATTTTCCATCCCATCTCCGACTCCACTTATAGTAAGAAGCTTTACTTCATAAAAATGTTTACCTGGCGGAAGCGGAAGCGGAATCGAAATAGAATATGAAAACAGAAAAATCTGAAGGAAACCGAATTAATTTCCATTCTGGTTCTGGTTCCGATCACTATTTCACTTTCGACTCCGAGCCCGCTTCTTGTTAGGAGAATGATAGTAACAGTTTTTGCTCCGAGCCTGGCAATATGTTAAAAGAGGATTATTTAAGATGTTTGCTGCCTGGTTCCGCCTCTGATGTATGTTTGAAAGGTATGATTTTAAAGACACATTTTTGAGATGTTTCATTCAAGGATCTAACTAGAGATTTTGTTGCAGGAAAGCTAAGAGGATGTCGGGAACATCATGAGAAGCCTCCCAAAGAAACCGACCTGCAGGAACATCAAAGACAGTACCTAAACCAAAGAAGATCAAGCTAGAACAGTTGCCTTATACCCTGAGGTATAATCACAGGAGTCCTGTTGTGAAAGTAAGCAAAGTAGAATCAGATTGGTCAGACATCACTGACACAAATTTGGGCCAATATAATTTTGAAGAGCCGTATTTAGAAACTTTTGCTGAAGATATAATAGGAAGAATAGAAAGAATTGTTGATTCCGGCTTGGCCCATATCATTGTGTTTCCTTTATCAATCCAATACCCGGAGTTGATCTTGACAGCTACAGGAGCTTACAATCCAACTACTCGACAATGCATGGATTCCCAAGATAATGTCATCATTGATCTTACTCCTCATATGTTCCAAAGTATGTTTAATGTCCTGGATCCCAAAAACTTGGTGCAGTTGGATGAGGCAGAGGCCTTGGAGAAATATAGTAAGTATAAGGAATCCAATAAGTCTCATTTGAACAAAAAATGGTTGAAGACAGAGAAGAAGTCTCTAACCAAGCTTGCAGACCAGCCAAAGAGGGCAGATTTCTATAAGGAGGTATCAGATTGAATATTGATGCTATCTAGGGCTTTTGAGAAGAGAGATACATTTCATTTCAAGGAGTGGATGTTTCCTTTCATCTAAAAAATTTTACATGGCACCCATCAGTTTGATTGGCCGATGATTGTATCAAATGCTATTCATGATCAACTAACCAGCACTAGGGAGACTAAGTGCTTCTTTATGAATTCTTACATTGTGTATGCAGCAACAAAGTTGGGTATCTTCCCAGGTTTAAACAAAGTAGGGATAATGGGAGTGTTGGATGGACAAAAGAAGGTGTGGGAGCATTATAATCAGCTGTCTCTACAGGTTGCTGAGACTCAATTTAGAAGATTTAATAATGCATTCATATATGTAGTCATTAACCAACTTAACGGAGATGTAGGTACATGTTGAGTCAAGAAGCCATGGCATTTATTGCTGAATGGGGATGTTGGTACATTCAATACCCCAAGTTTACATATTTCAGGTTAGCTGGTTTTGAAGGCCATCCACATTTGCTTCCAAGGTGTTGCAATAACAAGATAGTGTTGATGGAGTTTGTATATCAGGCTCTTGGAGTTAATGCTTGGTTTGGATTAAAGCATAAGACAGGATGTCACAAGTTCCCCATGAAGTTGGGTGAGTATAGCTGTCAGAGCATTTGGTAGGAGAAAGGTGGTCTGCAGTGAGTGATACAATTGAAGTTAGGTTTATACACAACTCATAAGTATTTTGACCCGAAGGGTAAGATGAATGCCTTGTTGCCTTATGTGTTTGACAAGCATTTCAATTTGTTAGAATATTTCTGGAGTGACTGACAAGATGAATATGATTTGAGGAAGACGAATTATGAAAGACTACCTTTTGCACTTATGTCAGATTTTGGAGTCAAGAATGACATTCCTGACACATTGGTGGATGATGGAGTTGTATTGGGTCCATCTTATGAAACTTTGAACATTGGAACTAAAAGTCTGGATCCAATTGACTGGGATAGTGAGGAACTATTGATATTAAGCAAATAGGAAGAACTGCCTTGGATAGAAGTGTTCACTGGTTGCTGCTAAGAACCAAAGCTCCTCAAGGACCAATTCCTAAAAAGGGGAAAGGGTATAAAAGACTCAAAAGAAAGACACCTCCCAAAGAGCCTTTGGAGTTCTTTCCCCCAGACATTGAAGAGATAGAATTTGAAGCAGCAGTTGATGAAGCAAAAACACAAGAATGAGATGCTCAAATGGGATTGGTTGTTTCAACACCTACATTAGGTGAATCTTCCACACAAGTCCCACTTGCAAAGCAACAGAGTGAAGAAGTTCAAAAGGGGGCTCTTCATAGTATGGCTGAAACTACAAAGGGAAAAGAAGTGGAGAGGGAAATTCATGATGTTGGAATAGATTCAGAAGAGACTATGTCAGAGAAGGATGTGCAAGAGAATATGCCTCTAGAGGAGGATGCTAAATAGGTAATGACACAAGAGGAGAAATGGGAATTGTTTGAAGAAGTTAGAAAGGATGCTGAGGCAAAAGCTAAATAAATAGAAAAGCAAAAGTTAATGGATGCCAAGACACAAACTGATTCCATACTATAGCAGCAACAAATTGAAGCTAAATCAAGAGCTGATGAAGTAGAGAGACATCAAAGGCAACAAGAACATGAACTCAAGGTTAAAGAATAAAATGATAAGTTAGAGTTAATACAAAAGATTCATGACCTTGAGGAAGAGAAGGCAAGACACCGGAGGGAGAAAGAAGTCTTGGTTTCCAAGTTAAAACTTGCAGAGGAAGCTCACCGAAAAGAAGAAGAAGCAGAACGATTAAGAAAGGAAAAGGACACTGAAGAGTTGGTTAGGAAGCAAGAAGAAGAAGAAGCAAAGGCAGAAAAGCTTAAGGATTTAGAGGCAGAAAGACTAGAGGCTTTAGAGAAAGAGAAACTGGAAAAAGGAGCTCTAGAGAAAGAAAAATTGGATAAGGAAAAACTGGAAAAGGAAAGAATAGAGAAGGATAGATTAGAAAAGGAAAGATTGGAAAGGGAAAAAGTGGAGAGAGATTGATTGGAGGAAGAGAGGTTGAAGAAGGAAGAAGAAGATAAGAAGATACAGGAACAAAAAGATAGGGAAGAGGCTGAAAAGCTTGTGTAGATGCATGTGGTGCAAGAACAACAAGAGGAACCAAGGGTTGATTCTTAGCCCCAAGTAAATGTGCAACCACCTTCTACCACTACTATTGCTTCTTCTTCCACTATGATGACTACTGCTCCATGTGCTCCCACTTGGCTAAAATTGGACCTACAGAAAAGAACGGTAACACCTTCACAACCTCTCAATTGGGAGGATATGATGAAGGAGATTGAACAAGAAATGCCTAAAAAGAAGGCCAAGATCCTACACTCCACCAATCTCACGGACAAGGGAGAGATTGTTGCTGAGTGTGCCATACCGATGACAAAAAAGGAGGTAGGAGACATGCAGTTAACAGATTATCAATTGAGTACTGTTAACTTGGGAAGGCCTACCAGAAATCAACAGATGAATCTAATTGATGTGGTAGCTTCGACAACCAAGTCAAGAATGTTAAAGGATAAGCAGAAGAAAGATGAGCTTAAGGCTCAATTAGATCAATTGCATTCCTTTTTGAAAAGTGTCTCTTCTCCAAGATCACAATAGGTAGCTACTATTGAGGCTCCAATTTTGCTGAGCAAAAAGGAGGTAGATGATTTGTACAGGTAAGGGGCAAAGCAGAGATGTTAGACAGGTGGGTTGACAAGTTAAATCAAGAAGTAGGTGAAGTTTTGGTTGAAGGTTTTGAGGTTCACAAAGGGACAAAAGAGTTGATAGGGGAAATGCATCAATATATTGAAGCATTGGAGAAGTAGGAAGAGGAATATAAAGAGTATAGTCAGAAATAGGAGAAGGTTAGTACATTGCCTTTGACTACTCTTCTTGAACAGTCAATACTTGAGGAGGATAATAAAGATTTTGTGGAAAAGACCTCTTGTATACTTCGATTCAGAACAAATTTCTTATGCAAACATAGAAATGAAGTCCAAAATGCTATTAAGGATATAACCGAACAATTTGAGGAGTTGGAGGTAGTTAGTGCTATCATAGTAGATGTTAATATACTAACAAAGGAAGGCCTACCTTTGAGCCAGATAAAAGAGAAATGGGGCGAAAGGTTTAAAGGACTCATGCAGAAAGGAGATGATGGTAAAGATTTGATGATAGATCGACTGATGGATGTCAAAGAAGAGATAAAGGTTGCAAAAAGAGAGTTGACAAAGATAAAAGATATGAGAGGGTTTGCTGCAATAGAATTGGAGTGAATTAAATTTGAGGACAGCTGGGTTGATGGGCCAAAATTAGATGTATTACAACAAGTCTTCACCAATTATGACGAGCTTATTGCAGACCCAACTTCACATGCATAAATCTCTTGCATGCATAGCTTTCTTCTTCTTTGCATGTTGCATGCAACACTGACAGTTTTGGAGCGCATGACTTCCTTTTTCTCTTCTATTTTCTATTCTCCAGTTTAACTGAATGTCTAATGTAAGAACTCAAGATCAAATTGTTCTGAGTTTCCAAGAGAGTTTTAGTTCCTAAAAGGGTGGATGGCTTAAAATAGAAGTGGATTTCGAATTTTGTATATCTATAAATACCCTTTGGGTATCATATTGTAAGGGCCGGCTGATAGAAAATAGAATTGGCCACCTGATATTAGGAGATAGAATTTTGTAGTGATTATAGAGATACATTGTTACTTGATATTTTACAGATAAATAAAATTATAGGTTTACACAATATGGTGTTAGAATTGAATTTTACTTGATAAGGCTGATAAGTTATAATCTATCTGTATGCTAGTGATTGTGCTGAAACATGATTGTTTCTTATGTGATGAAAGTCATTAGAAGAAACTGGATTTAAGGATTATCTTGTTAGATTATCATTGGATTAAATTTGTTGAAGTCTGTTGATCTATGATCTTGGCAATGAATGAATGTGTGTTCTTGTAAAAATCTTTGAAATAGTTGTGATAGGCGAATTAAAATAAGCACCTTAGATGCATACAATGGTATAGATTATTCTGTGAATTGTATCATGCTTTGGTTTTCTTGATCTGATTGGAAAACATTCATTGTTGAAGTTATATGTCTGGATGTTAGATGAGTTTGTTCATGTTTACTGGTTTACCCTTTGATCTATCTTTTTCTTTTGTTTGAAACCCCTTTGATTTACTAAAAATAGTTTAGTAAAATGAGTCATTGCTTGCATTCTTTGTTACCAACACAGGCCCCTTGAATATTATAGTTGCATGGACCAATTGGGTGACACCAGACAGTTGAGAACCAACTACCAGGACCTTGGGAGTTAGGCTACTATATGTTTTTTTTTTCAGGAGAAATAGAGTAGAAATATTCCGTTTTAACATTGTTTGTGTCATTTTCACCATCAATAGGAAAGACTGGGGCCCCCAGTGGGAAGGAGACCAAGGACACCATGCCCCTCCACACAAAGCATCGAGGAAACCAGAACACCACACCCCAACACACAGGAAGCCGGAACCAATGCAACGCAAGCCAACAGAGCTGCAGATAGAACACCATCCCCACACAGACCAGCAGGGACAAATCCCACATCGCCAAGAGCTGACGAGGAACCCCCAGTCGGGCGCACATGGAACCCAACTGAGACCACCTCCCCAGCCACAAACACAACCAATCCATTGGGCTGTTGCGGAGCAGAGCCGTTCACAAATTTTCTCCCGCCTACGCACATTTCAAAAATTTAGTGTTTATTTGCATTTTTCCTCCTCTTGTTGCTTAAGTTCTTTCTCGAGATATTATTTGTTGTCTCTCTTGTTATTATTGTCATTCAATATTTTTTGATTAAAATCTTCAAAAATCACATCTCTACTTATGTAGATCTTTTGGGTTATAAGATACACTTGATGCCTTATCTATAAGTTTGCCCTTATCCATTTATCTTCTAGGGGTCGGTGCCAAACCCCAACATATAGATAGGGGGTCTAGCTGAATCCTTATAATAGCCTTATATCCTCCCACCCACCCACCTAGCTAGAATCCCCCCCCTCCCCACCTAGAATGATAATGACAGATCATTCAATAGATTCACTTGCCACAACGACTTCACTTTTGCACTCCTTTCTTGGGTGGGGAATCCAACTTGTTCTATTTTTGTTTTGGAACACACACATGAACTATGACTAAACATTCAAAAATGCTTTACTATCAACTCTCAACCAAGCTACTTCAAGGGAGACTCCATTCAAAATTTTTGTTGGTACCCTTTTGAGCAACCACAACTTCAACCAAAACCATATCCATATTCATGCAATTTGGCATATGGTGCATCATCTCTTGGATGACTCTTATTGCATTTAAGAGCTTCCTTAAAATATGAAGTGTAAGTGGTTGTCAATTATCACTTGATGCCTTATATGGAACATAAATCCATTTGTACATAGAGTTTTCATGAGACCACCTATTTCCTTTTTTGAAGTGTCGCAATGTCTACTTTGTTCCTCATGCTAGGAGTGTGCTTTGCATAACACATCACCTCTTCTATATGGGGTGTGTAGGCATATTTTCTAAGGTGGGACATGCAAGAAAGACATGGTTTGGTTGTTTTTGAGTATCCCCTATTTGTAGGGGTTGGTTTTGTCTTTTATCTTAAGAGCTATAATTTTTTGTTTGTCATTTAGCTTAACATGTGCAACTTCTTGTTTGCCTTTTAGTTTAATGGGTGTAACTCCTTGATATTTAATATATTGGGAATGGGAAATTTGGTCCATTATTTGTAAAACGACTGCGATTTCCTATGAGTTTTGTGCTTAAAAACACAAGCACATGGAATTGTAAAATACATAATAGGTTAGCCAAGGAGCACATGCTTGGTATTGTGAATGTTATTTGTTAATAAAATGAGTAGCGCTATTTTGTTTGGGTTTTCCCAAAAGGATTTCTCAAGGTAAATCATTGTGTTATCTTTGAGTGTTATAGTGCATTTTAAATTCAATTATTGTAAGGATTGACCATTGTTGTGACTTTTGTTGCAATGCTTGTGATTATGGACTTATAAAGCTCCAACTAAATTGAGATCTTGTAACTTTCTACCTGTAGTGTCGTAAATTGTCACCCTTGAAAATTTCACACTAGATTTTGCTCCCTCTTATGTGCTTGGACCTAATCATGTCCTAATTTCCTAAATTATGCATTCCATCGACCATTTTAAATATTTACTAAAAAGCCCAATGTGGAAAACCAAATTAGACATTTAATATTTTTCCCTTGGCTTTCCAAGTCTCAAAAAAGTGGGTTTGGACAAGGGTGCCCTTGTTCTCTTAATTTGGTCTCAAATTTTAATGTCAGGGTTGGAAATTTATTATTTGAATTTCAAATCCCAAATGTCGGCTATCAGGATTTAATTTGTAGGAAATTAGATTTAATTGTATAGTATTTTCACCATTTCAATAAGAAGAGGAATTTTGGAGCAAAGTGAAGATCCTAAAATTAGTTAAGGAAAGTGAAGAGAAGATTTATGAGCATTATTGCAACATTATTTTCAGTCAAGCATCATGTCAATCCTTCATCATGTTTTTATATAAGTTGATTCATGTTTTGTGATCGTTTGTCTTGTGAGTACTAACACTCATTGGTCTTCAAATCAATTCAAGCTAAATTGCAATCAAGCCTTGAGGATATGTGCATGACTTCAATCCTTCAAGGAAATCAAATTTGAGTGGTGAATTGCATCCAATTGTTGATTCATTACTCCATTATCATTTATCCTCTATCCCTCAAAAGGATAAGCTCTCTTTCATCCATTTTGCCATTGTGGAGGTAAAAATACCAACATGGGGTTTGATCAAGGGAAGCCCCTATATGGCACAACCCTTCCTCTCTATGTGAATGTTTAGGTTATAGATTTGAAGAAGATTGGGAGTAGATTGGAGTCAAATTTCTCATTCATGCATTCAAGCCCTACAACTAGACAAGATATAGAAACTCAATTATCTCAGTGAAAGACGAAGATCTAACAACAAGATCTAGAAGAAAGAAGCCTTAGACTATGGACTTGAGGACCGTGAAAGAAGATCACAGTTTTAGATCTCCAAATAAGGGCGCCCTAGGTGCCCTTGTCCAACAAAATTTGCCTCAAATTCATAGGGTATGTACCTTTGTGTCTGTCTTATGCTTTTCTAGAACCCAATTTTTTTTGTCAATTTCTAGTTTGCTATAATTCATGATAAAATGCTGTATTTTCATAATTATCTAGTTGCATCATTGTATTTAATCAAAAATATATTCCAAACCCCCAAAACGATTCAGATCCAAGGTTGATTGACTCACCTTTGAGGTTGCAAGTTGATCTTATACCTTTGCTGATTTGAATTCTAATGTTTTGTAAGTGAAAAGTAGCCAATCCTAGTTAAACCCTAGGATCACTTTTCCAACATAACATTTTGGTGAACCTGATATATCTTCCACTTGCATTTTAATTTTTTTTTCATGGCATAAAATTTGAAAATTTAATTTAAAAGCTAGGTTATTTGAAAATCTTGTGATAATTTGCATTTATTTTAAAAAATGTCCATTTGTCATAAAATTTGAAAAAAATTGTAAAAATTTTTAGATATGATTTTTTATGTCCTTAGATATGAATTAATTTCATTGAGAAAATTAATTGCAAAATTATTCTATCATTTATGCATGCAAATTTTAGTGAAAAATATTGAAAAAGTGACAAAATCACATAGTATTAATCATTCCAAAAGATGAAAAAGCATTAATTTTATGATTTTTTAGAAAAAATAGTCAATTATAGTATTTAATTTCTGGAAATTATCACTTGAACATATTCAGTTATCTTAAAAATCGCATGCATGTATGTGATTCAGATAGCGAAATTAGGTTTTGGTGCATTTCTAGAAATTTGTTGACTTTCAGACCTGAAACAGTAAGACATAGGACCCTAAGACATTGTAGATCATTCCCAAGTTTTAAGTTTTACAAAAACACCTACTAGACTAGGGCACCCTAGCACACTTGTCCAATCATTTGGGTTAAAAATTTATGTGAAAATCCTTGTGTGTCCTTTATTCAGATTTGGTTCCTGTTTCAGATTTTTTTTTTCAAACCAGTTTGATTTTGCTATGCATCACTCATTTGATCCATAGGGAAAATAGCAACATGTTTCCTTTACAAAGATGTGGTTTTGATATGGTAATGCATGGTTTGTATAATTATAATTTTTATGCCTATGAGAACAATATGGGGAGAGAAAATGAACTCGTTGACACTCATGCTAGCTATTCTCCCAATATCTCTCCCACTTGTGAGAATGTTTTGGTGCAAGAGGACACAATCATTGACAATCATGACAACATATTTTTTCTACTCACGATACCTCACCTACTTGTGAGGAAGATATCTTGGTGTTAGAGGATCCAACCATCGAGCATCATGAGAATCTTGTTTGTTTCTCCCCCAATACCTCTCCTACTTGGGAAGATATTGTGGCACAAGAGGATGAAATCATTGATATACTTATTTCAAAAGACAATAAGATGGATGCCATATATGAAGATTCTAAGGTGGAATTAGATCCCCCATTGATAGATGATCATCAACAAGTGATTAATTTAGTTGAGGTTATGAACACACAATTGACTATTAGGTCTCCTTTAATTATTGGACCTCCTAAGACTCCTCTAATTATTGGAATCCCTAAATCACCTCTCATTATATAGGACCTTCTAAACCTCATGGCCACATTCTAAACTTTGCTAAACAAACCACTAGTAATCATGTGTTGCAACAACCAAGTTATCATATAGTTTCTCATACATATAACACTAGAAATAATAAGCAAGCAAAACAAACACCAACATCCATCCCATTATCTCAACCATATATTCCACCCCACCTAATATTCTTCAGCATAGTGGTAAAGAATATGATCTTGTTGAGCAAATTTGTAATACTCCAAATGATATTTCCCTTTGGGACTTGATTCAAACATCACCTACATACCACATGATGCTCCAAGAGGCTTTGCAGGAGATTTATGTCTCAACTTGTATTAAATCAAATGATGTAGCTGACTTGTTTGATTGTATTCAAGTGACAAAGTTGGGTATTACATTCCCTCAACATGAATTACCCTCACTTGAGATCCAAAATAAACATGAAGCCTTAATGATAATGGTGGTCATTAAATCAGAGTTAGGCATACCCTCATATACAATGGATCAAGTCTTAATATTTGTAGCATTTATCTTCTAGATAAAGTTGGTGTGGATAAGAATCTTATAGAACCTAATGATCTTTCTATTTGTGGCTTTGATAGGTTAGTAAGCAACCATTAGGGATGATCACACTACCCATTAAGATAGGGCCCGTGGTTTTTCCTACCCTTATCCACATCATGTCAAGGCCTCTTTCATACAATATTCTCCTAGGTAGACCTTGGATTCATTCCATGAAGGGAGTCTTGTCTAATCTTCACCATGAGATGGAGTACGAATATAATAACAAGATATATACAATTAAAGCAAATGAAAAAAGTTATAATTCACAAGTCCAAGATGAACATAAAACTTCTAACTCTCTTAATACTTTGACCCTAACTTCAAAAGTAGAACCTATACATGTTGATGATAATCCTGATTGTATGTCATCTGTAATAAAAATATTAGATGATGATTGGGGTTTATTAGATTTTACACCCTCCTTTATGGGAGAGTACAAAATCTCACAATCTACTCTTAAGGAGTCTTGTGTTTCATTTTCTCAATCTTTTTCTACATTAAAAAATTCAAAAACATCACCCCACGATGGTGATAGGGGGCTCTTTAACTTCTATCCCTCATAAGTGGAAGATGCCTAAATTTAAAAAACTTAAAAAGGATTTGTGTGTTTGCAAAAGAACCAATTCTTCTCACGAGCATGTAGATATGATTTATTCTGAGTTGGAATGACATTATGGGATTGGATATAATTTTTTTCTAAAAATGGATATAATGCAAACATGGAACAAAATAATAAGGATCAGATGAAGTCTATACCATAATTTTTTAAATAGGGTCTAGGTTTTCAACCTTCGTCCCCATCTTCATCTAATGCTTTATCATCTACTGTATTTATGACCTTGTGGTAAGTGAGAAAGCTTTTCTTCACAAGAGAAAATAATTCATCCTACTATTGAGTAAGAGAAGATTTTGTCAAGGCTTCTCAAATCCTACTTGATTACTCTTCCTCCGAAACATGAAATAAATCTTCACAATAACTCATTTTGCGCGTATCATCGAGTACATGGTCATTCTACCAATGTGCCAGGACTTGAGTAGTAAAATAAAACTTAATGATTATGATGCTCTTCCATGTGTTGATGCACCTAATCACTCTAAACAATAATGATCTTTATTCTATAGTGCTGCTCATCACTATGTGGCATTTGTAGCTTTATCTGTTTGCTCATTGCCATTCATGGTGGTACAATCTTAGGTGCAGCCATATTTTTCCATGACAACAACACAATAGTCTCTTGCATGGATTTCCTTGTATTTACATTTGGGGGGCAAGGATAACTAGTTTTGAGAGGTGTTTGCATTCTCCTTAAGGACCCCCTCTTCCCCTCTTTTTCCTTAAAATACCAACATAGCAAGTATGTTAACATTTTAAGGGGGCATATCCCCTATCCATTTCATAGATGTCTTGTGAGATTTGACTTATTGACATACTCCTTTAGTGTTGGTGTTGTTATAACTCCCCCTGATGTGTGGTTATATCAATTCATCCCCCATGATGTTAAAATTTGTGCACCCTTTGAGGTGTTTTTTGTGTGCTCCCTGAAGTGTGGTTTGCATAGTTCTAGCATAATGGAGTTTTCTGGTCTATGATTTTAGAGCATTTTTAATAGGGCCACCTAACATAAAACAACTTGCTTTCCAATGGAGCCAAGTGTTTCATGAGATACCTAGCATAACACAACTTGCTACCCGTGTGAAACCCATCATATTGCATGGACACCTAGAATAACACAACTTGCTAACCAATACATCTATGTAGCTCATGAGTGATTTTAACATCCTCACGAGAGCACCATTTTGTTTATATAGCATACTCAATGGATGAAATTTGGTATTTGAGACAAATTTACGACTGAGGTCTATTTTCCTTATCGATTCAAATTATTTTAGTAATAACCTCGTGTTTTTGCTTTATGATTATTCTATGCTATGTGTTTGTATTGTGTTGGCTTTATGATTATTCTATGCTATGTGTTTGTATTGTGTTGGCATTATGTTTATGTTTTGTTATGTTTTACACTATATCATGTCATATGTCTTGAATGTGTATGCTTCATGTTTTTCATGATGCATTTCACTTCACATGTGTGTTCCTTTGTCTTTATGTTGGTTTTCCATAGGATCTTGAATCTCGAGGGCTTGCGCTTCCCTAGATTCATTGCCATCCTATCTCTTCAAAATTTGGATGCTTGAACCCCTCTTGAAACATTTCTACTTTAGTGTGAGTCTAAGGGTAAGTTCATACTATCACTAAAGTGGGGGCTAAATATAGCATCGTAAATTGTCACCTTTGACAATTTCACACTAGATTTTGCTCCCTCCTACGTGATTGGACCTAATCATGCCCTTATTCTCATAAATTATGCATTCCATGGCCCATTTTAAATTTTAATTGAAAAAATCAATATGGAAAACCAAATTAGTCATTTAATATTTTTCCCTTGGCTTTTTAGATCTAAAAAAAGTGGGTTTGGACAAGGGCACCCTAATTGCCCTTGTTCTTTTAAATTGGCCGCAAATTTTAATATGTCAGGGTTGGTAATTTATTATTT
The DNA here is from genome assembly GCA_007115665.2 of Sequoiadendron giganteum. Taxonomy (NCBI): domain Eukaryota; kingdom Viridiplantae; phylum Streptophyta; class Pinopsida; order Cupressales; family Cupressaceae; genus Sequoiadendron; species Sequoiadendron giganteum. The sequence continues at coordinate 157,430,970 of CM021102.1, forward strand.
TAATTTCAAATCCTAAATGTCGGCTATCAAGATTTAATTTGCGAAAAATTAGATTAATTGCATATAAATACATAATATTTTCACCATTCCAATGAGAAGAGGAATTTTGGAGCAAAGTAAAGATCATAAAATTAGTCAAGAACAATCAAGAGTAGATTTATGAGCATTATTGCAACATTATTTTCAGTCAAGCATCAAGTAAATCCTTCATGCTATTATGTAATTTGATTAATTGTTTGTGATCATTTGTCTTGTGAGTACTAACACTTGTAGGTCTTCAAATCAATTCAAGCCAAATTACAATCAAGCCTTGTGGAGATGTACATGAATTTAGTGGTGAGTTGTATCCAATTGTTGATTCATTACTCTATTATCATTTAGCCTCTATCCCTAAAATGGATAAGCTCTTTGTCATCAATTTTACCATTGTGGAGGTATAAATACCAACACGTGGATTGATCGAGGCAAGCCCCTATATGGCATAACCCTTCCTCTCTCTGTGAATGTGTAGGTAAAAAATCTAAAGAAGATTGGGAGGATATTGGAGTCAATTTTCTCATTTATGCATTCAATCCCTACAACTTGATAAGATACAAAAAATCAATTATCTTAGTGACAGATGAAGATTCAGTAATAAGATTTGAAAGGAAGAAGCCTTAGACTATAGACTTGAGGGCTATGAAAGAAGATTGAACTTTCAAATCTCCCAAAAAATTCTACCCCAAATTCACAAGGTATGTACCTTTGTGTCCGCCTTTTGCTTTTTTGGAACCTAATTTTTTTTGTTAGTTTCTAGTTTTCCATAACTCACGACAGAATGTTGTATTTTCATAATTAAAGAGTTGTATCATTGCATTTCATCAAAAATGAATTTCAAACCCTCCTAAAGAATTTAGATCCAAGGTTGATTGACTCACATTTTAGGTTGTAAGTTGATCTCATGCCCTTTCCATTCCTAATTCTAATGTTTTGTAAGTGAAAAGTAGCTAACCCTTGTTGAATTAGAATTTCAAGTTCACCAAAATGAACACAAGGAAATAGGGGTGTGTACTCCACCTTTTAGGAGATGAAGCACACACAAAAGGGGGGAAGAGGGATCCCTTTCCTATTTCGCTCTAGTTTATTCAAGGAAACCATAGAGATCTCAATCTAATGGTTCAATTGAGGAAAGGGGTTGTTACAGGGTCTCCTTGGGTGTGATTAAACAAAAGGGGGTTCACCACTAAGCGAGTTCTTAGAAATAAATAGATGAATGTAATATGCAAAAACCTAACTATATGACCTAGGAAATGAAACTTAGAATTAGAATGATAAATTGAGAATGAATAGAGGTGCACTTGGAAAAGAGCTCAAAACAAGGTCTGCAACCGTATAATTTTGACTTTTGATGTGAACTGGGAGTCATATGGCAGGTTGGGTGATTTAGTCCCAGTTTAGGGTTTCAAGATGGATCCAGAATCTGCAACTGGTAAACCAGGATCTACATGAAAAGTTTGAAAAAGGGTAACTAGGACTCATATGCAAGGTGGTGATTTAGTCCCAGTATTAGGGTTTGTATGAAGCTTTGGTATCCTCTAGTGATCTTCTGTAGCTTCTCTCCTATCCGATCTCTAAGTCTAAAATTTTGAATTTTGACCTGTAGGTGACTTTCCATAAAGATGACAACTTCTTGACAACTTTGACAACTTTCTTCAATCTTGCAATTTAGTATTCAAAGGATCTTAAAAACCTTAGAGCACCTAGATCTGCAATCACACACGTAGAGGAGAGATAAATATTGTTTTGTTAGTGGATAGTGATTTGCCTTGGTCAAACCTCATTTTGGTAATCAAACCTTGAAATGAAATCAAATAGAATGAAGGAATGATAAATGAACAAATATGCTATGTTGCAACTCACCAAACTCTTGGAATAAAGGATGAAATCTTGTATGGAATGGCTAGCATGAATATAGATCTTGAATCTTGATTGTATGTTATGAATTTTGACTTGAATGCTTCCTTGAATCATAAAACCCTACATCACAAATGTTAGCTCAAAAACACACATGATGCATGAAGACTTTGACATGATGCTCGATTCTTGAATATAGCTCCAAAATGCTTGATAATCAGCTCTTGAATTCTCTTGAATTTCTCTTGATCTCATAAACTTGCTATAATTCTTGAATACTTGAATTTCTAGGTCACTAGTAAACTTTCTAGGATAAAATATGTGAAATAACCTTTGTATTTATACTAGTTTATGCTAAATTTCTTGGAATTACAACACTACAAGTTGAAATCAGATCTAGGAGAATAAAATCCCACCAAGAATTTAATTCAAAATAGGTCCAAGCTAAAGCGAGACTCATACGCTAGTTGGGGCGTTTGAGTCCCAATAGCCTAGGCTTAAGACACAAATTTTCAAGAAAATTGAAGTTCTATGCCTAATTCAAGACTAGGCCCCAAAAATTAGGTGGGACCCATACGCCCAAGGTGGTGTATGAGTCCCAAACCACTAAATCTGGGACACATAACTCAAAAAAATTGAATTATTATTGGTCATTAGATGTGTGTCGAGATTATCCTCAGAAAGATGCATTAAATAAGGCTTGTGGATGCAAAATAGGGCCAAATAAGATATAAAGAATCCCAATTTTAGCAGGAGGGCCCAAACAAGTGTGAAAATGTAAAGGGATACATTTTTATACGCTACACTAGTTAAACACTAGGATAATTTTTTCTACATTACACTACCATGTGATTTGTGATTCCATGTTATCAATGATTGTCAACACTAGGAATTACTATGCAATTGATTTAATTTGTGTTAATGTTCAATTGAATTGTAAGGAATGAATAATTATTCTACAAGAATTGCCAAGAGTTAGATATTGTAAAATTGTGTAATGTTAAATAGAAAATTTTAATCATACTTGTTGGGAAAATTTGTCTCAACCTTGAAATTACATAAGGTAATGTTGATACGTCAATGTCCCCCCCCCCCGCGAGTTGTCTAGGGGCTCGGGGGAAACACCCCCGAAAACTAAATTATATATATATATTTTACTATTGTAAATCTATACCATTCATCATGAAGTCTTAAATCTAATGGTCGATATTTTGTTAGATTGTCTTGCCCTAGAAGACAACCCTATTTTATGAGGGCATTGTATTACGACTGCGTATTATGATGTATTCTAAGAGTTTGATAGCTCGGTCGTGCTGCCTATGGATCTCTGGTTGGTGATAATCCTATGAGAAGTTTTCTTTGCAAGTATATTGTAATCTTTGTGATTTCTAAATAATATATTGAGTGGCTTTTGGAGTGGGGTTTTTCTTTGGAAAGGGTTTTCCCCATGTAAATCACTATGCTGTGGTATGCATGATACTTATGTTTATTTCTATTCAAGTTTATGTAAATTAAATTTTTTGTAAAGTTTTGCATTATCCTCCTCTTAAGATTAGTGTAGGAAGTTTTTCTGCTACCTTAGCTTCCTTACAATACTAATTGACGATGATTGGTTTATGTCCATGTTGGTGATAAATGAGTTTTATGTTAGATTATACTCTGAGGTATGTGAATTTTATTGAGCTACTAATGGATAAGTAATTTGGTTCAAATCATATTGATTTGGCTATATAATTGGATGTATTAATGTGCACCTTAAGTGTTGTAATGACAAAGGAAAATCTTAGAATTCCACCAAAACAAGGACACAAAGAGCCCTTTCTTTAGAGACAACAAAGTCTTGACTCTAGGGTTGGAAGAATAAAAGGGAAACATGAAAAAACTAGGGGCCATGATTAAGAATGGATTCCACATGGCTAGATTCAAAAAAGTGAATCCCATGTGAGGCTCAAGTATTTTTGAACCACTCTTTAAGCACACTTTAGGGAGAACCCTCCCTACAAAATATCCTATTAAAGAAAAATATTCAAGACATTTGCAAGCACTATCAAACTCAAAGATGGGAATCACCACATCTAGAGGGGAGTTAAATCTCATGACTTGTGGAACACCTTGGGTATGAGTTTCCTAGGGTGTTTGTTCAACCAAGCCATACTTGAGAGCCATGAAACCATCAATATCAACAAAAGCTACTAGGATGATAAAGTTTGAGGCCATTAAGTGGCTAAGGGAAATATTGAATGCATTGAAAACTAAAATCCCCTATAATTAATGCAAATATATGAGGATATTACCTACTTATTTATTTAGTATTACATCAAAAGGACAAGACATCACAAGCATATTAGAGCTCCATAGATAACTGACATCAACTATTAATGTTTTCAACCAGTAGAATTTTTTTGTTCTAATTCCCCTACTTTCCCAACTCTTTCAATATTCCATGTTTTAGAAGATCTTCCTTTTTTCCTTATTCCCCATTTAAAAAAATGTGCCTTGTCCTTATGCATTTTTAAAAAATAAATGAATCATACTTAAATAAATAAATTATATTTTTTACTATAGATAAATAGATTGATAATTTTCTTATTTATTTGAAATAAATGTTATTAGTTCATTTAATCTATGTTAGGTCTAAGGAAAAATTCAAAATTTCAACCAATGCATGCAATTGAGATAATATGCATTGAGGTATCTAAGTAAGGTATTAATAGGTGAAAACTAAGAGTATCTAGAAAATATTAAAGTAAAAAACATATGAGAGGATCAAAGGAGGCTTTATGACTTGATTCTTATCTTAGAACACAAAAGTTGAAAAGGTTGATCATAATGCAAAATTGAACCTGCAAAAGTCTAAAATTGGGGTGTGTTGTTTTGTAAATAATTCCATCATGGAGTGTTACGATGTAAATACATGACTATTTAATCTAGGATAAGTTGTTTAAAATATATATTTGTGTATAGAAGGATTTATGTGGGTGAATATTAAGGAAAATAATACCCATGGATTTCTATTCTTTTAGCATTGGTAATAATTGGTTCTTAAAAAAAGTTATTACTAGCTATATATGGGAACTAGGTTCTAGAAGATCATGTAGATATGTTAGATGTGCCAATTTATAAAATAAAATAGTCAAAGATGGCTAAAAATTCTAATGCCTCTATTGGTGGAATGGGTTATGCTAGTAAAGAGGCTAAATAGATTGGGGATTTCACCATGCAAGAAATTATTTCTGACACTTTTCCCTCATATAATTCTATGATTTCTAAGGATCTTTCTCAAGATAATGAGGGGATTTATGAGTCCCCCGTTGTTGAGTCTAATGATTTAGGCTCTTCTTATAATTTTTTTTTTTTTTAATATTATTGAGGATGATCAAGAGGAAGTTGAGGAAAAAATAAGGAGATTGAGGAGGCTAGTGCTCATGAAGAGGCTACGAAGGAGGATGCTTGTAGGATACCAATTTTAAGGATAAATTGTCTAATTTTATTTGAAAAATAGATGATGTTCTTGTTAGAATGAGCATTGAAGAAAAAAATAGTGGGAAACCACTACTTTGTGATAGTTGTAATGGTAAATGAGAGAGCATGAATGAGAATGTGAAAAAATTTCATGACAAGTTGGATAAAATTCAAGAGACCATGAATGTTTTGGTTAATGTGAATGATGATATGACGAGGAAAGTGATTTCTAGGATTTTTATTCTTCAAGAAGAGTTGAATAAGTGTAAAAAAGTTTATATGGATGAGATTTCAACCAAGAAAAAGATGAAAGGGATAGATCTACAAAAGGATACAAACATTACTTAGTGGGAAAAGAAACTCAAGGATCTACCTATGAAATATGAGACCTTGGTTACTAGAGATGGGGTATGATATTTTGTGTTTTTATGCTATTTTTCTATTGTTCCTAGTGTTTCTCTTTTGTTGTTTTGGTCTATTTAAATTGCCTCTTTTAATTCCCTGCTACCTGGCTTGATTTAGTTTTGTCAGTTAGTATTTTCTTTTTTAATTTCTAAATGTGCTATTTCTCTTGTTGATGGTCAATATAACACAACGTTAAAAAAAAATATTACTACTCTATTTCTCCTGAAAAAGATAAATAACCTATAGCCACCTATCTTCCAAGGTCTCTGTAGTTGGTTCTCAACTATGATGATGTCATTCAATGGCCTATGCAATTGTAATGTTCAAGGGGCCTGTTGGTGAAGGGTACAAACTACATAATACAAACTAATCTAACGTTTTGGGGGTGTAAATAAATGTCCAAATATAGAATAGAGCTCAAAACAACAAACATAAATGTAAATTCCTTTTAACTCAGACATATAAATTTCATAATGAGCATTTCTTCCAAACAACTAAAACCATAAAATGATACAATCCACATAATATTCTGCACCATTGGATTCATTCATAGTGCTAATTCAAGACATCCAATCATTCATCATCACTAAACTTCGAAATCAAACAAGAACACATCACCAACTCATTACTAAAATTAATAGATCAATAAACACCAAGAAATTCCATTCACAGATAACTCAATGAAATAGTCTCAGATTCAAAATATTCTACTGATTTTCATCAAATAAGAGATATTTATTCACAACATTCACTAGCATATGAATGATTATTGTTCATTAAAATTACCATTAAAACTCAATCTGGAAATAACATATATATTGTATTGAAACTTGTAAAAATGTCTAAGTATCTTTGCATAAAAGTGTAAAGCTTCTAAAAAATTGTAAAACTATCCTAGGTCTCTCTTTAGGCAGCCAATCTTTTCTTTAATTATCCAACCCTTTCAATCTAGAGAGAAATCCTACATATAGACAAGTTCAACACTCATTTGTCTCATCAAAATTGAGATCCACAAATCAAGGAGCTACTGGGGCTGCATGAGGCAACTGCCTATTATGATCTTTAGTTAAAAATTGATAGCTCCTTATCAAAATTTGTAGGCAAAGGGAGGAGGTCGAACTATAGGATATCCTCAATTGAACTTGTGTCACATTCCTGAAAAGTAGGAGAGAGCTACCCAGCTGGCCGTATCATTTGATGCTTCATTCAAAAAGGAATATTCCATATCCACTTCACCCATCTATCTTCTGTTCAAGTATATATTCATCATAGCTGTCCAATACTTGTTTAAGTAAATCTACATCCGACCCATCTACCCAATTTTCCTCAAATTTTATTCTTTTCAATTCAGCAGAGGTGAAATTTTGCATTTCATCCAACTTAGTAAACTCCTTCCGAGCAATATTCACTACCTCTTTTATATCCACGAGCCTATCAATTAACAGATCATCATCATCATCTCCTTTTTGCATTGCCTCTTGGAATCTATTATTCCATTTATTCTTCAGCTCATCAATAGGGAAACCATCCTTTACAAGAACATCCTCATTCACAATCATAGCTATAATTTCTTCTAACTCCACAATTTGATCTGCCAAATCCTTGCTGACATATTGTACTTCATTCCTATGTGCAAAAATGAATGAAGAATGAAATCTAATGATGCTAATATTTTTATCAACAAATTCTTCATTACCTTCCTCAAGAATAGACTGATCCAAAAGTGTTTGTTGAGGCAAATTACTAATTTATTTCAGTTTCCTAATATATTCCCTATATTCCTCTTCTTGTTTCCAGAGGGTTTCAATATATGTAGTCATATCATTAACTGATTCCCCTGCACCTTTGTGAGATTTATGACTTTCAACAAGAAATTCCTCCACCTCTTGGTTCAACTTATCAGTCCATCTCTCCAGCATTCCCACCTTACTTCTCATTTCAATAAGGTCATTTGCTTCTTTCTTACTCAACAAAATTGGCATTTCTGGAGCAACAAATTGTGAGGAAACAAGAGAAGATAAGTCCTTTAAGAACCTGTGCAATTGATCCACCCGAGCTTTGAGGTCATCCTTCCTTTTCTTATCTTTTATCATTCTTGACTTAGTGGAGGATGCCACAATATCAATGAGATCCATCTGTTGGTTCCTCATGGGTCCCCCTAAGTTTACAATGCCCAATTGATAGTCACTCAACTCCATCTCTTGTTTATCTTTGTCCACCATGGGAATGGCACATTCAACTACAATTTCCCCAACATCTGTCAACTTGGTAGAATGAAGGACTCAAGCTTTCTTCTTGGGTCTTTCCTTTTCAATTTATTTCATTATATCATCTCAATTCAAGGGTTGAGGCTAGACTATTTGTTTCTTCTCCAAGTTTAAATTTAACCATGTTGGGAAAGTAGGAGGAGTAGCCACTTGTTGTAAAGAATAAGTGGCAGAAGAGAGGGGTTGCTGGAGTGTTTCCTTAGGTTGAGAATCAACCTCTTGTTGCTGACCCTTTTTTGCTATCTCCTTGGCTAATTTGTCAGCTTCAACTTTCTCTTTTTCTTCTTCTTTCCTCCTTTCTTCTAACATATCATCTCTTTGTTTTTCTAACTCCTTAACCTTTTCCCACATTTTGGTAGCTTTTTGTTTATCTTGTTCTTGTTCTTGTTCTATTCTTTTTAACAAAATCTCTTCTTCTTCCTTCTTTCTTTGGGCCTCTTCTATGGCCTTGGTTTTAGCCTCAAGATCTTCCTTTTCTTTCTTTCACTGAGCCTTTTCCTCCTCCAAATCATGATTTTTTTTTGTAATAAAGCTAATTTTTCCTTCTCTGCATTATCTTTCCATTCTTTTTCTTTCTATTGCTGCAAGAGGTCCTCCTTCTCCTTATGCTACCTTGCCAACTCTTCTATCTTTGCTATAGCTTCTAATTCCTACTGCTTGGCAAGCATATCAACTCTAGTCTTGGCCTCCAATTCTTTTTGCTTTTCAAGTGCCTCAGCTTGTGCTTTGGCAACGACATTCTTCTTTGCTTCCTCAAAAAGCTTCCATTGGTCCTTTGGAGTCAGGACATGCCCAGTCTCAACATCTTCAACATCTTTAGTAGAAGCAGTCACAAGAGGCTCATTATCTGATTGTCTGGCCTCTAATTAAGTATTTATATCATGACTCTCAATTTACTTCTCTTTTCCCCCAAGAGTTTTAGCTTGCTCATGGAGACTACCTGTAGGTACTTCTTTAATAGATTCTTGAGTGAGAGAAGGTTGAGAAGAAGATCCTTCTCCAACTATTATAGTCTCCATGCCTTGTGATTCATGGGTTTCTTGAGTAGGTACTCCTAGATCAACATCACCTCTAGAGGTAGGAGGATAATACTCCAATTGTTCCTTAGGGTCTGCTCTCCTCTTGGTCCTCTTATAACCCTTAGTAGCTCTTTCTTTCCTCTTCTTTGAGGATTGATCTTTTGGCTCCTTTATCCTCATTATCACCCATTGGATACTTCTATCCATTATTATTCTATAAATTTGTTTAACATCTATAAATTACTCTTCATACCAATTTATTGGGTCCAATATTTTGGTGCCTACCTTCCTTGCTTCATACCTGGGGTCCAAAACTACACCATCATATAATAGTGTATAAGGAATGTCCTCCTTTACCCCATATTCAATCATTTGTGGGATGGTCAGCCTCTCATAGCTCCTCCACCTAACATCATAATCATCTTGAAAATCTATCCAAAAATATTCCAACAAGTTATAATGCTTATAAAAAATAATAGAATTTAAACCATTCATCTTATTCTACGGATCAAAGTTTCTCTGGGTATACAATCCCAACTTCAAATAACTCAATTCTTCACACACTACTTTTACAACCAAATTGTGAAGGAAACAATATTCTCCCAACTTCATTGGAAATTTGTGGCATCTAGGCTTGTGTTTGCTAGCAAACTTTGCAATGACTCCTATAGCTTGATATATGAACTCCATAAGAACAATCCTATTATTACAACATCTTGGAAGTCAATGAGGATGTCCATCAAAACTTGCCAACCTAAAGTAAGAAAACTTAGGATACTGGATATACCAATGTCCCCATTCAACAATAAGGGCCATAGCTTCCCTGCTCATCCTATAGCCAACATATCTTGTCAATCTATTAATAATAACATAAAGGAATGCATCATTGACCCTCCTATGATGTAGTTTTTATGTTTTTAGGGTCAGCTGATCATAATGATTCCATAACTTCTTCTGTCTAGGAGCTTGTCCCAATACACCCATTGCATTTAATCTAGGGAATATACCCATCCTTGTAGCTGCATATACAATGTAGGAGGTCATAAATAAGTTCGTCGTTTGCCCCACCTTGAGCATCTGATTGTGAAAATTATCTGAAAAAATCATCCCCCAATCAAATTGTTGCTTGCCATCAAAAATAGTTTCAATGAATGGGAACATCTATTCCTTAAATCATGCAAAGTCTTTCTTTCCAAACACCTTGGAAAGCATCACATGATCAAGTCATCAATTTCTTTCTTGAAATCTCCCCTCTTGGGCTATTCAAGAACCTTGGTTAAGGACTTCTTCTCAGTCCTCAACCACTTTTTGTTCATATGAGATCTATTAATCTCCTTATTCTTATTGAATATATACAATGCGTCTACTTCACTCAATTGTTTGGGGTTCTTGGGGGTAGGTGCACTGAACAAGAACCTCATTATTTGTGGTGATAGATCAATGATCACATTCCCTTGGAGGTCCATACACTACCTTGATACATGATTGTAAGCCCCTGATACTGTCAAGATAAGCTTTGGACACTGAATTGATAGGGAAGAGTGTGACATGTGTTAGCCCATATTCAGCTATTCTTTCTGTCCTCCCACTCATCTCCTCTGAGAAAGTCTCTACAATCAGCTCCTCACAGTTGAATGGCCCCAAATTAGTATCTGTGATGTCAACCCACTCCAAATCCAACTTGCTAGCTATAAGAGTGGCATCTTGGTGTTTATATCTCAGGGTATAAGGTAATTGCTCCACCTTTATCTTCTTTGGTTTCACTCCCTTTGAGCTTTCAACAACTTTCCCTTCCTTCTGTGAAATGTCTCTAGATGTTGTTGACATTGTTTACTCCTACAAGACAATCTTAAATTAGATCAACATAAGGCATAAGGATCATCATTGCAAGCGTTACCCTTCATAACTCTCTATTCTTCCCTAGGTAACCCTCAATACTTAGTGAAATTTAAAACTTGGCGGAAGCGAGACTGGGAAAATATTAGGAACCAGAGAGCTAAAGTAAATAACAAAGTCAGAACCGAAACCGAGACCAGATCAAAAGATGGAACCTTCAAAAGCTCCAATATTTCATGTCGTTCAATGATCTAGTTCCGCCAAACCCGGTGGGATCGGATTTGGGATCAGAGTCTTACTTGGATGGGAATCATTTTCGAAACCAAACTCTTACGCAAAAGTTCATCAGACGAGTCCACTTCTGGATCCGAATCCATTACAGAATTGCATAGCAAAATAGATTCTCCTCGTTTACTTACATCATTTTGGACTCACATTTAAAACCCGAGGAGACAAAATTTAAGCCCAACTCCGCTCAAACACATGGAACTGGGATCATATTCAAATGAGGTCAATTAAGCAACAAGGGCGTGACATACAAAACCCTAACTCGTACGACTTGTCGACTTAAATTAAAACTAGGGCATCTAAAAACTCCTAATTAAATCGGTACGACCGACATGGGAAAGAACATAAAGGGTTGATAAAAAGATCCAAAATTCCCCCCCTTTAAATACTAGAACCCTATAAAATGAAACCCTAATAAAAAACTAGGGCACAATGGATGAAAATGCCGCCCAGAATGAAGAAAAACAACAACAAAGAAACAAAAAAAAATGGAGGAAAACATAAAAGACAAGCGGAAAATGGGAAACAAATGAAAAAAATAGAAACACAAACAAAGATCCATAGGAAAAGTCCTGCGAACACACAAAAAACAAACGAAGTGAGAAAACAAGAAAACGGAAAGAGAGAACGGATGAAAAAGACTCACCTCAAAACACAACCAAAGATTGTTGAAAAATGATTGGAATCCACTCACTAACGTTTTCTTGCAACCAAATCATGCTCCTCTTCGAATTAATTTAGCTCCAGCTCGTTAAAAACGCTTTGAATAGTTGTAATGAGACAAATAACCTTGATTAAGGTTTTAAATTCGATTTCACGTGTGTGAGGAGCTTGAAATTAATGCAATTAATGCGGTTGGTTGGGGGTAGAATCATAGCAAAAATGAGTACACAACTAGAATGTACATTAGAGGTAGACGGGAGGGAAATCAGAGTCGGGACAGAATCAAGACTTTGTCAAAGTTCCACATTTCATTTTGGATCCGTCTCTGGTCCTGGTGTAGGGAAAGGATAATCAACAAAAACGAGGGCGGGATCGGAGCCAAATCGGGATTTGGAGCTTTGAAAAGTTCCACATTTAGATCCGTCTCCGGTTTTGGTCTTGACAATGAGAAACAACAACATAGGAAAATGAAGAACAAAAGGAAGCGGGATCGAAACCAAATCTAGATCTTGGAGCTTTTGAAAAGTTCTAGGTCTGGATCCCATTCCTATTTCGCCTCCTCCAAAGGAAAAATAAACACAAAGAGGAGGAAAACAAAGGAAAACTCAAGGAAAAAAACAACCCAAGACGAACACGACAACAAAGAAAACAACAAGGCAAGAGGCGGGGCTAGGACCAGAACAAAAACTAGGCCAGGAAGTTTGTCAAAGTTCTAAATCTAGTTTCGGTCTGCATTCTGAATTCACCAAAACAAAATAAACAAAGACTTAGGAGGAAAAATAACAACTCCTAAGACCCAAACAAGAACACCAAAGGAAAAAAAAACAAGGGGGACCCATTTTGACCAAAACAAAAATGGGGTGGTTATGCAAGGCACAACATCTCTCTTTTCAATGATTCTGAACTCTTATTAATGTAAGGGATTGAGATCATTTTCTTCACTTATCTAATAAAAAATATGTATTAGTATTATAATGACCTTGGGAAAACCATAATATGGATTTTTTACAAGAAATTTCCATAATCAAACCTTTCACTTTCAAATTTAAAAAATTAATCCCAACGTACTTTTAATTATGTTATAGGGTGTTGTATAAAAGGACAAGCCCTAAGTTATTATGATAATCTAAAAAATGTTGGAACACTTCTTTCAAAACATTCAAGTAGATTGTTTGAAAAGTATTACATCAATAATTAACATCATTATCTATATACTCAATGATTAATAGGAATATTGGATGGTTCCTTGCTATCTTCAATAATTGTTCATAGGTCAATAAATTAGCCTACCTAGGGTTTTAATTGAATAGAACATGACCCTAAGTAAGTATCAAGTTACTCAAAGGTAATTATCAACACAATGTTTTAATTATTATAGATTTAGATATCAAAGATGTTAGCAAAATATATATTTTTGATTATAAAATCTAAAAGAGTAATATTATGTGTAGAGAGATAATTTTGTTGATCCTAGACCAAATATATAATACACTTTCTTCCTAGGGCTATTTCATAACATAAAATTGACCTAGATATTTTAATAGTCAATTTTTTTGATTGGTAGGTCATCATCTAGATTATTGATATAATGACAAGTCATTTTCTAACATCTATCATAGTCATAGTAACATAATTTATTTATCTAAGTACCATAGTTTTACTTAATTCCCACATTCATTTATTAAATTTAGTTTCAAATCTATATCCTCAAAAGGAAAATATACAACCCTTCTATTTATAAGAGGGACAATAAAATCCTTTTGAGATAAATATAGTGTAAGTAAATAAATAATATCAATATTTAGAATCTATCCTATATGAAAGAAGGTAGCGATGGTAATTATATAAATGATAGAAATAAATAAATGCTTCAAAAAATGAATAAAAAAATTAAAGTATTTAGCTAGCAATATATAATATGTTAAATTTTGATTCATCACTAATGTAGAAATATTAATGATTTTTAGATGAATACATTGAATATTCTTTTTGTGATCCCTAGGTCATTTTGGTTACTATAGGTTTGAATCCACAAGTGTATATATAATATATCGTGTATACCTAATATGTGCTTACAGATTCAATCTCTAAAAATATTCACTTTTATCTCACCTTGATGTTCTTAGATTTTTACCACATGCAAACTTATTTTTGTGCTTCTTGGTTTGCATGTCATATGGATAATTACTCTCTTTTCAAAAACTATAAAAGAATACCAATTCAATAGGTAGATAAAATGTCAAGGATAACACTCTCAAATATCTAAGATACTATATATTCTTGTCCAAGATAGATTTTCTAATGAATGCTCTTGATAATGCACACAAGTGGTAAATGGTAGCTCTAAAATGTAATAGATCTAGATATTTCCTAATGATCTAACTTCTTTTAAATATTAAAATACAACACCAATTTTAAAATGAAATACTTTTGCACCTTAATTATGGATAAAATGGATACAAGGATAGGTCAAATTAGCCCCAAAGTGGAATTTAAATTTTAAAAATAAAGGGATCATTTCTATGCTTGTAGAAGTTATTGTGATCATTCCATGACTATATATCTAATCTAGGGAATAAAAGGGTTAAAAAGAAGGATCACAACTAGTGCCTTATAATGAGTATGGATAGGAATAAATAAATTTTATGTTATGTTCCTATTCTTAATTAAAAATAACACCATTTATATACTTGTTCTTGCATACAAGTTAGTACATTAATCAAAGTGGGCCCAAAACATAAGAGAAAAGGGTACAGTTATGCAATTTTTATCAACACATTTTAATCTTGCATTGATGTGCATGTAAACTATCATGGGAATACATTTGGAATTAAATACATATGCAACCAATATGAATTTAAATACATGCATACATCCATAAAAGGTGCAAATATAGAGGTAGATTCCACAATAGTGTACTTATTCTCTTGAAGTGAAAACTTTATCTTAGAAAACCTACAAAAATGGAAATTAAAGCAATGCGTAGAATTACATAGGAATTTAAAAGAAAAATGTATTGTACATATTAAAAGGATAAAAAAAAAAAATATAAGTAGGGATATAGATTGTTATGATTCTAAAATAATATATTTTTAAGTACAATAAGGATAAGCACTTGTGGCATAATTAACCTTAATATCAGTCTTAATTAATACCTTAACCCCTCTTGAATAGAATGAAGGGTTGTGTACCTATATAATTATCCCTATAAATAAGGAAGACAACTCTCTTCCATATCATCATATCATCATATCATCAAAATTGAATTCATATATTATTATTTAATTATTGGAGGTCACACCCTTGAAATGGCCTTCTATTTCATAATTTTTTACATATATTTCCAAGAAATATCATAACAAGTCATATCAAAGCTATGATTTGGGCCAATATTTGTGTTTCAACTATAAATTTCAAACCATTACAAATTTAGGCCCAATTTTTTTTTGGTTTTGGGGGATGCATATAATCAAGCTTCAATAAAAATTAGAGATTTGTGAGAAGTTTTGTGAAAGTTATTCAAATTTTTTATTTTTAACTAATTTTCTCTATAGGTCACGAAATTCAATTTTAAAAAAAAAATATTTACATTGTTTCAAAATGCTATAAAAAATAGATTGGGTTAGTTCTTTAAGATTTATTGTTAGAAATCAAATATATTTCTTAATTTAGTGGTCAAATTTTGGTCAAAATAAAAACATCAAATTTTATCATAGTCCATTATTTTAAAATTTTATATTTACAACTCATACTAGATATATTATCCCCATTACATAATAAAAATAATAATGTAGACTTAAAAATAAAAATACACTTGAAGCAATACCATCTTTAGGACCAAAGGAATTTTCTACGAATATTAAATTCAACGACACTTTTTATTGTCCACCACCTAAAATTGAGGAAATAATTCCACAAGGACATAAAACAATGACACATTTCACTAAGGATAAATTATTTTATCCATTTGTAACATCCTTAAATGAGGGTTTAGATAGGTTTAATAAATAATTATTATTAGAATTAAATCTTGAACAAAACCACCAAGGTGGGTACAACCCTAACAAACAATATCAAGAAATAGGAGCACCTTTTCAAAGTCAATGATTGAACCTACCAAGAATAGATATCCATAATTTTTATGGTAGAAATCTAATTTCATGGATAAGCCTCATGGAATAATAATTTAAAATTCATAATATACTAGATAATGCCATACTTGACATAACCTTACTATATTTAGAATTAGGACCTTACAAATGGTAGTGATGGAAGATGAGTGATAAGAAAAGATAAATTTTTAGTAGGAAATTTTTTAGTAATGAATTAACTTCTATGAATAACCATGTATACCCAATTAATTTTTTTAATACAATCAATTTGTAGCTAAATATAATGCCAAACATTTGAGATTGGAAATTTGAGATACTAAAGTGACACCTTACCAAAAGCTAAAATTGTACATCAATGGACTTAATGACCAAATTGAGCATCATGTTTGTTTGTTGGAGCCTTGTATAGTTAGAAAAGCTATACAATATGCATCACATATTGAGCAACATAATTCCACCACTAAAAGATCCACACAAGAATAAACTATAAAATGGAAAAATGGAAATATTAATAATTCTATTAACAAAAATGAGGCTAAATTCTCTAACCTAGGACAAATACATAATCTCTCTCCTTAACAAAAGACAAAGAAAAGACAAAAAGGTTTATATTGGAATTGTGATAGAAAATGGTCTTGGGGTCATGAAGGTGGTAATAATGAGAAGAGACTAATGATTATTGATAATAAGGTTAAGAAAAATGAAGACATCACTATAGAAGAACCCAATATGGAACTTACACATGAAAAAATAAAGGAAAAATATAGTTCTACAATTTCCTTACATTCGTTTAATGGAATAAGCACAACACAAACACTTCAAGTGTTTAGTTATATAAAGAAGAGAAAGGTGACAATGCTGGTTAATACAAGTAGTACACATAAATTTATTGATATAAGATTGGCTAATGTTCTCAATTATTTTGTATATTGAGTGTTTAACTTTCAAATCATGATAGCTGATGAAAATCAACTCTCTTGTGGTGGTAAATTCCATCTTATAAAACTTTCAATGGGTGATTATTATCTAGATTAAAATATATTTTTTATTCCAATTGGAGTAGAGGTAGTTTTAGTAGTAGAATGGCTTAAAAACTATTGGGAACAATTTTCCTTTAATTTTCAATAATTAACCATGAATTTTAGTTCATTTGATATTTTTTTTAAATTTTTGGGATACAATCACCACCAAGAGAAATTATTAGCTCCCATAGGATGGAAAAATTATTCAAGAAAGGTTCCTATAATATAGAGACAATTAAATTTTATAGAAGCACAATCTATGCAAAAACTCGAGATTGACCAAAAGTTCAAGAGATTATAAATTCTGTATAGCTTTTGGATTTGATTGTGTCCAAAGTTTTTAACATCAAAATTTATGATATGGATTGTGAAAACTTATTATCATTAATTCAAGAGATTGTTCAAAACCATTAAAAATATTTCAAGAACCCAAGGTTGTACCTTCAATAAGGGACCATTCTCATGCCATTGAATTACTACCAAGAAGCATTTTTCATCCCAAAGAAAGTGCCTATTTATTCCTTAGATTTTTTTTAACAAAAATTATGACCCATGGAGAATGTGCTCACATTAAAGGAACTAAAGAAGCTCACTCATAAAGACAAGTTTCAAATTCCTATTGTTAATGAATTGGAAGATAATAAAATTTAGGCAAAACAATCCAAATGTGTATTTAGGGTGGAAGAAGTAGGACATGTGATGTAACCTAAAGGTGTTAAAAATCCTAAGAAGATTCCAATAGTAAAAGAGTGGCCAAAACAAAAAAAAATATTAAAGGTTTGAGAGGATTTTGGGGCTTGACAAGATATTATAGAATATTTGTTTGTACCTATCATTTTATAAAGAAATATTTCTTCTGAGAAGGCTATCTCTACTCATAAACACCACTTTATAAAGATAAAGTTTTTAGGAGTAAGATAGATTCATTCCTAGTGTTGGGATAATTTTATTAGGCCCCAAACAATGCTGCAATGAAATCTTGATCCCTAGGTGGCTTATTTCTAGGGGTTTTCATGGGTGAGCAATTTTTATTTATAGTTTCTTCTTGAAATTTATGTAACTCTAATAATTTTCTTAAGATATCCTCTTACCTCTTACATATATCTATTCAATCCATCCTTATCTATTTATCTTTATATTTGAGCATATTTTCCCATCTCTTACCCTCTCACTCTCCATTGCTAAGCTATAGTTTGTGTACCTCACATTTCTCTCTTTGTTTCCTTTAAAACCTCGATGAACCCAACTCCTTTTTCTAATTTTTTAACCTTACCCGAGTTATCTCTATCATCATTTAGCAATCATAAGTCCATTTTTCCTCTGTGTTGTGTTTTCTAGCACCTTTTATCTTGTCTTTGTGTGCTTACATCCTTGTTTATGCTCTTTGAGTGTTAGTTATTGTTTTCCACCAAACCTTATCATTTTTATTCAAAATTATCATTTTTATCTCTCATTTCTATAATCTTTGAATCCAATATTGGACTAATTGCCAACATCTCCCTTCAGATTCATGACATGGACTAACTACCTCCCATGTATTCATTTATCTCTGGTGTTTGTATCAAGCATTAATAGGTCGATCTTTTGGTGCAACAACAAACACGTTCCAACAAATGGTATCAGAGCTACGGTTGCGGGTTTGAATCTCCTCGAGTGACGCTAAGGGGGGGGCGGATTTTTGGACTAATTGCTAGTGTTTCCATTCAAATTCATGACATGGACTAACCGCCTCCCATGGATTCGTTTATCTTTGGAATTTGTATAGAGTGTTAATAGGTTAATCTTTTGGTACAATGGAAAATACATTCCAACATCCACATGCATGTTTTTTATTTTATGTTCCCACCTTTCTATCTACATCTTTCTCATACTCCACTTAATTTTCATTATTTACATTACCTATAAAAACTACCACATAGGTTTTACTTGTTTATGATTTGAATATCAATGATTTCATTGCACATATCACTTTATTAGTTTATTAATCACTTACATTTTTTATGGATTAAGATTGAAATCACACAAGGTGTTTGACTATGATAGAATCCTTAACCATTTGTTCTTACAATATTTCCTATAAATTTTGTGATCTTTCTAGTGGAATATATGCAAATGGATGAAGATCAAATAAAATTGCTAGTTATAAGAAGTGATTAGCACCATGAAATGAAGATCCCTATAATTTTTTAGGAAATTTTAAGATAGTTTACTATGTCTCCCTCCTAGGTTAAGGCTACCCTTTATACTTCCTAGGAAGGTCAAGGTTACCATGTAGGACACCTAGGAAGGTCAAGGTAATCTAATATTCCATTAATCTTTGATTCTAGTCCAAAAATAACATCTTTTTAGGCCCAATTTTCTATCATAGATCCATATCAATACTAGGACTCCAAATATCATAACAAATTTATCATTTATTAGGAAAAAATGGTTTACTTATCTCATTTAATTTTCTCCTTTCCATAATTCAAGAATATAAATTATCTTTCTAGGTTTGGAAATTTATTGTAGGTTAAGAGGTGGAGGTCTAGGGACACTTCCATAAGACGTTACCAACATATAATTGGTTTTCGAACAATATATAGTTACCTACCAAGTGAAACCATTTTATCATTTTAAGTTACATAATTTTTTTCATCAATGAGTATTAGGACTTCATATGTTCATATCAAATTACATGAGCTCTTCTATTACTTAATAGGTGTGCATCTATAAGAAGATTGGAAACTCTATCAAGAGCCTTCTTAATAAATTTTAGGTCCCTCTATTTTCCTTGTTAAGGCCACCTCATCTAGTCAATGTTATCATAGTGGATGTTAGGGGATGCCAAGGCTGTCATATTGGTTGTTAAATATTGGGAAGCCTTGACCCCCTTAGTCTTGAGGCTCCCAAAATTTTCAAGCAATATTTGCATAATTTTTTTAGAATATTACTATTAGGTCAAAATATTCCATAGGCATATCTACATGCTCTTATTAATTAATCTTGAATTTGCATACACAGTCATTTTTCTGATTTGTTGATTTGTGCATTTTAACTGTCTAGTTTGACATAGTTTTGATGTGTATTGTTGATTTCCCTCTTTTGATTGTTGATTAGTGTTAGAATAGTTGGAGATAGTCTTAGTGAAACATTAATTAAACACAATAAAAATAAAAATAAGAACCAACACAAACCCTTTAACTAAGGTGCATTCCTTTTTAGTTCTTTCACATATAATCATTAGAATTATAAAAAAAATTATGGACGTATATAATAAATATAGTATAATAGAACCCAATTCCATACAAATATTCCCCCCATGTAGGGGAAACCATAAAAATGATAAAAGTATACATAGATATGTATGTGAACTCTAAATGTCATAAAAAATGTTATATGGATAATAATCTAATAGATCATCCTCATCCTAATTATGTTATATGTAACCACCTTCAATTAATTGAATACCATCATGATATTAGATATCACTCTTTGTAAACATACTTGATGTTGAAAATATGGTTGCCGTTGCACCAAAATATTGAACTATTAATTCCTAATACAACTGCTAGAGTTAATGAATCCACAAGAGGTGGTTAAGCCATGTCATGAACCCAAGCACTACATTGCACAACAAAAGTAGACCAAGTAAACACACCTTGCAAAAATCCCCCATAGTGAAAGCTAGGGGTTTGAACCCATGAACCAGGTTTTGATACCAATTGTTGCAAAGATGGTTTCCATTGCACCAAAAGATCAACTTGTTAATTCCTGATACAATCGCCAGAGTTAATGAATCCATGGGAGGCGGTTGAGACATGCCACAAACTCGAGCGTTGTGCTACTCAACAAAAGGAGACCAAGGTCGCACGCCTTGCAACACTTGATATAGGTGAAATAGAAGATGGAAATTTTATACATTGTTTTTATATTTATGGTTTGGGAACCACTTGTGCTATTGAAATAATTTGATTTTTTAATGTCCATTTGAATGCAATACATTTAGACAATGTGTTAGGAACATAATCAAATATGATTCTTTTGTTTCTTAGGATGAATCTTACTTGTTGTGGTACATATGGATGAATGGAATTGTATTTCTCTTTCTTGAATTTTGGAGGAGGGTAAGAATTATAAGTTGAATTTTGATCAATGTACCTAAGGAAGAAATGAACATGGCTCTATTTTCTCCTAATTTTATTGTTCCATTTTCTCTTGAATCTTTCTTTGTATATTTTTTTTACATAATTAATGAACACTATATTTTTATTCATAGTGAGATTCAGTTTAACATTCTTTATCCTTGTGGTTATATACACTTCCATTTGAAGTAAAGGAAATAAGGGTGTATCCACCTTTTAGGAGATTGAAAACTTAGGGGACCCTATTTTGCTTTAGGTCATTTAAGGAAACCCTAGAGATATCAATCTAATGGTTAAATTGAGAAAAGGGGCTGTGACAAGGTCTCCTTGGGTGCAATTAAAGATAAAAGGTGGTTCACCACTAAGAAAAGGCTTAGAATGAAGCAAATGCAAGTGATATGCAAATCTAGCTATGCAACCTAGGAAATTAAACTCAAAATTAGAATATTAAATTGTGAATGAATAGAGGAGCATCTAGAAAATTGGAGATGCCTGAAACAAGGTTTGCAATCCCAAAATTATGACTTTTAATGTACATTGGGACTCATACGCCAGTTGGGGTGATTTATTCCTAATTTAGAGTTCCAAGCCGAAACTGGTAAACCAGGATCTACAAAAAGTGTCTAAAAAGTGGTAGAATGGGGCTCATATGCCCAAAGTGGTGATTTAGTCCCAGCATAAGGGTTTTGTTGAAACTCTGATATCCTCTAGTGATCTTTTGTAGCTTCTCTCCTCTTTGATCTCCGGGTTTGAAACTTTGAATTATGACCTATAAGTGACTTTTTGTGAAGATGACAACTATGAAAAATTTCTTCAATCTTGCAACTTAGTCTTCAAAGGAACTTCAAGGTAAAAACACCTAGATCTACAATCACACATGTAGAGAGAGAAAAATGTTGTTTTGTTAGTGGATAGGGGTTTTCCTTGGTCAAACTTCATTTTGGTAATCAAACCTTGAAATGAATAGAAATAGCATGAAAGAATGATGAATGAACAAATTAGCTATGTTGAAACTCACCAAACCCTTGGAACAAAGGCTACAATCTTGTAAGAAAGGGCTAGCATGAATGTAGATATTGAATCTTGCTTGCTTGAATCATGGAAAACTACATCACAAATGTTAGCTCAAAAACAAACATGATGCATGATGACTTTGACATGATACTTGAATCTTGAATATAGCTCCAAATGCTTGATAAATTTCTATTGAATGCTCTATAATTCTCTCACTTGAATGCTTATAAGATCACTAAAATTGTTAGGATAAATTATGTGAAATAACCTTGTATTTATACTTGTTTATGCAAAACTTCCTGAAATTACAACACTACAAGCCGACATCAGATCTAGGAGAATAAAATCCTACCAAGAACTGAATTCTGTGAGATTTGCTAACTAGCATAACTAGGAATCTAATGATTGAAGGAAAGCAAAACCAAAAATATGAGGAGGAATAAACTGTATTCCTCTCAAGAATGCAAAGCTATATTCAACTTGAGAATTGAGAATTACAAAGGAAATGCCTTGGTTATATAGGCCAAGGGGAGAGATAGATGCAACCAGATTATGACAAGTGTTGGCATCCTATGAGGTGTGACAACTCATGTCATTAAAGGATCAACCACCTTATCCCTATGTAAAGTTAAGCTAGTGTGAAGAGGACTTTAGTGGAGAATAGCTAAGAATGAACTAGTTAGATAAAGTACCCCTTTCACACTAACACCCCCCCTTCAGTGCAACTTAGGGAGAAGTATACAATGCAAAGATGAAAATATGGGTCCCGACTATGAGGCCTGATGAGGTAACCATGTACATAAGAACCTCTCAATGATAAAGAAGGAGAAAACCCAGTGGGAAAAAAATCCTTCCCATGAGAGGGTGAATGAAGAAGGTTTAAGTGACCCCCCCAAAAGAGACGTGCCTGACCCCCAAGAGAGATCGAAGATGAACATACTTTCTCTTAGTGAAGGGTTTGGTGAATATATCTACAACTTGATCTGCTCTAGGACAGTATCGCAAATCAATGACCTTCTCTTGAATCAGCTCCCGAAGAAAATGCATATGGATCTCGATGTGTTTGGTTCATTAATGATGGACCAGGTTCTTCGAGATCTAGATGGCACTCTGGTGGTCACAATAAATGATTGATGGATTTTGAAAGGTGATGCCAAGTTTAATGAGGATATTTTGAAGCCAAATAGCCTCAGTGGTAGCATTAACAACCCCCTGATACTCAACCTTAGTTGAAGAAAGAGCAATGGCATGTTGCTTCTTGCTCTGCCAACAAATGGGGCCAGAACCATAGTGAAAACTATAGCTAGATGTGGACTTGCAATCATCAATATCACCAACCCAATCAGAATATGTGTATCCAAGTAAGTATGAACTTGTGCCTGCTGCATAGTGAATCCCATACCGATGAGTGCCCTGGATGTAGTGCAAGATGCATTTGGAAAATTTCTAATGAAGCTCATTTGGTTCCATCATGAAGCACGAAACAAGGCCAATTGCAAAGGAAATGTCGGGGCGAGTATGAGTCAAGTAGATGAGGCTACCAAAAAGTTGATGATACAGAGTAGCATCAACTAGTGGTGTGGAACATTTGGCCTCAAGCTTAACTCCAGACAAAAAGGGAGTTAGTGTAGGCTTACAATCAACCATATGAAAATGTGATAAAACATCAAAAGCATACTTGGGTTGTGCAAGAGAGATCCCAGAAGAGGTATGAGTGATCTCGATCTTGAGAAAATAGTGCAAGAGACCCAATTCAGTCATGGAAAATCTGTCTTGCAAAGCAGTCTTGACAGTCGAGATGATGGATGAAGTGCTCCTAGTGACAATCAAGTCATCAACATAGAGAGCCAAGAAGAGAAGAGAATCCTCCTACCACAAGATGTAGAAATTTGGATCAGAGTGACATCTGGAGAACCCAATGGAGAGAAGAAAGGAGTCCATTTTGGCATACCAAGCTCAAGGAGCTTGTTTGAGGCCGTAAAGAGACTTCTTTAGTTTGCAAACCAATGAAGAATCTTGAACAAATCCTTGTGGCTGCTCCATGTAAAGTTATTCATGTAGATCTTTGTGAGGAAATGCACTCTTCACATCCATTTGATGTATAACCCAACCATGAGCTGCAGAAATAGCAAGTAGCAAGTGAATAGAGTTTATTTTAGCAACTGGGGCAAAGGTCTCAGTGTAGTCAATACCCGGTACTTGAGAGAAACCTCTAGCCACAAGTCATGCTTTATACTTGTCAACTGAGCCATCCACTGCAAATTTGGTTCAATATATCCACTTACACCAAACCAATTTTCTTCCCTGAGGAAGTGGAACAAGATCCCATGTGTTATTCTGCATTAAAGAGTTGTACTCTTCCTCCATGGCTGAATCCCACTCATCAATACCTGATGCTTCATGAAATGATTATGGATTTGAAGTTGTGGCAATGTAGGAATGCAGAATGTTCTAATATTGTGACTGAGTCCTCCGAGTGTCTAAAGGATTCCCAAAAAGAGTACCTGTTGACTCAAGTGTTTGACGAGCCCAACAAGGCATGTGAGGACTTGGAGGAGGAGAATCCCCATTCTCAGACTCTGAACTCTGTGAAGAGGAGGAGGAAACCTCATGATCAACTTTGTGAGTAGAGTCAGCTGAAGGAAAATCATCTGTCACTATCTGAATTCTAGGTGGAGGGCGAAAGAAGAGAGGATGAGCTAGGAGAGCTTTCCTCGAACTACACACTTCACTCAATGAAGAGCTCATTTGTCTCAGGATCCAAGAGCCAATATCCTTTGAAACCATTGGGATAACCAATAAAGATACAAGGCCGAATTTGAGGTTCCAAGGCCTTGCGCTTCTTTGAAGGAATGTGAGCCCATGCAAGAGAGCCAAAAAATTTAAAGTGTCGCACAATAGGTGTCCTACCATGCTAGGCTTCAAAATGAGTCATTCCCTTTAATACCTTATGAAGAATTCTATTTTGGATGTGAGCAGCACAGTTGATAGCTTGTTCCCAATATTCAGGTGCAAGGGAGCATGAGTGGATCATGCAACTAGACATTTATTTTAGGGACCTATTTTTCCTCTCAACCACACCATTTTGCTGAGGTGCATAGGCAATAGTATGCTGAAGATCTATCCCTTCAAGAGTGCAATTTTTTTCAAAGTGTTGGTTCACATATTCTCTGCCATTGTTAGTGCAGAGAATCTTGACTACCTTCCCAAATTGTTTCTCGATGTGAGCCTTGAAGTCCTGAAATCTATCAAAGGTTTCTCCCTTTTATCAAAGAAAGCAGGCCCAAGTGTATCTGGAATAGTCATCAATGAATGTGAGTAAGTAGCGAGCCTTGCTGAAAGATAAGGATGGAAATGGACCTGCCACATCATTGTGAACTAGCTCAAGGACTTCTGAAGCCTACCAAGCCTTCCCTTTATCAAAATTTTTCCCCAGAATGTTTTCCTAAGGCACAACCAGAACAAACTCCATCTGAGAAACTGATCTTAGGAAGACTTGTGACCATATCTTGCTTGTTTAGCTACTAGAGATAGTGGAAGTTGAGATGGCCAAAAAGCTCATGCCATAACTTGCTCATAGAATTTGAATGAGTGAGCAAGGCAGTTGAATGTGAATCAGGTACAAAATGAGAGAAAGAATATAGTCAAGACTCATGATCAGCCTTACCGGTCCTACAAGGAGTGCATTATCTCCAAGACTCCTAATGGTGACAAAATCAAAAGTGGCCTCAATTTTTCTACCATTTTGGGAAATCTAATAGATAGAGAGAAGGTTAGTTGATAGATTAGGTACACAAAGAACATCCTCAAATGTACTATTTCTAGCATCAACATAACCTTTCCCGATGACTTCAATAGGAGAGTCATCCCCAATGAGAATGTGTGAATCGGGTACAAAATGAGAGAAAGCATACAGTCAAGACTCATGATCAGCCTTACCGGTCCTACAAGGAGTGCATTATCTCCAAGACTCCTAATGGTGATGAAATCAAAAGCAAACTCAACTTTTCTACCATTCTGGGAAATCTAATAGATAGAGAGAAGGTTTGCTGATAGATTAGGTACACAAAGAACATCCTCAAATGTACCATTGCCAGCATCAACATAACCTTTCCCGATGACTTCAATAGGAGAGTCATCCCCAATGAGAATGTGGGGCATCAAACAAGGCTCCAACAAAGAAAACTGTTCTCTGATAAAACCCATGTGATGTGAGGCACTCGAGTCAAGAATCCACTGTTGTGAAGAATCTATAGTAGCAAATAGTGCAATTGCTTTCCCTTTGCTTGGTTTTGAAGGAGTAGAGGATTGTTGTGAAGTAGGAAAATTAATGTTGCTCTTTTCAAAAGATGCTTCAGCTCATCGATCTACTTCTTGTGACAAGAGTGTTCCTCATGACCAAATTTCTTACAGTAGCAACAAGTTGGTCTTTCCTTCTTTTGATTGTTCCCCTTTGAAGAAGAGGAAGTGGAATTTTCTATTGAGGCATACGAAGACTGTGCCTGATATTTTTATGACTTCTTCTTGGACTTCTTCTGCTTCTTGTCAGGTTTCCCTGACTCTTTTTGTTCCTTCGACTGACTAGCCAATAGAGCTTGAGACTGAGATGTATTTAAGAGCCCCATGGAAAGAATCTTGCCTTGTTCTTGCATTAACAATTCATAAAATGAAGAAAAAGAAGGCATTGTATGTGTAGATCCCATAGTCAATCTATGAGTATGAAAACTAGAAACACAAGTAGAATATTCAGGTCCAAGTTTGTTAAGAGGACTCAAGATAAGTTGAATGTCCTTTTTCTCTATGCCACATGCTTTACATTGTGCTCTCTAATCATTTAATTTTGTTACAAAGTATTGGATGTTGTCAAAAAACTTAGGATCTAGCGCCATTAGTTGATTATCAATTTGATATCCCCTAACTTCATTGGTTGTCCCATAGAGAGTTTTTTAGTTGTTCCCATGCATCATGTGAATTATCTTTTCTATCAAGTTGAAGCATTATATCAAGAGAAACTAAACTCCTAAGACAACCTAGAGCTTTTGTTTGTTCAAGCATCCAAAGCATTGTTTCCTTAGCATATGAGGGTTCAATTATCTTTTGCTCAACATAGGGTGTGAGCCTTGTTGCATTAAGAAGTTCCATGCATTTTCATTCCATGTATTGTAGTTGTATGGAGTTAGCAGTGGAAACTTAATATTACCCATTGTGAAAGGAAGAGAGCACGAGCATAAGGAGATGCACAAGCAAAATCACACCAAGAGACCCCCCTAAATTACTCATGGAAGAAGCCCCCCCAAGAAAAAATATTTGACACTTTATAAGTAGTGCGGTTACAATGGCCACTAGCAAGAGAAAACTGAGTGGACTTGACATCAATGCTTTTACAAATCCTCACAAAATGAACATATAGTGAAATTACAATTTTGGTAAAAACCCAAATGAAATTATTAGTACCAATGCAAAGTAAATAGAAAAAAATGCACTTTCAAAAAAAGAATCACCTCGATCCAAGGTCGTATGCAAAAGTTATGCACTTTTGAAAGTCCCAAAAATAGGAACTACATAGAGTCACGTGTTAGAATATGAGTTTTTTGAAAAATCCGTGCATTGAAATCAAAAAACATTGCACCAACATGTAGAGTAGAAAAAATTAGCCAAAATAAAAAAAAAGAAGCTCGCAAATCAGAGGTCGGGAGCCCGAGTTACAACCTTTGGAACTTGAACTACAATTTCTAAAATGCCAATGGAGAGGGGGTTTGTTGTAGCTTTTTGATGTCGATTCTACAAAATATATAACCTTCATACAAAAACTAGCAACAACCTAGATGGTTTTTTTTTTTTTTTTTGTCGTGAACAAAATCCAGATGGTGTATTTTCTTTAAATTGCACAAAAAATGTGGATCTAGTGTAAAAAAGATGTCTTTAGCACCAAAAAATGACCCAACAACCAAAAAATGGCATGCAAAGATTGATTTAGCTGCCTAAGACAAACAAAGACATGCTGCAACTTGCAAGATTGATCAAAATAAATAAAATGCAAGCCGATTGTTAGATTGAAGCTCCGAAGAAAACTTGCAACTGGCAAGTCAAAATATGAACCCCCCCAAAACTAGAGTTTTCTCCACACTTTTCTGTTTCTCTAGATCATCCAAAGATGCAAGAGAAGAGCATACTCATGTGCTTCGAAAAATAACTCTACACTCTCATATTTCTAAAAAAAATGCTAACCCACAACTCACAACTGCTCTGATACCATGTGAGATTTGCTAACTAGCATAACCAGGAATCTAATGACTGAAGGAAAGAAAAACCAAAAATAGGGGAATAAACTGTATTCCTCTCAAAAATGCAAAGCTATATTCAACTTGAGAATTGAGAATTACAAAGGAAATGCCTTGGTTATATAGGCCAAGGGGAGAGATAGATGCAACCATATTATGACAAGTGTTGGCATCCTATGAGGTGTGACAACTCATGCTATTAAAGGCTCAACCACCTTATCCCTATGTAAAGTTAAGATAATGTGAAGAGGACTTTAGTGGAGAATAGCTAAGAATGAACTAGTTAGATAAAGCACCCCTTTCACATTAACAAATTCAAAATAGGTCCAAGCTAAAGTGGGATTCATACACCAGTTGGGGCATATGAGTCCTAGTAGTCTAAGCTTGGGACACAAATTTCAAGAAATGTTAAGTTCTATGCCAAATTCAAGATCAGGCCCCAAAACTTAGGTGGGACCCATACACCCAAGGTGGCGTATGAGTCGAAAATCACTAAATCTGGGACACATAACCCAAAAACACTAAATTATGATTGGTCATTTGATACGTGTCAGGATTATCCTCAAAAAGATGCATTAAATAAGGCTTATGGATGCAAAATAGGACCAAATAAGGCATAAATAAGCCCAATTTTAGCAGGGAGGGCCCAAACAAGTGTGAAAATGTAGAGGGATGCATTTTTATACACTACATCTAGCCCCCACTTTAGTGAGAGGAGGAACTTGCTTCAAACTCACACTAAAGTAGATAAAATCACATCAAGAGGGATCAAAATGTACCAATGCTAGTAAGATATGATGACAGTGATAAAGAGGGATGATCAAGACCCCAGGATCAAGATCCTATGGAAAACCAACATAGACAAAAAAGAACACTCATGTAAGTAATGTAAGGAGCAACAAAAATATATAAGCATACATTGCCAAATACATAAAGAAGAGACAAAAACAAAAAGGTGTGGATCAAGCCTCAACCATTTTCCCAACACGACGTGGATAAGATCTAAGCTGTTTATCCAAAAAAAATGTTTAAAGTGGAACATGATGTCCAATATGAAAATAAAACACACTCACACGAGCTAGTGGAAACTCGGGGCATCCACTAGGTGAGCCCTTAGTGAGACACATACACAAGTGGTCGATATGCACTCACATAGACAAGCAAGTGGCTATGGGAAAGTCATGCCTATGTTCGGCTCCCATATGGTATTCATACCAAATCTATACCTTCTAATAAATTTAATAAGGTGCCACACAATATGACAATGAAGTCCATGAAGCAAGGAAAAGCTTCGTATGCTTGATACCCATGAACAAAAAAGATGGATCCATAGGCAAGCAAAGTGTGTTATACAAGGTGGCCATATAATAGATATTGTAAATGCAAAATAGTGTAAGGTACGTTCAAAGGAGTTTTTCTTAGTTCATGTAAGGTCTCAACTTAGGCAACATTGTGCCTAATGTATCCAAGAGAGGACCAATCGAAGAATAGAAGATTCACAACTTAGGGGATGCAGTGTGTCAGATCAATCCACTAAGAGGAATATAATATGTTAAGAGAGATCACACTCTTGAAGGAAATCACACCCAATGTCACCACAAAGAGAAAGATGTATCGCATGAAGTAAGAAGACTACATAATGAAACATGAGTTGTAAAATACAAAAGAATAATACCAATGTATGCCCCCACTTTAAAGAAGTTGCTAAACACCATGCTGTGAGCAATTACATTAAAGTAGAAAATTATGATAGATGCTAAAAATAAAGAAGACATGAGGGATTACTTGGAAATCCCTATGCCAAGTCATATGTTTCCAAATAAAGCTATGTCATGAAAAAGGGTTTCCCCCAAAATAAAACTCCAAACACATGAGGGATCCATGGATTCGGGGTCAGTATGTCTTTGGTACAGTGTTATTAGAGAGCTCAGAACTGTCATCATTCTCAAAATACTCATGGAATAGGAAGAATGACCCAAAAAGTGAAAAAAAATAAAAGATTTTGGGTCAACATGGAAGAGACATAAATGTCTCAATGCCTTGCATCATCCCCAAAAGGAAAACTAAAGACAAATGAAAAGATAATGTTTTACAACATAGAGAAGAATGTTGGTACAAATAGAGGAATGCACAAAGAGAGAGGAATACATCAAACGAAACAAGATGGGGAATCACATTACGCAAATACAATCACATATAAGAACATGAAAAATAAAATAATGTAAACGACTAGTAAGGCACATGTGATTCAACCTATTAGCAAATCATCCGCATCCCAATCTTGGTCATCATACACAGAAGGCAAACAACTAGCTAAAGGGACAACAAGTGTCAAACTAGGGGAAGGCTATCTAATTATTTCCCCCACTAAGTGTAGGAGAATGATGAGATGAGATGAATGATGATATGCCACTCCTTGCAAGAAGGAAATGATTTGAAATGAATTTAAAACATGCAATAGTGAGTATGCTATGATCCTACAAGTATTACATGACAACGAGCAACAACTATTGTTATTGATGCATATCTAATGAGATATTCCCACATGTAGTATCTATCAATTTAGGATGCATAAAAGTTAAAGTTGACTTAGAATAATCCTTTGTAAGAGTGTTGATATTAAGTGAAGATTTGTTTGTTGCTTTTGTTTCTTTCAAAGGACAATATCCAAGACCATTAGTCATTTCTTGTGTGTTTTAGGCTCTATAGGGACATAGATACCTTGTTCTCTACCACATCCTTTTCCACTATACCCCTTTTGCTTCATAAGTTCATAACCTCTTCCATAAATCTTTTTCATCTCTTTCAGATTTGATGGCTGTTTAATTTCATCAAATTTTGTTGTGTATGTTGTCTTTTCTTCTAAAGTGGTTGAAGTGGATCCTTATGAATTTTGTATTGACATTACCGCTTTTTCTTTTCCCTTTTCAAACTCTTTGTTTATTATCTTGTATACACCCATGAATGTAGGTATGAAATCAAAGGAAATCCAAGCATCTTCCAATATCTTTGTGACTTCTTCAATATGCTTTTCTTTTTCTTTCTCGACATACAAACAAATATCAGGTTCAGAGTCGACGTTGATTGTATACACTTTTCTATATATATGAGCAATGGCCTTGTAAGTCAATTGTTGTGAAAAATTATCATTGTAAAGTTGACTTTTTAGGAAATTGTACGATAAGAATGGGTTTATTTTGAACTTGTGGTTGTTGTGAGGGTGGACGTTCAGGCTTGGGATATTGCTTCAAGGGATATCTAATGTGCACAACATAAAAATTCTTGTCCTTATTTTCATGATCTCTTAGTGAAGGGGAGTCTAATGTCACTTCATCATCTTCATCGAATGAAGCCAAATCACTATTGTTTAAAAGACATGTGTCAATGCTATAATTTTCTTCCACCATGATATCTTCTCTAGTAGGAGAGCAACAAATTAGATGTTCATGACATTCAATGACTTCATCAAAAGTAAGGGAGTTATCAATGGTTGAATTTTCTTGCTTATCGATGATGGAATTCTCTTGTTCAATAATGTTTTCCCCAAAGAAAGATAGATAAATAGGATTCTCACAACTTTCATTGGTTTGATCCTCTAAGACCAAAATATATTGTTCACAACTAGGATATATATTAGGAGAGGGTCAGATATGATTGTTAGGGTTTTCCATGATTTAATCCTTTTTCTCCAAGGTCTAATTCTCTTATGTCATAGTATCTACCCTAGTAGGAGATCTTTCAAGAGGTTCATCAAATTCCATGATTATATTTTGTAAATTAACTTCATCACAAATAGGGGAGGCATAAAGGGAAGGACAACTATGATTTTCATGTTTACCAATGATTGGATCCTCTTGTTCAAATAGACCTTTCCAAATGTTAGGGACATTAGAAAGGAGAGAAATAATGCTATACTCAATTATTGGATCTATTAATACCAACATATCCTCTTCACAAATTTGTTTTTAATGATCATTCATGATTATATCCTATTTCATTAAAGCATTCTCACAAGTAGGGGAGGTGTTAAGAAATGTTTCAATGGTATCATCTTCTTTTTTCCTAATATCTTCCCACAGGGAGGAAGAGAGGGACAATTAATACTCTCAATGATTGTATCTTCTTTCACCAAGATACCTTCATCACTAATAGGAGAGGTATCAGGAGAAGAACAATTATGATTGTTATGATTGTCTATGCTTGCATCCTCTTGTGTTATGATGTTCTTACAAATTCGATAGATGCTAGAAGGGTAGCCAACATGATTTTCAAAGGTTTTATTTTGTTTTCCTAGATTATTCCCATGAGTAGGGAAAATAGAATCATACAATCCATGCGATACTCTATGAACACTAAATGCTTGAAAATAAAACATGCTAACATCAAAAATTAAGCTATCTATCTTATGCAATGCTTCTAAAATGTAAACAAATATCCATAGATCTATTTTTTTTTTTAATACTTAAATGATTTTTGAAATTCTATAAAAATGACCACACTAAATGGATTATTTGACCTAGATAAGTTAAAAAAAGTTCCTAAAACTTTCTAGACTGATACCATAGGTTATCATCAAGCCTAGGAAGTATAGAAATAAAGTTTTTAATGCTGTAAAATGAAATTTTAGGTCTGATCTGGGACTAAATCACCCAAAGGGGTGAATGAGTCCTAGTTAGGGCTTTTGAAGGGTTCAAATGCTGAAAAATACTCAACAAAAAATTCCCAAAAATTAGGTAAAACAACCTATGTTGGGACTAAATCGCCTAGAGGGGTGAATGAGAATCAGGGTTTTAACACTAAATTCAACAATTTTTTAGTGAACGTTAAGGTTTCTAGTTTGTATGTTGTCTAGACTATGTGAAATTATAGATTTAAAATGAAATTCAATGATGCAAGATAAAAAAATGCAACCTATATGCACTTTCACTAATGCAATATTTAGAAGCCCTAAATGAAAATTAACTAATGCAAAGTTAATGTAAGAAAAATCTAGGACTATGATGCACTCCAAATCAGAAATAAGGTGTCCAAAGGCTAGGTTCACTAAAATTAAATAAAGGAAATAAGGGTGTATCAACCTTTAAGGAGATGGAGAACTTAGGGGACCCTATTTCACTCTAGTTAATTCAAGGAAACCCTAGAGATCTCAATCTAATGGTTCAATTGAGAAACGGGGTTGTGACAAGGTCTCCTTGGGTGTGATTAAAGAAAAAAGGGAGTTCACCACTAAGAAAAGGCTTAGAAAGAAGGAAATGCAAGTGATATGCAAATCTAGCTATGTAACCTAGGGAATCAAACTCAAAATCAAAATAATAAACTGTGAATGAGCAAAGGGGCACTTGGAAAATTGGAGATGCCTGAAACAAGGCTTGCAATCCAAAAATTATGACTTTTAATGTACATTGGGACTCATACGCCAGTTGGGGAAATTTAGTCCTAGTTTAGGGTTTTAGGCGGAAACTAGAATCTATAACTGGTAAACCAAGATCTACAGAAAATGTCTAAAAAGTGGTATACTAGGACTCATACTCCCAAAGTGGCGATTTAGTCCCAATATCAGGGTTTTCCCAAAGTTTTGATATCCTCTAGTTATCTTCTATAGCATCTCTCCTCTCTGATCTTTGAGTCTGAAACTCTGAATTAAGACCTGTAGGTGATTTTCCATGAAGATGATAACTCCTTGACAAATCTGACAACTTTCTTTAATCTTGGAACTTAGTCTTCAAAGGATCTTCAAGTTCAAAAAACCCATATCTGGAATCACACATGTAGAGAGAGAATTTTTTTATTTTGTTAGTGGATAGGGGTTTGCCTTGGTCAAACCTCATTTTGGTAATCAAAACTTGAAATGAATAGAAATATCATGAAGGAATGATGAATGCACAAATAAGCTATATTGCAACTCACCAAACCCTTGGAACAAAGGCTACAATCTTGTATGAAATGGATAGCATGAATGTAGATCTTGAATCTTGATTGTATGTTATGAATCTTGACTCGAATGCTTGCTTGAATCATAAAAAACTACATCACAAATGTTAGCTAAAAAAAAAACATGATGCATGATGAATTTGACATGATACTTGAATCTTGAATACAACTCCAAATTCTTGATAAATTGCTCTTGAATGCTCTTTAATTCTCTATAATTCTCTCACTTGAATGCTCATAAGATCACTTAAATTGTTAGGAGAAATTATGTGAAATAACCTTGTATTTATACTTGTTTATGTCAAATTTCCCAAAATTACAACACTACAAGCAGACATTAGATCTAGGAGAATAAAATCCAAGAATTGAATTCAAAATAGGTCTAAGCTAAAGTGGGACTCATACACCAGTTGGGGCATATGAGTCCCAATAGCCTAGGCTTGGGACACAAGTTTCAAGAAATGTTAAGTTCTATGCCAAATTCGAGATCAGGCTCCAAAACTTAGGTGGGACCCATATGCCCAAGGTGGCGTATGAGTCCTAGATCACTAAATCTGGCACACATAACCCAAAAACACTGAATTATGATTGGTCATTTTATATGTTCAAGATTATCCTCAAAAAGATGCATTAAATAAGGCTTGTGGATGCAAAATATGACCAAATAAGGCACAAAGAAGCCTAATTTTAGCAAGGAGGGCCCAAAAAAGTGTGAAAATATAGAGGGATAATTTTTTTTACACTGCACCATTAAGAGTGATAATATAATCAATGTGTGAATTGACTTGACTAAAAAAGTACATACATAGTAACATCTCTTTAATTTCATGATTATATTTTTATAAACGTATTTCAAGCATTGATATACCATGGATGGTTTTGTGTTAATTTTATCAAGCCAAGGTATTGCAAGAGACATAGTTAATCTATTATATGAAGGACTAAAATTAAATAATATATTCTTCCTGAACCCCTAATTGGATAAATAATATGATTCTTCCTAGTGTGTTGATCGTATGCCCATCTTCATTTTTATTTGTGAATATTCACAACTATCTTGTGTTATATTGTACGTATATATAATTTTTCTTTTCTTATGTGGTATTGATTAGATGGATGGATGAGGATATATTCACAAGATCTACCATGTAAGAAATATAAAATACAAAGTGTACCATAATAGTTATCATTAGGTATATCTTAATCATAAAATGAAATAATCATAAGAACATAAGGAGGGGATATAATATGAGTCATGAATCCAAAAATTTATACAAGAGTGTTCAAAGTGGAACCAACATGCTCAATATCTATTTGATCTCTATTCAAATGTGTATGTGGTATTGGATGCATAAGACCTATTGGTTGTTAATAATGTTAGATTATGTATGTGATGGAGAAGGATTTTTATAAATTTATAAATTTGATTTGGTGGACCAACTAAACTATTTACTTCATAATTTACACCATACAATTAATTATATTAAATGATCAAATGGGATATTATATATTTTCTTGATTTCCATACAAATTTGAGTGTGGTTTCCATTAAATAGATATGGAAATTGTAAAAAGTATTAGCATTAAAACCCTTAAGTAATCATTTAGATGGGTCCAATGGATGAAATTTAGAGGAATTATGATTAAATTGTTAGTAACATTTAAACACTCAAGTAGTTAGCACTTCTATATTTTCTATGTCCTTGAGGTTTGAGAGATATAGTATTGCAAGTAGCAACACTTAACTGACATTAGGTTTAGTTTCTTTGTTATTGCTTCATTTTTGAAATGTATTATTCATTTTAAATTTATATGGATAATAATTGGTATGGGAGGTTCCATGTTTTGGTGTTTCCAACTGATTATCTAGGTTTTTATTAGGATAACCTAGGTCCTATTCTAAAAAATTGATGCAGGAGCATCTAGGGCATATAAGCGATCCTACATCAATCTAGGTTATTTCCTTCAATAAGGGCTGATCATGTTCATCAACAAGACTTGGACATATCAGAGAGATGTTTCTTTTGGTCCCAATGACATACCGATGACAACAATGAGTGAGGAGTGCATCAGTTACATCGGCAGGAGGATTACTGATCAACATGACAACATCCAGTGTCCCAGTGATGGGTCAATATCTCTTTAGGAGTTGGCGGTATGTATGTCTATCAATGAGAGTGAATATCATTGGTGGGAATCTATCTTGGGTCTCCCTGATGGATCGATGACCATATCATCGACAAGACATTAGTGTGTCGGTGAGAGTCAAGCTTGAGTCTCATCGATGGCATGATGGAGAGAAGTGTAATGGGTTGCATTCATCAATGAGAATGCTTCTTATTGATGGGAGGTGTTAACGAGTCTCCTTGATACAACGATGATAATTATTCATTGAGCAGATAAGGTGATATCACCAGGATAATAGAGCTAGTCTCAACGATAAGACAATGAGGGAAGGGATTGTGACTATGGGACCCAATGAGTTGATAATAATAGATGATGATGTGGCTCTAGACACAGAAAATATACAGATTGTTCCTACACACCTGATCCTGATTTCACTAACACCAGTTCATCCTGAATCATCTCCTTTACTAATCAATTTAATTGAATAATCTTTATTTAATTAAATTCATCATATTTCCTCTCTTAATTAAATAAATCAAATTTATCTAATTAAGTCACCCACTTCTATTCATTAAATAAATCATTTTGTTTAATTAATCCTATAGTCTCTCTTTTAATTAAATAATTCACTTTATTTAATTAATCTCTTTAAATTAAATAAATTAATCCTTATTTGATTTAATCTAACACCACCTCTTTTGATTAAATAAATCAATATTTATTTAACTAAACGTAAAATCATTATTCCTCTCAACTTTGATTTATTTAAATCCTAAAATCTAAGTCAAAATTGTCAAATAATCTAATTTCTACTTAAATTGATCAAATCATGATTAATCCTAATCCTAATCACTCCAATCCTCTATATTTTGCAACTTGCACAATAAATCAATTTATTTTATTTATAAATTCATCAATTTCTATTCAAAAGGGCATCTTTTGTGGAATATTCTTCCAATTCAAAAATCCCTCCAAAAGGGATGAGTACTTCCAACAAGGCATTAAAGGCCTCTTACATGTCCTTTGCCTTGAGCCAAGTGGAACTTACTCTATTTCTTCTTCCCTCTAAACTTTTCATCTCAACAATTTCAAATTCCACCTAACCATATTTATGTGCACATTCATCCAAATGTGCTCATTCCTTCTCCAATCACATGTGGACAAGTGGCCTTCTCTCATTTGTTGGTCTTTTATCCCACATTCATCTAAATCCTTCAATATTCCATTCTTCAAATATATAAATAGAGGCTTCTCCTATTGAATTGATAATCCACAATCCATGCAAGCATAATATACTCAATTTCATCTTCAACTTCATCCACTTTCATTCAAGTTTCATAGTTTTATCAAGGTTATTGGAAAATTGCATCAAGGAATCAAGAATCACCATCAAGATCATCAAATCACATCAAGGAGTTGGGAAAGGGCCATTTTCCACATCAAAATGGCACCAATTCCCCCAAGGTATTGAAAGTTTTCTCATTAGATAGGATTTGATTGCTTTTATTGCTTTGTTCTTCATCTTATTTCTTATTTTCATGTTTCAATATAATTTCATGGGGAATGTTAATATAACTTGCATAGTGATCTAATTTTGTGTTTTTTCTCTTGTGCTTGTGCAGGTATAGGTTCACCATTCACATTTTGGCGCTAGACGGAGGGAAAATTTGGAGGAATTCATCACACTTTTTTGAAAATTCTGTGTGTTTTTTGATTTTTTTTGTGCCTACAGGAAACTCTACCGCTATCAGTCAAGCGACTTTATATTGCACTGCTCCAAACTCCAAACTAAGCCGTTGGAATCTTCCTACCCAAAAAAATTGAATTTTAAACTGAACCATGGGTTTTCCAAATTCCAAATAGTGCCACAATCACATTCACTGTCTCTATGCAGAGCGCCACTCTTAGTCATCAACAGTGCTATATTGCACCGCTGACCTTCCCAAACTGCGCTGCACTCACAGATTGCACCACTGGAGTTTGGTAAAAGGTAGATTTATGGTTATTTTTGACATGTGCCTTTTTCATTTTGGTTATTTTGACTTCTAACTGGTTTTTTAGTCTCTATTTTGTAGTATTAACTGGTTTTTGCAGGTTGGCTTGATCAAAGTGAAGGAAGGAAGCAAAGATCAAGAGTTCTCCATGTTATCATTAGCTCATTGTATCAAGTATTTTTAAACACTTTGGGGAGAAATTATAATCCCTCTTCTAAGGATTTTCTATATTATTTCTCTTAGGATTTACTAAATTTTATTTGGGCTTAAAAATTAAAAAAAAAGGGTTAAAGAGAATCATAGGAAAAATCACTAGATTTTTTTTTGGGCTTAATGAATGAACAAAAAAAACACACACTTCAAAATTGGTGCTTAAAACAAATTCATATTATTGCTTTGTGGTTAAAATTAATGTGTGTATTCTTTATTTTGTAATCCCTTATCCAAGTTAATATCATCTAAAAAGATGTATGCACTTCTCTCGAGCTTCATTGCGATCTTGAGAACCAAAAGTATTTTTGTGATATTAGGTTTTATGAGTGATTACCATCACATTTCAATTTGGATTCTTAAAATTGAACAAACTTTGCGAGTGTGAAGAAAAGGTATTGTGTGTGCTCTCACCTAAATGTGATTGGGTGGTCAAAATACAAATACACTCCTTTGCTATTGTTCACCCTTAGAGAGCATGCCTTCATGGGAAAAAGTACTCACCCCAAGGGAACGACTCAAACGGGTAACGAGCTAAACGCCAAGCTTTTCCCAGCCGGTATATAAATTCGAATGTTTAGGAAATCTCATCATTACAGGAACTCCTACAGAAAAGTCGGTGATACTCTTTATATGAGTTGATCTTGCCTCTAGTGTGGCTTTCTGAACGAGTGCCTTGATTATGAACCAAATTGTGTAAAAGCCAAAATCCCTATCTATTTGTTGATGCAAGAACGTTCATTCTAAAGACATCCCACATTTTTATGGGTCTTTGTAGAGATGAGAAGTATGCCATGGGATTTTCATGGGTACTGATGCTTGGATGACCCGAGAAGTGAGTGCACTGTAAGGGGGAGCCTGTGTGGTCAAACATCTAATCATCCACTAAGAGTAAGCATAGCTGGATTCGTCCAAGTGGGAACTCAACAAATATTGCCTCTTTTATCCTAGGATTGTGTATCATTTGGAATCAAAAACACTTTGCTTGGATCCTAAACATTGGAAAAACAAAAATTCACCATTTTCTCAAAATTTCAAACCCTTTTGGGGGAACAAATACCTTTGATGAATCCAAGTTCTCTTGCTTGCCCTAGGGATTCCATCCTTAGAGGCATCTAAGTATTTGGGTTTAATAATAATTTATTCTCACTAAAGTCAAAATTAGGGAACTTTTGCCTTAATTTCCTCGATTCTCCACATAATGGACTTTGTGAGATGAGAAGAACTTAGGACATTAGACATCAAGTTTGAAAACCTAATCAAGAATTTTTTTTGGTAAAAATAAGTCATTAAGAAAAGATAAAAAAAAATTGATCCCCACACATGTACTCCTTCAAATGATTTCCTGAAAGATCAAAATCCAAAAACCAAAGTTCAAAAGTCTTAGTCCAAAAGTTCATGAAGAATGTCTTTCAAGACTTCAAAAAGTTAGAGAAAGGTTAGTTTGTAATTTTTACAAGAAAGCTTCAAGGAACAATCCTAACTTGTATGAATTTTATTGCCAACAAAATCCAAGTATCTTTCAAAGGTTTTCATTTCTTACATAGGAGGTACCAAGCATGTTCTTCAACACTGAGGTCCTATAGAAAGGAGTTCTATCTAGGTGTAATCTAAGATCAAAGTCATCATTCTCATCCATCCCTCAAAATAAGAATAAAAAATCATCTCACCAACAACTCTTGGAAATATTTAAAACATCATTCATGCTAGACTTTTGGAAAATCCAAATCATCTTGTTTGATTAGATGTGTGTAGATGAATCCTTCTCCACATATTTGATCAAATTATCAATCCTTGTGAACATGTCTACCTCTTGATAACATCCAATAGCTTGAGGTTTATAAGTTCATTATCCAAAGGCAAAATCAAATCAAAATCATCTTGTTTGACTAAGGGTGTCTAAGATGAATCCTTATTTACACGCTTAGTCAAATTATCATCTCGTGTACAAGTCTACTCTAGGACAACATCCAACCTCTTAGAGTTTATGAGTTCACTATCCAAATCAAAATCCAATCAAGCCAAGGTTCTGATCAAAACAAATCAAATCAAGTCCTAAAGTCTAGTATCTGCTTCAAGATATCTTAAAGAGTTCAACCATCCACATCGCCCATCATCCATTTATCTCATCATCACACTTTGATCCTTAAATCATCCTAGTTCTTCTCCTTTTGTACCTAAAGTTAGATCAATCTAAAGAATTAGAGGTTCATCTCACATACTCTTGAAAATTGATCCCTATTTTATGGTGCAAACTAGATCACAACACAAGAACATGGAAATCAACAAATAAACATCAACTTCGAGTGACCTAATCCAAACCGCTCCTGAAATAAATCCCATTGGATCAAGAAATCCCCTAACCAATATTCCTCCACCATCAAAAAATCCTGAAGAGGAGGGACAAGTGGAGGAAATCACCAACAATGTCTCAGCGATGACACAAGATGAAATCATTGAAATGGTTCAAAATCCTTAGACTCATAGAATTTCCAATGCCATGTTGAGGCTCAATCCCTCCCTATAAATGCTTCAGTTGGAAAAAGAAGGGGCCAAGCTCCCTTCCGATTATAACATAAGCACTATTATGGAAAGAACTCTTGAGATCATGCCTCCAATCTCACCCATACCCCCATTTCAAAGAATCACCCAAAGAATCCCACAAATCACATCATCCATTGCTCCAACTCCACCAATTGTTAACAAGGGAAGCTCATTGCTTCATGCACTTTACACAAATCCCCTTGTGAGAAACCAATGTTTGGATGCAAACACCATACCATATCAATCTATCTTGGTGAATCCTTTACATCCATATGTTCCACTCACATTTCATGATCCCACCAATCCTACCTCCTTTCACGTAGCACCGGTGTGTCCACTCAACACACAAACCTCTCTCCCCATGATCTCACAAGGAGAGGGTGAATTATTCATAACAGGGAGAATCTTCGACCCCCTCCTCATCATCGCTTTTCCAAGGGAATACACCATCGCTTCCACTGTTGCCATTAAAAACCATGCCACTCCTTGGGTTGGGCCTTCTACCTTTACCGACCATCAATCAACAAAATCTGAGCAATCCTCCAATCATAAATCAAAAAATCATACCGAATCC
This sequence comes from Sequoiadendron giganteum, assembly GCA_007115665.2. Taxonomy (NCBI): domain Eukaryota; kingdom Viridiplantae; phylum Streptophyta; class Pinopsida; order Cupressales; family Cupressaceae; genus Sequoiadendron; species Sequoiadendron giganteum. The sequence goes on from CM021102.1 coordinate 157,472,736, forward strand.
TCCTATCTTGCCATCAATACCACAATAATAGGTGGCAACCATTCAAGCAACCCCAACAATCAACACATCATCTACCATCACCCAAATATCTCAAAACACAGTCTCCCAAGGACCAAGCATATCAATCAAACCATCCACCACATAAACCCAAATCATCAATACAACGGTTCCTCTCATCACAACAGTCAATACTATTCCTAATCTGCCACTGCCACCACCACCACCAAAACCCAACTTGAAAAACTCATTTAGCACCATGTTGCAAACAGCTCGACAAGCCGCCTATCAAAAGACACTTCAAAAAATTCAAAATCAACAAGCTACACAACTAGCTACCCAATAAGTGTAGGAACAATTGGCAGCACACCAAGCTACCCAAGCTATGCAATCAGCTCAAGCCATGCAAGCCGCATAGGCTGCCCAGGCCGTACAGGCAGCCCAACAAGCACAGACTCAAGCTTAAGCCCAATATCAAGCTTAGCAAGCATAAGCACAAGCTCAATACTAGGTACAACTGCAAGCAACTCAACAACAAGCATATCAACAAGCCCTACAATAGTATCAAGCACAACATGAAGCAACTTTGTTAGCCCAACAACAAGCATTGTTAGCACATCAACAACAAGACCAACAACAAGCATTGTTGGCACAAAAACAACAAGAACAACAAGAAGCATTGTTGGCACAATAGAAAATGCAGGGATATCAACAAGCCTTAATCACACAAAAAATATTGCAACAAACTCCCACCAACACTCCATCCACCACTCCAACACCTCAACCACTTCAAAACACATTCATTCCACCCCCCAATCCACAAGATGACGTGACAACATAAATCAAGTTTCTCTCGCAGAAAGTGCTCGAACTCCAATTAGGGAAAAAAACAAGGATACCAAGAAATTTGTGTACTTATCCTTTTGATAGAAGCTTTGCAATGATACCATTCCCAAATGGTTTTGAAATCCATAAATTTGATAAGTATCATGGGTTGGGAAATCCAGAGGATCACATCAGGGAATTCCAAGTACATTGTATGGAAGTCACATATAATGATACATATCTAATGCGGTGATTTCCTCGAAGCTTGGCTGGTGCTGCCATGGAGTGGTTCTCTCGCTTGCCTACCAGCATCAAAATGTTCCAAGAGACGTCACTGCATTCATAAAGAATTATGCATTCAACATTGGCATGGATGTTAGTCTAGAGGAACTATCTGGACTTAAACAAGGGAAGGGGGAATAATTCGCTTCCTTCCTACAATGTTGGTAATCCAAGGCCAATCAAAGCAAGTGGGGCATGCCAGAGGAGAAAAAAATTTGCACCATCATTTCCAATCTTGAGAAAAATTTGGTATTCCATCTAAAGATGCAATGTATCACCACTTACGACCAATTGATCCCCAAGGTGCTTAACATTGAATGAGCCCTTATTGTACAAGGGAGACACCCACATATCCAGAACATCAAGACAACTATCCTTCTACCATCTATAATGAAAAACTTCGCACGTGGGAAAAAATAGAAATGTTACCAATGACGGGGTGGTTGATGCCAAAGTCGTGATCAATGGTCCAAAACAGAACACCCCAACATATTAGCAACCACAAAACAACAATCACAACAACATGTAGACCAATGTGGTATCACAACCACCACCCAATAATAAAATCAACAATCTGTATAATCAAGGGGGACCACATCTGTGAAACAAATATCCCCCCAAGAGAAAGTTTACCACTCTTGGGGAATCAGTCAAATCCATCATGAAGAAATTGGTAGATGCAAATCTCATTAAAATACCCACTTTTGAGAATTATCAAGAGCCCATGGTGAAAACACCTTGGTACAATGAAAATTACCTTTGTGATTATCATAAAATTGAGGGGCACACAACATCCAATTGCATGAAGTTGAAAAATATAATCCAAGACCTCATCGACGACAAGATCATAAACATGGAACAACTAGCTGTAAATCAATATCTAAAGGTCTACACGAATCCGATGTCCGACCATAACCAAGGAAATAACAAAGGGAATGAAAAGTATGACAATGTAGACCATGTGTATGAACAAGTTGTCTCATCCCTAGATGAATTGGCCATTGTTGTTAGCATCAAGGGAGACAAAGTTAATTATGGAGTTACCACATGCAGTGACAAAGTCACCATTGCTAGGTCATCATAGCCACCTAGGGCATCCACCTCAAATCCAAAATCCGTTCCTAATGGCTACAAAGTTTTGGACCAGTTGGAAAGAACTCCCGCTCAAATATCCATCATGGAGTTACTTAAGATCTCATCCTCCCATAGAAGAATCCTTGAGGAAGCATTGGCTTCATCCACAGTCTCTTCCAATCTTGATACATAATAATTATAAGCTATGGTTGGAAAAATTACCACTCCAAATATCCTCACATTTTCTAATCAAGACTTCCTTGCTCAACTGTCTTACAACCATGCACTTCACCTTGAAGTCTTGGTTCTTAAAAATAACGTTAAGAGGGTCTTGGTGGATGGGGGTGTAGGTTTAAAAATCTATTCTCTCAAGCTCATAAAGAATCTAGGATTCTTCGAGGATTCCATTGAAAAAGGAAAGGGCATCACAATCAAAGCATATGATGACCAAGAAAGAGTGTCTCGAGGCACTATCCAACTCCCAATTCAAGTAGGGCTAGGCACTATGGAAACCACTTGTCAAGTCCTTGACCTTGATTTTAATTATAACATCCTCCTAGGACATCCATGGATCCATGGGATCCAAGCATTCACATCAACCTTCTATCAGTGTGTCAAGTTCTCATACCTAAATCAAGAGGTCACAATCTACGGTGATCCCGAGCCCTTTGCCTATTGCAAAAAATTGGATGCAAAGTATTATAAAATCCCCTAGGTCCCAAAGAATGATGAAGGCCCTTCAACTCCATATATAGATCCATCCAACATAACCTCCACTTCTGGGACAAAGACACTCGCCATTCCTGACATATATGAAATCAAAGTCATAATCCAAGACAATGGGTGTGGGGATTACAAAATGAAGAAAGGAGAATTTTTGGTAGGGGAGTTACCTCAATCCCCCTGATCCCATGGACAACCACAAATCACCAATACAACAACTCAAACTTTCAGAGAAGATCCCTCTCGATTCAGGAGTTGGGGGGATCTAGTCCTAGAAGTGGTGGACGAGAGAGATGTATCTAGTCTCCTCTATCAAGATGAAAGACCTATACAAACCCTTCCTATGGATGATGCCAATAGTGGACTTCAATTAATGTTGGGTATGGGCTATAATAGGAATGAAAGTGTAGGAAAGAACAATAATGGCCGATTAGAACCTATCATAGTGGAAAAGTGCATGAAAAATCTTGGCCTTGGGTGTACCCCTCCGAGTGTAACCATACATGGTAGAATTCCCCCGATTAAAGCAGTCAAGACTCCCCCTCAGCTATTGGCAACCGCCCTTCAGTTACCAGTATCTATAGGTCTACCCTTAGATAAATTTACCATTGACATAACCGATGTGTGTAGTAGTGACGAGGATCCCATAACTGACTTACCTATGCTTTTCGAAGATTCCTCCCTATTAATGATCAACACCCTATCTTTTGAGTCAGATCATCAAAACCATAAAATAAACCTAGTCTACCCCCAACTCATCAATTACAACCAACGAGGACCACAGATTCTAGACACGTTCGAAAATGATGAGGCACTTTTAGAATTCATGGGATTGTAGGATATAGTGCCATATGGAGATCATAAAGCTAGTTTTGACATCATACTAGATACACAAGCCTATTACGGGGAAACGAATGAATCCTTCAGTTGCAAAAGTGAAAAATTGAGAATAATCTCAAAGTCTTTGAGTGAAAACCACACTATGGCACTCTCTTACTCGAAAATAGTAAAAATATAGGACATATCCAATGGTGAAAACCACTTTGAGGTACTGGAGGATGAATGATTCAATCTTCCTCTCAATTCCTTCCATTAGGAGAAGTCAATGGTTCTGGCAGAACAGTGCAATCCAGTCAATTTGGGAATGAAGGAGCTACCACACAACATTCTATGCTGAGTCACTTCTCATAGAAGAACAAGAACTCCTAGCTATTTTCCTAAAGGAAAGAAAGGTAAACTTTGAATGGAATTACACCAAAATTCCTGGGCTTGATCCAAAAGTTGTAGTTCATCACCTAGCTGTATATCCTGAAGCAAAGCCTGCGAGACAAAAGCTACAAAAAATGCATCCCCAAATAGCATTGTTAGTCAAAATGGAATTAAAAAATCTCTTAGATGTAGGGTTCATATGACTGATCGACTATACAAAGTGGGTCTCAAACCTTGTACCCATTTCAAAACCAAATGGGGGCATCCTCATCTACATAGATTTCAGAGATTTAAACAAAGCATGTCCAAAGGATGACTTTCCACTTCCAAACATTGATATGATCGTGGATATGACATGAGGACATGAGATGCTATCATTAATGGATGGGTTCTCAAGATATAATCAGATCATGATAGCTAAGGGAGACCAACACAAGACAACTTTCACTTGTCCATGGGGGACATATTGTTGGAATATGATGCCATTTGGACTGAATAATGTAGGAAAAACCTATCATATAGCAATGACACTAATATTTTAATGAAATGATCCATAAAACTATGGAATATTATGTGGACAACATACTAGCTAAATCAAAGAAGTGACGAGATCACATATCAACCCTAAGCCTAATTTTTGATAGACTAGAAAAGTATAAGGTTTGATTTAATCCAAAGATGTGTGTCTCTGGAGTGCAATCAGGCAAGCTCCTAGGGTACATCATGTCAATGAGAGGAATCAAGTAGATCCTACCAAAGTCAAAGAAATCCTTGAAATGGAGGCACCCAGGACATTGAAGCAGCTAAGAGGCCTACAAGGAAGATTCTAGTCCATCCACCGATTCATAGCGTAACTAGCAGACAAGGCAATCCCATATTCTCATATACTCCACAAGGGGGTATCATACAAATGGGATGAGAAATGTGACCAAGATTTCAACAAGATTAAGGAGTATTTTCTCACACCACCAGTCCTTATGCCACCGATTCCAGACAAACCCTTGATCTTATACATATGAGCAACAACAACAACCCTTGGCGCTCTCTTAGCACAACATGATAAAATTGGGAAGGAGAGAGCTATATATTACATCAGTAGGACCATGGTGGGACATGAGCTAAACTACACACCCATTGAGAAAGCCTACCTAGTATTCATGTTTGCAGCTCAAAAGTTCAGACATTACATGCTAGCACATTAGATCAAGCTCATTGCAAAAATAGACCCGCTCAAATACTTACTTTCCAAAGCAACTCTCATAGGATGAATGGCTAAGTGGGTTATGATCCTAACTGAACATGACATTGAGTATGTAGAATGCAAGGCCATCAAAGGACAAGCAATCACAAATCAACTGGTAGAAGCACCAATATATGCAGAGAATCCACTTGTTTAAGAGTTCCCCGATGAATCAATCTTCAACCTTAGTGTAGCAGGTCACTGGAAGATGTACTTTGATGGATCTTGCACACAACATGGGTTAGGAGCGGAATCTTCTTCATCACTCCACAAGGGGACTGCATACCTAAACCATACAAACTCTCATTCTAGTGCATAAACAACATTGTGGAATATGAGGCTCTTGTCATAGGGCTGAGGATTGTAGTGCAGTGGAAAATCATGGCTCTTAAGGTCTATGAAGACTCACAACTCATAATCAACTAGGTAAACAATGAATATCAAACAAAGGATGATAAGTTGACTCCATACAAGAAGTTGGTGGAAAGCTTTAAGGAGTCCTTCATTGATATCACATTTGAATAGCTACCCAAAGAAAATAATAGAGGAACAAATGCAATGGCTACGATTGGATCACTCCTAGAGATTCCGCACAACGTTCCAAAACAAGAATTCCTTGTAGAGTAGCTTCTCATACTAGCATTCGAGGTACTAGAGTTTGAATTCGTGTGCAAAATAGTTGGTCCCGGTGATCCTTGGTACCATGATATTTACACTTACCTAAGAATAGGAGTCCTCCTTGTTGACATAACGCCGAACCTCAAAAGAGATTTTGTCAAAAATCCATCTCGTTTCATCATCCTAGGAGATAACCTATATTGTAGGAGCATTGAAGGAACCCTTTTACATTGCCTAAACACTGGGGAAGCCTTGCTTGCTTTAATTGAGGTACATAATGACATTTATAGTTCACACTCAAGCGGTATGACTTTGGCCAAGAAACTACTGAGAATAGGATATTATTGGCCTACAATGGAAAGAGAAGCACATGACTATGTCAAAAGGTGTTTTTAGTGTTAGCAACATGGGGACCTCATCCATGCACCAGTTCAGGAGCTCAATCCCATAATCACACCATGGCCCTTTTCACAATGGGGGCTCGATCTCATTGGTAAAATCACACCCACCTCATCCAATGGCCATAAGTTTATCATTACCACCACATAGTATTTCACAAAGTGGTTGGAAGCTATTCCCATGACCTACATTATAGGGAAGAAAATATCCAAGTTCATCCTGAATTACCTAATTTTCCAGTACGGTGTTCCTCAAGCCACTATCTCAGATAATGGGACACCTTTAAAAAATTAGGAGGTTCACGACCTATGCTATAAATTCAAAATCCAACATCGCTTCTCCACTCCATATTATCCCTAAGGTAATGGCCAAGCAGAAGCTACCAATAAAACCATCCTGAAAATCCCCAAGAAAATAGTCAATGATGCTAGCCGTGACTAGCATCTGCAGCTAAATATTGCCTTATGGGCCTATCGCATAAGAATCCACACACTAACAAGTGCCACCCCCTTCTCCTTGGTCTAAGGATCAGAATCCATACTCCCCATTGAGATTGAGCTCCCGTCCCTGAGGATATCACTGCAGAATCTCATTACAAATGAAGAATACCGGGTCTCATGATTGAATGAGCTGGAATTACTAGATGAATGATGCATGGATGCCTTAAACCACTTACAAGTATATCAAAACTATCTTAGGTGAAGTTACAACAAGAAAATCAGGAGTTAGACCTTCCAAGTCGGTGAGCTGGTACTAAAGGAAAATAAGAGGAATGTGCCAAATTTATATAGCAAGGGTAAGTTTGAGCCCAACTAGTTGGGACCATTCATCATTACAACAAGCTACAAATTAGGGGCATATCAAATATCAACACCTAAAGGCAAACCTCTATAGGAGCCCATGAACAACTGTCATCTCAAAAAGTTTTATGCCTGATCTTTTAAGGGTAAAACCAAAAATACCAAAAAAATAAAAATAAAAAAAATCCAAAAAAATAAAAAAAGGATTGAAAAATAGTAAAGATAAAAAAATTTTCCTCTAGTGAAAACCACTTCGGTGGCGCTTTGGGAAAGTACCTTGGTGAAATTCTAGAAAACATGCGCCTTGTGTAAATAAAGCACTCTCTATCCACCAGGATCTTTGCGGCTTGTTCTGCATCATTAATCCATCACGATTCCATCACATCCCATATATCCTTCCATCTATCCATCCACATCTGCATCATAGCTTGATCTTGTGTTTGTATCATGTCCCATCCTAGTACTACTTGGCATATTCCTAAGGTCAGTTTGTCCCGCCTATATCAGAGTAGTGTATCGCACCACGCTGGGGGTATGTTCTCATACCTGCATCAGATCGGATTTGTGTATATCCTTGAAGTCTTCCTTAAAATCCTTCGAAAATCCAAAACATTCATAAAATCTTTCAAAAAATAAAAAACATCCAAATCATGTCGAAAATCCAAAAAATCAAAAGTGGAGTCATCTTGTCGAACTACGTCATCTCTGAGCTCGAACGTAGGAAAGGTTGATTTTTGATCAACCCTTGAGACACATTGGGTTAGTCCATTGTAAGTCCATCATAATAAAATGGCAATCCATTTGTCCATCTATCTCATCATTAAATCAAGTCCGTGTCAGTTGAACTACATGGTCTCTGCGTGTATAACGTAGGCAAGGCTAATCTATTGATCAGCTCCCGAGACCCCTAGGATAGGTCTTTAGGTTAGGTTCTTGGTCAAAATCTCAGAAAATCCAAAAACATTAGAAAATATCAAAATCCCAAAAATAACCTCAAAACAATTCAAAATACCAAAAATATCCAAATATTTAAAAAAACCAAAAATCCATCCATCTCCATTTCGCTTTCACCCACAATAATCTCATTCATAATAAATCAATCGTCATTTTCATCCTTTGGTAAAGCAGTTGGAAGCAAGTCTAGTAGGTTTAAAAGTAAAAACTCAATCATCAAAGTCTCAAGTCTTGGTCAGTAAGTAGACAAGTTGGTCAACTCTTGGTATCAATATCTTATCATCCAGTCAATATCATCATCATCTAACATCGACATTAGGCAACACCATAGTTTAGTCTTGGCTAGCAGTATGAAGAACATTAGCTTGCTGGTTTACATTACTGTTCTTTTGATTTATCTTATTGCGCTCATTCCAATGACCTCTCAATGATGTCTAAACATAAATATTTAGAGAGAAAGGAGTGGGTTAATGATCATTAGCTTTTTATCTACTATGCTTGTTGGATATTCTTGAAAAATAACTTCGTCATGCATGCTTTGTTTGGTTTGTAGGGAGGGTGTTTTAGGTGTCTTGTTGACCACATAAGAAGGCTTTCTTTTTTATGTACAAGATGTTTAGAATATCTAAACTACATTCTAAAAAAGGTTCCGTGTGTCAGGTGTGAACAAAAATACTCCTATCTAATTGTCGAGTCAAATTCCATCACACTAAGTACAATGCCATCTTGGTTCTTTATACCTTGATGCATCGTACCTATGTGTATTATCAAACATAAGGTAAATGGCCCTTTTAAAATCCCAATTCTTGATATTATTATCATCATCATCATTAATAAAGTAGGCTTGTTGGATATTCTTTCTTCTATCTTCTTTTCATACTAACATGGTACCATGATAGTTACTCAAAAACATTACAAAAAATCATCCACCCTACATCCACCAATTATCAACATACTGCATATCATATCATATCATATAGGGAACATAGATGCATTGCATTTCATTTTTTATAGATTCATTACTATTATTTGCATTTCATCTTAGATATTATCACATAGGCATTATTAACCCATCCATTGCATAATCACATATCATATCACATCATAAATCAATACATACCTGTATTCATATCACATCATTTTTATCATTGAATTTATGCATATCACCATTGCATATATCATAAATACCATGCGTCATGTCACATCATTACATTCATACTCCATTACGTAAAATCATCACATGAGCATCATCATAACATGTTGCATCCATATATCATCCATCATAAATACATAAGGAAAAGAAACAAAAACATTACATATCATTGCATACATTTCATAAACAAGTGCATCACATATCACATCATCTTAAATGATTACATTTGTACCATCACATTCATATTACTACATTACATTTAAAAATCACAAAGCATATTAACATTTGCATATCATAGGTCATCTCATATCATACATTGTTATTATCATTTCACATTAACACATTGAATTTACACATCACATAGGGTCATTAAGCATCTCATAAACATATATTTGCATCCATACATCATCATCATAAAGTGCATAGAAAATATACAAAAATAAATGTATTCATAACCATGTGTATGCATGAAATGTCCGCATAATCACTACATCACATCATTGCATCACATAAGAAAACATTACATATGCATATCATGAATCATAACACAAGAAATAAAATACATCCATCCATCATGCATAAGTAAAATAGGACATCTTATGAACAAATCGGACCATCTCATATATATCATCAAAAATACAACTGTCATGGTACAAGATCGGATCAAATGTGTATGAATCAAGTATATAATACAATTAGGGCTATCAAAAAAGGATCCTGTGTACCTCAAAAAATGTTGTCTCTGATCAAAATGTGGTGGCTAGCCCTACTGGCTGAACCCCTCACCCTCTTGTCTCTTGGCAGGATCCTTGGGCTATCTCATGCCCATCTATTGGGAAAAATCTGGAACTTTGGGCCCTGTTGGTACTGCGTTCCTGTAATGCAACCGGTAGTACTATGCCTCTCTCACTGCCTCCCAATATACCCATGTAGACACTATCCTGCCTTGGGATGCAGAGGCCATGCTCTCAAGTTTCCATCTTTGGCCTATCTCCTGGTCCCGCTCTGATTGGGCCTGATCTCTCTTTGTAGTACGCACCTAGGCTTGCTATCTAGCCTGGTCCCTCTCAGCTATGAGAACTTGCACCTATGCCTGCAACTGCTGAATCAATGCATCTCTATGATCTGGCTGCACTGGTGGTGGTGATGGGGGCTACTGTTGCTGTGGGTCCCTTGAGATCTCTCTCTCCCTATATTTGGGCTGCTCTCGGGGTGGTTTCTACTATGGCTGCTCTCATGATGGTGTTTGCTATGGCTAGTCTCTAGGGGGAGTCTACCAAACTCTCAGCTCTGGCTGATGTGGAGGTGGTCCTCCTCCTCCTGGCCCATGCCCATCTCCATCCCCTCTGCCTCCCTGCCCCCGCCCTCAGCCTACTAACCTACCTCTGGGCCTCCACTATGGGAGTGCCACACCTAGAACTATAGGTCATAGGGGTGGTCTAAACCAATATGTATAGGCCTGTGTGACCCTTGCAGCCCCTTGTCTCTGATCATATGGCCACAACTTGACCACTAGCTACCTGAAATATTTCATTGCCTCACCAGTTGGGATGGGTCTGCCCCATATAGTCTCCCTCGTAGTACAAGCAAAGATGGCCATGTACTAGTCATCGAGATGGTCCTGTATGTCCCCAAACTATCTAGCCACTCTATCTGGTAGGTATCTCTCTATAATTGTATGCTCTTGGCCCTACATATGTTTGTCTTGCTGAGCAAAAAAAGCTACTGTGCATCATCGTACCATGGACCCATGCTGAGATAGGGCCTCCAGGTGAACACTATCATCTTGTCAATGACCCTCCTCCAATGGGCGATACCACCTACCCCTATGTGTGTAAATGTAATTTGGGCCCCTCCATACTACCAAAAAATAAGATCATCCAACTCTAAGGAAAACAATGTAACCTATGGGCGGAGCACTGCAATGCGCTCCTAGGCCCAGACATGCAATAATGTAACTCTGACCCCAATGGCCTGACTATCTAAATAAGAAAACTCATGGAGGTATCATTAGAGTGAGGCCAACATCACTGGACACCATGCAAAGCACTCTCTCCTATGGATCATCTACCCCCATGCAAGCCCCCATCTTGGACTGAAGTATTAGCCTCGCCGATTTGGTGCCACAAGCCCTGATATGATGGCAACAATGATCAATCTAAAGGTAGGCACTGTGCCCCTATATCACTCAAGATCAATCTACCCCTCAGAGAAGATGATCGCCTCAAGCTCCATGACCTCATAGCAGACATCTCTCCCAGCATCCACATCATAGATGAATCTCTCTCCGTGGATGGGCAATCGAAGGATGCACCAGACATCCTCTAAGGTGACTGTAGCCTCTTTTGTGGGCAAGCAAAACGATGATGTCTCATTGTGCCATTGCTCTACTAGGGCTGTCATCATCCCCAAGTGTGTCCAAACGGGATGTGCATAAGTGACATACCAAAGTCCTATCACCCCAAGGTGCTCCTGGAGCATCTCATGTAACCTATCCAATCGACTAAGAACTGGGCACCTGTGGTCCTGCGAATGCAGTATCCCAAGGTCCTCCTGCGCAGGAAAAGCCATAGTGTCAAGTTTTGAAAAAAATTGAGATATCGCCTTGAGTTTTCACAATTGAAATAGCATATGCAGCTCTATTTGTAGTTGCAACGTAGTTTGCAAATTCCAAATTGCACTGCCACAGTGCATTTTGACTGCGCCCCCAAACCCTAATTCCTAAATTGCGTTGCCACAACGCACTTCTCATATGCAACATACTTTTTCATAAACCATAATTTGCTAAACCAAGTTGCACTAGCACACTTCACATATGCAGTACACTTTGAGGCCACATGACACAGATTTTGCACCCTCAATAGTGCTATATAGCACCGCTTGACCTAAATTTGACTTTGGACCCTATTTATTGCATGTAAAAATTAAAAACAAAAGTTGAGGGAGGATCACATACCACTAGTCCTATGCTGGATGGCCGCTGGTGCACTCGTACTCGATCCGACACGTGCCATGGAAGCAATCTTTGTGCCAACTCGATTAGTGTTCAGAGCTCAAAGTGCAAAATTTTCTAAACGCTAAGTGTTAAAATGAATTACAAGTGACCCCTTGGGGCCTATTTAAGCTTGGAAATTAGGGTTTTTTGACCCCGTTTAGCCATCTACCTAGGGTTTTGGACCCTTAATCCCATTTTTTCTTGATCGAGGGCTATTTTGCATCGTTGTTTTGCATTTTGGCATGTTTTTGGCATCTTGGACCCTTTTTGGACCCGTTAGACAACTTTTCCTCTCTTTTCGCAAGATCACCCAAAAATCCAAATTTTTCATCCGATCTCTTGAGTGGGTAGTATACCAGCACAATCCTCTCATTGGGGCAAGAACGGTGCATCCAAAAAATTAATTTTGGTGGCTTATTCTTTGAACCAACACAACAGGTGCATTGCTTCAAAGAGGGGCAAAATGTAGACACGAAAAATATACAGATTGATCCTACACACCTGATCTTGATTTTAGTAACACCAGTCCATCCTAAATCATCTTGTTTACCAATAAATTTAATTGAATAGTTTATTTAATTAAATTCATCATATTTCCTCTCTTAATTAAATAAATCAAATTTATCTAATTAAGTCACCCGCTCCTATTAATTAAATAAATCATTTTGTTTAATTAATTCTACAGTCTCTCTTTTAATTAAATAATTCACTTTATTTAATTAATCTCTTTAAATTACATAAATTAATCCTTATTTGATTTAATCTAACACCACCTCTTTTGATTAAATAAATCAATCTTTATTTAATTAAATCTAGAATCATTATTCCTCTCAACTTTGATTTATTTAAATCCTAGAATCTAAGTCAAAATTGTCAAATCATCTAATTTCTACTTAAATTGATTAAATAATGATTAATCCTAATCCTAATCACTCCAATCCTCTAGATTTTTCAACTTGCACAATAAATCAATTTATTTGATTTATAAATTCATCAATTTCTATTCAAAAGGGCATCTTTTGTGGAATATTCTTCCAATTCAAAAATCCCTCCAAAAGGGATGAGTACTTCCAACAAGGTATCAAAGGCCTCTTACATGTCCTTTGCCTTGAGCCAAGTGGAATTTAATCCATTTCTTCTTCCCTCTAAACTTGTCATCTCAACAATTTCAAATTCCACCTAACTATATTTATGTGCACATTCATCCAAATGTGCTCAATCCTCCAATCACATGTGGACAAGTGGCCTTCTCTCATTTGTTGGTCTTTTTTCCCACATTCATCCAAATCCTTCAATATTCCATTCTTCAAATCTATAAATAGAGGCTTCTTCTATTGAATTGATCATCCACAATCCATGCAAGCTTACTATACTCAATTTCATCTTCAACTTCATCCACTTTCATTCAAGTTTCATAGTTTTATCAAGGTTATTGGAAAATTGCATCAAGGAATCAAGAATCACCACCAAGATCATCAAATCACATCAAGGAGTTGGGAAAGGGCCATTTTACACATCAAAATGGCACCAATTCCCCCATGGGATTGAAAGTTTTCTCATTAGATAGGATTTGATTGCTTTGTTCTTCACCTTATTTCCTATTTTCATGTTTCAATCTAATTTCATGGGGAATGGTGATCTAACTTGCATAATGATCTAATTTTGTGTTTGTTCTCTTGTGTTTGTGCAGGTATAAGTTCACCATTCATAGTGGTGATTAACGATTGGTTGTGTAATTCACATCCTTGTTGTGAATTATGAGGCAATGAGATGGAAGGGTGGACCCATATTATAATGATGTGTTGATCAGAGTGACTACAGGCTATCAGTGGGAAATGATAACGGGTCTTAGCGATGGGGAGATGGAAGGTGGATGACATACGAGACTTGTCATGATGATGATGTGTACAGACCGATGGTGATTAATGAATGGTCTTGTAATTCACATCGTTGTTGTGAATTGTGTGATGATAGAGTGGACTCATATCGAGACATGTCTATCATGTTGGAAATTATGCCTCAAAATTTTGGATCCCTTTCGGACTTGGGCGATTTGTCCATGTTTTTGGCCTTTACCATTGCACCGCTACAAGCTTACTTTGGTGGCACAGTTGAGCAATTTATTGCTTTATTGCAGACCACCCTGCTTGGTCTGACGGTTGGGTGGTGTCACTGCCTTACCGCAACAGTCTCTTCCCTCCTTGGCGGTGGCACAGTGAAGGCTTGGTCGTCCACATAGGCTATTACCTCCTTACCACAGGGGTGGCTCAGAGGTGGCATGGTAGCGCGGTTGGCGGCGCGCTAGCGAAGTGGAATCCTACCTCCTTTCCGCAAAGGTTGCTCATCGGTGGCATGGTGGTGCAATGAGTGGCACTGTGGCAGAGTCGTGCCTTACCTCCTTACCACGGGGTCTCTATCTGGAAGTGGAGGTAGCGCGGTGAGTGGTGTGGGAGTGGATACTGGAGGATAAAGTGCAACAGTTATGTTTGGTAGTTACCGCCTTACCATGGGCAGTGAGAAGTCTCATCGCGGTGGCCACGGTAAGACCATTGGTGTCTTCTAGGGCGGGGTGGCTTGGTGGCCTCTGCGGTAGCATGGTTGACCGTAGTATTAATGCTAGGCAGTTATCTCCCTACCACGACTGGCATGTCTGAGCTTGACTGTGGTGTGGTTGCATGAAGAGAATGGGTTGACATGGGCTCACCTCCATACCGCAGTGGATGTTTGGACTTAGAGTGGTAGCACGGGGGAAGCCATTAGGATCTCAGAGCTCGATTGATTGAGCTTGACCGAGCTTGACTCACAGTCAAAGCGACGAATGAATGGAAGAGAAACAAGTGGCAAGATCTTCAAGATCCGATTGGCCAAAAGATTATTTTCTGATTGCGATAGCCTGGCAAGCTTGAGGAAATTTGGAGGAATCTGTTGTTGCTTAATCTTTTGATGAGTGGAAGTTTTTGCTTCTTTGATTCAACACGCAGCTTGAAAGACATTGGAGAAGACTAGAGTTGATCACATTGTGATGATGTGGTCTGAGGCTTTTGGTTGGCAGCAAATGATCTTGATGCAAGGGGCGTGAGGTATGCTTATGGTTGTGTTGCAGCAAAGCATGGTTCATACTGGGTGTCTGTGTGAGAAGCTCCCTGGCGGTATGGAGTTGCTTGTGTTGCTGTTCAGCCATGGAGTATTGTGCTTGTGCTGGGTGTTCTGACTTAGCACTAAAGGTGGTTTCTCTATTGCTCTGATTGTATGAAGGCTATGAAGTTGATCTGGGTGGTCTGTAACTTCTGTATAGCCTAGCTCTCTTGTATGCCTGTGCATGGTTGTGGTTTTGGAACTGGTCTGAAATGGACCTGCTCTTCTTGCTTACCTGCATCTTGCACTAGCATGTTTCAATTTCATGTCTTTGGCTCTAAAGGTTTTTTGTAGATTTTACTAAAAATTCTATGATGCATATTCATATTTTTTCATTGTTTTGGTTAACCGTGATGGTTGTGTATAGAATCCCGAGTCATCCAAATGAGCACTGAATATGGACGTGCATGGGTATTTTATAAACACTATGGTTTTGCAAGTTTTACACAGTCAAGGAAAAATTGTGGTTTGTGGAGCTACTATTCAACTATTTTTCTAGACCTCGGCTTTTGGGGTGTGATTGGATGAGATGGTTGCAGTTCAACATGTTTTGAGGAGGTGTGATGTCTTCTTTGCATAGGAATGTTGGTATTTTTTTTCATTCAACATTCTTGTGGTGTGTTGCTCGCTGGTTTCCTAGACTATGGTGCTTGAGTTGTGGATGTGATTGGCAAATCGGATCCGTTGCTGATCTAGTGTTTGAGTCATGTTTGTCTGTTCTCTTTGATGATCTTAGTTTTGTAGTTTCAGTGCGATGATAGATTTGCAAGTTTCATTGGTTGCATCCATGAGTTGTGCAATTTTGTGGGCTATCCTTACCTACATGTTTGCTGTGAGACAACTTGGAAGTGGACTATCAATATGCACGAGGTTGTAATAGTGTGGTGCAAATCTATTAGCTTGCCTTGTCTGTGGTCACTTGTGCATTGGCGTGGCTATTTTGAGATGAGAGGAGGAATGGCATTTGAGTACCTGAATAGTCAGTTATGGACCTATAGCATGTGAATCATGATGTCATGAAGAGCTTGATACACTAGCTAGTGTAAGATTTTGACAGTCATGGTGTGGTCTACGTGATCTGATAATCTTCGTGTTGTTCAACGTTGTTTATCTGATGGACATGTTGTCGTTTGTACCTAGAGGTTTTCGGATCAACAGATGTTTGGTTGTGATGCTTGGAAAGCTCAGTATCATGATTCAGTGGGAGCTTTAGCAGTGACTATGGATTCAACACTTGCTAGTGAATGATCTTCTCTGGTGTTGCAGAAGAGTTCTTTCGCATCTGCATGGTCACTATTTGAAGATGTGCAAGATCTTGGAGCCATGGAGGACTCTTGCAAGTTTTGGTTGAGTTGCTAGTGGTGCTTGACAGGTGATGTTGGTTTAGAGTTTGTTTGCTTGATGTCATGTGTACTCTTGCTTGTGCATTAGAGTTTTGGCATCTTGCAATGTTCTTGAGACCATAGCTTGTTCACTTGAAGCATGGTGTCTCCTAAGGGGGATGGTAAGATCATGGTGTCATTATAAGTTCCTATTCCTAGGTTTGGAGCTTTGACAGTGGTCTGGTGTTTCTCTATGTTTTGAGTACTTTGGTCATATGCTGGAGGAATTCATGTTAAGTGCAGTAATGCAAATTGGAGTTAGCATGAGATGACAGGTTGTTGGTGCTCATGGATGCATGGAGAATAAGGTGAGGCTAAAATTCTTGTAAGAATATTGTTGTTTATAGTTGAAAGTTCGAGTAGCCTACACCTTGGTTGAATGTGAGTTCAATAGAGACTAGGAAGGAAAGTGCTCTTGGGTAAGTCACAATGGCTTGTATATCTTGGAGGAGCATTTTTCTATTTTTTCTCTTGGTCTGCTCAGTGGTGATGTTTATTTGAAAGGTATTTTCCCATTATATCTTTTAGATGTATTATATGCTTATCTTTCCTAGATATGAATCTTGAGTTGCTGTTTTGAGATTCTGGAGGATTCATAATGGAAGGTGGACAACATAAGTATCTCCTTGTGCTTTTAAGGACTGATAGGAGATGTTTATATGGGTTAGTCTGATCTTCTTTGAGATGCATACATTCATGGAACCGTTTGGGTGTTGTTATGGCACTTCCTTTGGGATGTAGAGAAGATCACTCTTGACATAGCTGGAATTTAGGAGTGTATGTAGGAGGATGCTACATGTTATGATTTGTTGTTTCTCTCTAATCTAGTTTTTTCTTCCTGAATGTTCATTTTACTTTAGATGTACGTGGATCCATGTTGGTCACTAGTTTGTGGTAATGTGTTGTCACTTGGGTGATGACACGAAGGTTCTTGTGATTCCTTCTTCAATCATATATGGAACCTTGGAAGAATGTGGAAGATTAATGAGAGAAATGTTTCTTGCAACAGGTGGTTGCAGGTTGTGCATATCAATGTGGATGTTCCTTGGAACTACATGGTTACATTTTTCTATGTGTAGAGGTTGGTAGACTGGTTATGCCTTTAATCTTTCAGATCTGGCATTACCCATGTAGTGGGAGTTCCTGGATGTGCTTTATCTTCATTGTCTAGTTGGAACATGTGCTCGTATTCTATTGCTGATGGGTGAATATATGATGGCATGAGTTTACTAATGTGCATACCTTTTGAGGTTTGGGTGATTGGATGAAATAGCATGAGTTGTGGGTGCTAGTTTTTAGTCACATTGGTTTGATCAGTTGGATGAGGGTAGTCAGTTGAGTGGTTGATTTTCTAGCTGATGGTTTATCTTGTTCTGGAGAATGGTTTCTCGTTCTGTGTTCATGTTTTGAGTGCTTTGTTGCTGCTCCTGTGATGCCTTTGCTGCCTAAAGGATCTAATTCTTGTGTTTTGGAGACTGGTGCATTTACGCCTTGGTTTGTTCCTTTTTCCTATGGTGGGTGTTTGGAGCTGTTGCCTGAGATAGTGGAAATTTATCGGATGTCGTTGTAGGTGTCTTGGTTGGAGCATGAAAGCGTTGTGTTGGTCTTTGTTCATGTTTTGGAGGAAGCCAATAAGTATTCGTCAAGTGGGAGATTGTGGGGAAATTATGCCTCAACTTTCTGGATCCCTTTCAAACTTGGGCGATTTCTCCATGTTTCTGGCCTTTACCATTGCACCGCTGCAAGCTTACTTTGGTGGTGCGGTTGAGCGATTGAGTAGTTTAACATAGGCCACCCTTCTTGGTTCGACTGTTGGGTGGTGTCACCACCTTACCGTGGTGGTCTCTTCCCTCCTTGGCGGTGGCGTGGTGAAGGCTTGATGGTTCGCGTAGGCTATTACCTCCTTATTGTAGGGGTCGCTCGGAGGTTATACGGTAGCACGGTTGGCAGTGTGCTGGCGAAGTGGAGTCCTACCTCCTTTCCATAGAGGTTGCTCATTGGTGGTGTAGTGGCGAAGCGGTGCCTTATCTCCTTACCACAGGGTCTCTATCTGGCGGTGGAGGTAGCATGGTGAGCGGCATAGGAGTGGTTGTAGGTGGATAAAGGGTGGTGGTTATGTTTGGTGGTTACCGCCTTATCGTGGGTGGTGAGAAGTTTCACCGCGGTGGCCACGTTAAGACCATTGGTGGTTTTCCAGGATGGTCACTGCCCTACAGTGGGGTGGCCTGGTGGCCTTCGCGGTAGCATGGGTGTGACCACTGGCAGTCTGCCTGGCAGTCACTGCCCTACCGCACAATGGCCTAGCGGCCTCCATGGTAGCATGGTTGAACACAATGGTGATTCCAGGTGGTTATCTCCTTACAGTGACTGGCATGTCTGAGCTTGACTGTGGTGTGGTTACAAGTAGAGAACATGTCGACATGGGCTCACCACCATACCACGGTGGATGTTTGGACTTGGAGTGGTAGCATGGGGGAAGCCACTAGGAGGTCAGAGATTGATGAGTTGAGCTTGACTGAGCTTGACTCAGAGTCAAAGTGGTGAATGGATGGAAGAGCGAAACATGGCAAGATCTTCAAGATCAGATTGGCCAAAAGATTATTTTTTGATTGTGATAGGCTGCATTATTTGAATGGAGGTTGACGGACATGTTTTTGTAACCGATTTAATGCTACGTGGCTCGATGCGCTTGGCTGAGTAAGTGGTGCACGCTATCTTAGAATGATGGAAGGTTGTAGATAGGATAATTAATTATCTTGATGACTGTTGATTGCTTGAATGGGCAGAATAGGTTGGCACATGGTTAGAGATTATAAAGTAATCTCATGTGCAAGATCAAGGTGATGAGAGAAGATAGAGAGGTTGAGAGTGTTTCGAGCGGTTTTGCATATTGTTGTAACCATGAACACTTAGACTATCAAATCTGAAAAGATGTGAACCTGTCGAGGCCAAGAGGCTGGGCTAGCCGTATGGCTACCTGAGAGAGTCAACTGTCTTGGTGAGATGACTCTACATTGTGTGCTATGAGGGTGCTGGAATAGTGTGAAGATTCTGATTATGTTGCTTCCTACATTCTCCAGATGATGCAAGATGTGACTCTTGTAAAGGCTATGAGCCAAAGATTTATTGTAATTGTTTTCTATTGCTGAATAATACGATGGCTCTATCTTTTGGAGTGTGGGATTTTTTACCTGAAAAGGTTTTCCCCACGTATATCTGTGTGTCTACATGTTTGTCTTTCATGGTTGTTTGATTCTATAATCTGAATCTGTGCTTGTGTTGAATCTGTATTTTTTTGTTAAGCATTTACTTTTCTCAAAAAGATAAATGGGGGATCCACTGTGCCTATTTATGCTTTATGGCATAGTTTGTGTCTTTGATGTGATTTGAAAAAATGAAAATCACTAAGGCACTATTGTTTTAGATGTCCTTTCTATGATGACAAACCCTCCGTATCCCCAACAGATCGGTGTGACAAACCTCCATCGACAGGACTCTTAAGACCATCCTAATGATACGACAATCAAGAAGATGATGTTGGGAATTGACTAAATAGTGAACGGACGAACCTAGTGGTGACACATGGTTTGATAGAATTCATCGATTTAGATCATTGTTTCTAATCAACTAGGTAAAAAAAAATATGGGCATGCAGTGAATGACTGGAAGATGACTTACTAGGAACGAATGAGAATGCAGTCATGGGAAATTTATGTAACTGCCTAAGATAATATAAGTATATGGATACTATGACATCGAGGGGGAGGAGGGTAGACAACAAAACAATAGGAAATGTCTTGAAGGAAAAAAATAATGAAGGCTGAAGTATCGAGGACTGAGGAAATCACATCTACCAATCGGTAGATGCATGTAAGAAGCCCATGAGATGGCATGTAACTCTGTAATTTTAGTCCAGTAATAGAGATCATTTTTGTTGTGAAAACCTAGTTTTTTGTGTTATTCTAACTTGTAAGGGGAGTCCCCTTCACCAAGTGGTATCAGAGCTAGTTTTCTAGAGTCTATAATAATGTGCCAAATGTGAGGCAATTGCAGTAGGACTTGTGAGTGTGGGTTGAAGCCAGAAGACCTACGGGTGATGAGTTGAGGAGAGTTGTGGAAAGAATGTTTGTTGTAGGCATGAAAGAGGGTCTGTAACCCTATCCTCCAATAGAGATAAAGCTAGGTAGAAGGTGTAGATTTCCTCCATTGAGAGAAGTTGGGTAGAGGAAACATCTTCTAGAGTCATTTTTGGGCAGAGGATGGTTGTGAAAGTGAGTTATTTCCTGTAATTGAATAGATTGCCAAATGTGAGGTAGTTCACATATACAAACTTGAGGGTTTGAAGCTTTATTAGATCATTGAGAGTGTATGGATAACATATAACAATGTTGAAGATTTGTAAACAGATCACCGAACGAGAGGTAGTTTACATTTGTGAAACCTGAGGGTTAAGAATTTATGTTGTTATAGCTTGAGAGGACGAGGACTAGAAAATGGAAAGGAGAAAGGGCATTTTCATTAGATGGATTCTAAGGATTCCCAGATTAGAGGAAATCACAAAGAGATTGAGAGAATGAGAGTTGATAGAGTTGAAGTAGAAACTAAATGAATTTGAGGACATGATAAGAGGATGGAAACAAAAGAAGACAAGAGTTGAAGGTAATGTTTATCCTTCTAATGATGCAATAGAGTGTCATGCATATGAAACCGAGGAGGAGGATTTGCAGGTTGAGGAACCAGAAGTTGAAAATGAAGGATGTCTATTGGAAGACATGACAGATGAAGGTCCAGAGGTGGTAGCAACCACTGAAAGGTGGAGAGAAATGGAGGACCTTGAAGAAGAGGAAACCCAAGTGGAAATGGTTGAAGAAAAGAGTTCTAATGAAGAAATAATTGCAGCAGTTGAGGATGAGAATCCTATGTTCGATGAAGAACTTGATGAAGACCAAGAGCTTCTTGAGGAAGAGATCATAGAGATAGAGAGGTTGTTCAATGCAACAACAAATACAATGGCATTCAATACAGTTAAGATCTCGATGGAGAAGAAAGAGGTAACATTTGATTTCTGTAATAGTTTTGATTATGATAAGAGTAAGGTAGAAGGAGATATTGCAGCAGTAGTGAGTGTTTTTTCAGTTGAAGGTACTACTATTGAAAATAGGGAAGGAACTGAAGGGAAGAATGTTGGGTTGTATGGTGATCTTGCCTAGACATAAGTTGATGAATTCTTATGTGATAAGGGAATTAGAGTGACTACTAGCTTGTTGTAGGATGAAGAGGATGAATATTTTGATTATACTACTAACATTGATGTGAATGCAGATGAGGAAGTGATTGTAACTAGAAAATGGCTTTTAGAAGGTATACAAAAAGAGTATAGTGTCATACTCAAGGGTGAAGATGAACAAGTGGATGTAGCATTAGTAGAGAAGGAGGTAATGCATAATGTTTGAGATGGATAAGGTAGTGAATGCATATGAGATGGTTCAAAATGATTGGTATGAAAAAAAGGATTTGCAAGATGTTGCAGAGTTAAGTGTAGATGCAAATTAGTGGAGGTGTACGAAATGTGGTGGGTGGAATCCCACAAGACTAGAGGTGAATGGGATATTCAATTGGAGGAGGTGGTCGAGATTTGGTGGAGTTGATTCCACATCTAGGAGGTTGAGTGTAGAGAAAAGTAAAGACTACCAAGTGGTTGCAGCGGTAATTGAGAATAAGGTAATGTATGAGTCATATTATTATTTTGAAGAAGAAGAAATTGATGATTATGGCTTTTCAATTTTTTATAAAGAATACTAGTGGGAGATGAATTATGCGAAAAGAGTTAGAAATATATGAAGGATGAAGGATGGTAAAGATGTTAAGTTACAGGGATAATTGAGAAATAAGGTGGAGGGGAACAAGGTGGTGAGATGGATTTTGAATGAGCATCGGATCCACAAATATTTATGAAATATTTCTTTCCTACCCTAGGTGTCAAATGCAAGAGAATTGAGGGAATAGAAGAAATCTTGCATTGATCTAGGTTATTTCACTCAATAAGGGCTGATCATGTTCATTGGTAGGACTTGGACATATCGGTAGGATGTTTCTTCTGGTCCCAATGAGATACCAATGACAATAGTGAGTGAGAAGTGCATGAGTTACATAAATGGGAGGATTATTGATCGACAGGATAGCATCTAGTGTCTCGAAGACATGCCCATAAATCTTTAGGATTTGGCGGTATGTATGTTTATCGGTGGGAGTGAATATCATTGATGAGACTCTATCTTGGGTCTCCTCGATGGATCAATGACCATATCATCGATGAGACATTAGAGCATCAGTGGGAGTCAAGCTTGAGTCTCATCGATGACATGATGGAGAGAAGTATAATAGGTTTCATTCATCGACGAGAATGCTTCTTATCGGTGGGAGGTGTTAATGAGTCTCCCCAATACAATGATGATAATTCTTCATCGGGCAGATAAGAAGACATGTCTAGGGCTATAGAGCTATTCCCAACGATAAGGCGATGAGAGAATGAATTATGAATGTGGGACATGATGAGTTGAAAAGGATAATGATGAGGTGGTGATTAATGATTGGTCATGTAATTCACATCTTTGTTGTGAATTACAAGGCAACGAACTGGAAGGGTGGGTCCATATCAGAATGATGTGTTGATCGGAGTGACTATAGGCTATTGGTGAGAAATGATAATGGGTCTCAACGATGGGGTAATGGAAGGTGGATGACATGTGGGGCCTGACATGATGGTTATGTGTACACCAATGGTGATTAATGAATGGTCTTGCAATTAACATCCTTGTTGTGAATTGAGTGATGACAGGGTGGACTCATATCAAGAAAATGTGTTGATCGATGTAACAAACCTCCATCGGTAGGACTCTTAAGATGTTCCTAACAATATGATGATGAGGAAGATGATGGTAGGAATTGACTGAACGGTGAATGAATGAACCCAGTGGCGACACATGGCTCAGTAACATTCATCAATTCACATCGTTGTTGCTAATTGAATAGGTCAAAAAAGAATTTATGAGCATGTAGTGAATGACTGGAGGATGAATTATTGGGAACAAATGAGAATGCAACCACAAGAAATTTATGTAACAACCTAAGAGAATATATGTATATGGATACTACAACATTAAGGGGCAGCAGGGCAGGCAACAAAACAACAAGAAATATCCTGAAGGGAGAAAAGAATGAAGGCTGAATTCTTGATGACTGAGGAAATTAGATATACCAATCGATAGATGCATGTAAGAAGCCCATGAGATGGCATGTAACTCTGTAATGTTAATCCAGTAATAAAGATCATTTTTTCTGTGCAAACCTGGTTATCTGTGTTGTTCTAACTTGTAAGGGGAGTCCCCTTCACCAAAAAATCTAGGTCAATGGCCAACAAATAGGAGACAAATTCTATACTATTTCTCCTCTACACTTTAGGATCTACAAAACCAAGGTGGGTTCCTCTTTGAAGAATATAATTTGAATTATAAAAATGCTTACAATGATGCCAAAATAAATGATTGTCTTCACACTAATTTTGTAAAGGATGAGCTTGATTAGGTAAATCATATTCAAAACCCTCTATTAGCTCCACGTTCTTTGATAATGTGGATTGAGAATAAAACACAAATTGTAGTAAAATAAAATTTCAATTATTTATGTTTGATATTGCTTAGAATTGAATTCTATTAATCACTTTGGCTAGTGTCTTATCTATTACAAAGTTAAGAAATGAGATATCTCTCCTAAATAGAAAACTAAGTAACAAACTCTAGGTTTATACAACCTTATTGCTTTATAATAAGAAACCAAAAAATATACTTTACTATTAATATTCTTAGTAATCCCTATTGCAACAATAACATCTTCAAGTATCCAATTAAGAGAATTTTAATCCATTAATTTAACCAAAGTTGATCAATTAAACATTCATTACAACAAATGTATAATGAGAATTTCAAAAAATATTTAATTGTATTAAGCTTCAAAAGATGATACATTACAATACAGAGACATTACTAGTATAACATATATTCATATGAGAAAAATGATCTATTTCTTGCTATTACAGAAAGGAGTTACAACATTTCTTTTCTGAACTTCAAAAGACTTAACTATACAAAACCCGATTCAATATATAAACTACAAAGACTAAGGACTCAAAATACTTATGATAAGGTTTAGAATTCCCTTTTATAGACACAAGGGAAGCAACAAGAAAACAACCTCATTCACCACTTAATTCACTAAAAGAAAAATCTACGCGGTGACACTATTCACAAAGGACAAAAACATTTATACAAAAGGAAGCCATCACTCAAAAATTAGTTGGAGATATTTCAAAGCATTTACACTCGTGTATGGATTTTATTTCTTCAAAATTTCTCCTTGTAGGTGATAGGACATCTCTAACATTCCATTCTTGACATTCCCATGCAATAGTTATGTGTGGTTGGTGGAAACAAATTGAAACACAACTCAAATTTTTGCACTATCCCTCTCTTTGTCTTCATCATGCTCTATTGATGTGTCAATACTAGGTGGAAGAAATTGATTGACCTTAGCCATGTATGTTTTATAATCATTACCTATCAAATCTGGGATCATATCAAAGAATTCCATCATGTTATACTCCAAATTAGAGAGTGAATCTATACATAGATTCAATTGGTCTCTATCAACTTCTCCATTATTATTTATTTTATTAAATATAGGAGTGAGGATAACAACAAACTTTGACCTCCACTCCCTGCAAGACCTCATTTCTCCTTCCTCATTCAAAAATGGAGGCATATGAAACTCCTCAAAAACCTTCAAAGGTACTCAACTCCATTCTCATAAGGTCCCTATATCTATTATGATGACTAATAATGTCATCCAAGAGATCTAATGTACTAAGAGCATCATATACTAAACTACTGTCAAAAATAGGATTTTTAGCAAGAGTATGCACATTATAATCCTAGGGGCCCAACTAATTTGAAAGAATTTGAGCCTAACTCCTACTTGAGAATGACTAGTGTATGCATTTATCAAGGTTCTGTAGTTTTCCCATACCTTATCTACCCGATCCAAAATGTTTGACAACTTATGACCCAAAATGTTGTCAAAAAAATCAGAAATTTTCTTTACTACCCCCTCCTTTGCTTCCTTTGCTTCTTCTTTTCTTTGCTTAAGCTCTTCTTTCAAGCTCTTAATATCTTGATCTAGGCTTTCCTTTTCTTGTGATACTTTGGATTCACTTACTTTCTATGGTGGAGGGAGCAATCTTGTGGCCATATTTAGTTGCTCCTACAATCTTAGATTTATGGCATTGGCCTTATCCAAATCTCCCTACAACTTGTTCACTATTGCTTCTATAAATAGGGCTATATTTACTATGAGAGAGGTCAATTGGATTGCACATGCATCCCCTATTCTTCTAACTATCAAGTTTATAGAAATCTTACTAGGATCATTGATCACCTAGGTTTATTGGTCTCCAAAAAAATTAACCAAATAGTAAAGGTCCCATGCCTTGGATTGAAACCAGATCCAAAATAGAGGGCCTCTACTTGCTCCTCTGAATTAAAAATTGCATCTTCTCCTCCCTTCCTTCTAATAGTGTCAAATGAAACTCTAGATGACATATCCCATCTAGGAAAGAGAAGGCATCCTAAATTTCTCACTATTTCCCTACCCCTCTAAGGGGTCATGACTTCCATTTCCTTCACATCATCCCAAAATTCTTCAATTATTCACTAGTAGAATTTGACAAATAAATGACTATGTGACTAAACATTTTAGTCACAACAACTAAAAATGACTAAATTCTACTCAATTTTTGCAACACAACTATAAATGACTAATTTGATCATCAGAAAAAAACATAACTATAAATGACTAATTTTTTGCATCAAACTTTTTTTTGGAGAGAAAATATTCCTAGCCATCAAATTAGGCTTTAGTCGACACTTATGCATATAAATTTATATATATCTATATATTATAGATGTGTAACAAAAATCAAATGATATAAAGACCACCATTTTCTTGCAGTTTTTAACTACCGCTTAGAAAAAATAGTCTAGGAGAAAAAACAAAGGTTGAAGTGTTTTGAAGATGGAGATATTGACCAGTAATCAAAGGGATTTCCCACTCGAGAAATATCCTGCAAGTAGTGCTTTAAAGTATGAGTCTAGAATGTGGCCAAATCTATCCTTCTATTAGACAACTCCCCACTTGGAAGTGTGTCTTGAGGATTTTAAGATTTTTGCTGTGGATCATCTTAGAGGTAAGCAAACAATTCTTAATTTTTTTAAAAGTTGGATGTATACATTATTCCTATTTGGGTATTTGAAAAAATTGATGTTGGGTGTTTTCGTGAAGTACTATTTGGCTATCTAAATTTTATGATGCTAGCTATTTTGTTACTATATATTTGGGCATGTTTAAAAGCTGATGCTTGATATTTTTGCTATTGGCTGTTTGGGTATTTCGATGTTGGGTTTTCAATTGAAATGGGTATTTAAAAAAAATGGTACTGGATATTTTTTCGCTATTGAGATAATGTTTTTTCTAAGAAACAAATGAGGTCTCAACCTTTTCTAGTATTACACACAGTTTTCTAAATTTTAATTTTGTTATCATTTTTCTCGAGCATTAAAAAATTTGATGTTTGGTGAACCCTTTGTTATTGACTATCTTGGTATTTAAAAAATGGACGTTGGGCATTTTATTTAAATGGGTATTTAAAAAAACTGATATTGGGTATTTTTTCACTATCGAGTTAAAATTATTTTGACAAATAGATGATGTATCAATCTTTCCGGTATTGCAACCTTGTTAGGAATTAGGCAGATTGGAGCAATACACATTAAAATTTATATGCAGATTAAATAACCCAAAAATAACAATGAAGAATAACACAAAAGAGATCAACACAAAAATTTAGCGTGGTTCACCCAATATGGGCTACACCCACAAAAACCCATCCACCCAATGCTTTTATTATCCAGTGCAAAAAATATTACAATCTTGCAAATTCCACACACTACAACTTACATCCTAGTTGCTTATAACAAGCTTTTTGGAAGCTTACAAAATTAGGGTTTTATAAAGTCATTTTTTCATTTGATGTGTCAGTGGGAAAACCTTGACGTGTTAATGGGGAATTTTTTTTTTGGGGGCTGCACCCTTGAACCTTGATGAGGATACATTACAAGTGTACAGTATTTGCATGATTAGTCACCACATATGAACAAACCTCACTAATTTGCTAGAGTTATGGTTTATGTTTTTACAGATGCCTAGGATTTGTACCCTAATCATGCTCTTACCAATGCTTCTTTTGGTATTAAAAAGCAACCTTAAAGCTTGGATCAAAAAATTAGCTATCTTGATAGGGTGTGGTATGATCTTGGATTGTATCCTAGAGTGTGCGGGAAGCTTGTGTTTGATCATTAAGGTATGTAAACCTGATTAGGGAAATGTATCCTATATAGCATGGGTCTTGCTTTAATACTTCCCATAATGGTTATTAGTAGATCACATTATTATAGTTTGTGGTAACCCAAGATTGCATTCAAGTATGTAACAAACTTGGTCTATAGTTTAAGATATAAATTTTAAAGTAACATTCATAAGGTTTAGAAAATCTTGATCACTCTCTAGAATATCCCATTAAACATGGGTTGCACTTGAATATATCGCATAATCGATATAACACAACCACTCTACATATCAACTAGAGTTATAGGATCTTTATTGTAGCAAGAGGTAATCACTTTTGGATCATGCTATCATTACATTGTAAATTATTAAACTTGAGTCAAATTGAATGCACCCCATAATTTTTATACCATAGGTGCATCGAATGTCCACTGGAGTAATTGGACACCTAATTATGCTGACAATGATTTGTACATGAATTGTGCTCATATGAGTGCCTCCATTTCTATCACAACATAGCCACATTAAACTTGGGTCACACATGAATTCATCTTGTATTTCTAATAGAAAATCTGTGCCACATGACCAATGTAGTTATGGATCACATAATTACAGTCACAAGAATTTGTTCCTCGGTTGTGCTCTTATGGTGATTCTATTACCATTACAACATAACCCTTTGGACTTATATTGCTCAAATCCTTACATTGCTTATTTTCTCTTTGGATGGATGAAAATTCAATGGCAGGGATTTGTATGCAGGTCATGCTCATATAAGTGACTTTGTCACCATTATATAATAGTACATTGGAATTTCCTTTCTTGAACCTTTACTTCATTTTTTATTGTTAGGGTTTCTTAGTGATTATTCTATTTCCACGTGACATATTGATAAAAAACCAAGAAAAAAATCATTCTGTCTTTAGTTAACACTTGCTAACATACTTTTGGAATAAATGTTTGAATGCATTACTTCGAGTGTGAAGAATTTTATTTTTTTGCTTATAATACATGCATTGAGAGATGTAGTAGAAAGCTTCTTATGTTGAAACCCATCCTGTAAACTTGCTTTAAGCTACAATTAGGAGGCTTCATGGATTTTTTGTGATTTATACAAATTTTATTTTGATAGTAAATGACATCATATTATTTCTAAAACTGAATGATTTATTAATTATGGTTTTATGATGATTAAATGTTTTATATAGAAGGGGTTAATATGTGGCATTTTTATGTGTAGGAAGAATAGATTGTGATGCAATGTTCGGGTATGGATGGTCAGGAAAGCTTGGATTTCTATCAGTGACATAACCAGGTTGGGCAGTACACTATGAGAGTTCATGCAAAGGAGGAGCTTGAGATAAAGAAGTATCAGGAAACTGTGTATTACACATGCGACGAATGAGAGTACCTTGAGCTAGTGTGAAACACTTCTAGGTGTTTTGGTTCAGAAGAAAAACCTGAGTGTAGGAATACAAACATTGGTGGATTGAAACATTAGTTTCCACTTGATTACATCTTAGGAGTAGGTTGATTAATCCGAATTCCTAGTTGATCGCTCTAAATATCCGAAAGAGAAAGTTCCTACATTCTGCAGATAAAATCATAAATCCGCTTGGTCCAATTTGAGGTCTTGATATTATTTTGAAAAGTCTCAAAAGTTAAAACTACTGAAGAAGGTCAAGTTTATTGATTTATTGAGAAGTCTTTTTGCCAGTTTTCATTCACCATGTGCCTTATATTGATTCGTCCTTTGATTTCTTCTCACGTGTTTGTTAAATTTCCCAAGAGTCTTGTTCTTATAAAAGACTAGGAGATGTTTCATTTTAGTTAAGTTCAAAATCTGTGGATGTCAGAGAACCAAATTGTAAGGATTTATCTTTTTAATTATACTTGCTGACATTTGGTTTGATATAAATTGTTACTTCAAATTATGGTATTTCTTTTCTTCTAATGTTTTCAACCCTCATTTTAGGGAAGAGCTCTAAAGATGGTTCGTTTAGATGGAGACTACACTTTTCTGCTATAGGTTCTGTCTAGAAACACCAAAAGCTTAGGTACTGTCATACTCAGAGAAAAAGTAGGAGTCATGCAATTATGAGGTACTCATTTTTGGAGCTTTGGTTAAGAACTTTAAATTTTTGGCTATTTGCATAGAGAATGTTCATAGAGGAGTGCAAACTTGCCTACAAAGTAATTACCACAATAGAGTTTGAGGTGAATTGCACCTACTATTTTATGCTAATATGAATATGTTCTAACCTGTAGTTAATTAATGTAGCATAACATATAGGCTAAATAGTTGTTCATATACCATTGTTTCTAATTCAAAATTGATATACCTTATTCTAGGAGAAAATCATAGGAGGAGTCTACATTTAAGACACCATTGTTTCAAATAAATTTTTTCTTGCTCTTTCATAATTGTTTGCTTCATTTTGTGTCTGGAAACTATGTGTAAATGAACCAATAACAACAAACCTTAATGAAAAACTATTAGAGAATTCGAATGACAGATTTAATATATTTGAAGCATAATAAAATCTCTAAAATCGTTCCATTGCTCTCTAACTCCAAGGATTTATTAAATAAAAGTGGCTCTTAGATTGTGTGCATTGTGATTGTTAAAATGACAACCTAGAGAATGAGAATGGTAAACTAAATGATATTCTATGATGAAATGATTGATAATGAAAGCTATGATAATGATACTGATATGATAAACTATTGTAAAGTAAGATGCAATTGATATGATATGTCCTGATTATGAATGCTAATATGATTGCTGTATGATGCTAAATTATTGATGACTCAAATGCTGTATACTAAATTTCTCTAATATGATTCCTGCAGAGTAGAATTGTATAAAAGTTGGATCCATTTCCTGTAGCAAGAGGTTGCTTTTATAGATTTTCAAAGGAAAATTATGATGTGGCAGAAAGCAACGGTTTAGATTTGATTTGGATAAATCAATCGTAGAAGATGAAGAAGTTGGAGAAGAAGGAGGATGCATTCTCTCAGCAAAACATTCTACCAAGTGATCAAGAAGAAATTATGGAAGAATGAAGCCAACTATTTTCAACTGTTTAAAATTCGTTCCAAAATGGGTGGATCTCATAAAGCATAAATTGAATACGACTTAAAGCTTTCAACTTTATTGAGAGAAAAGTTGTAGACATGTACTCAATTGGAAATTCGAGTTATTCAATTTTGGAGGGAAGATATATTATTAAATAAAACAATTGAAATTTGTTTATTTAGTAAAAGGGGATGGTAATTAAACAAACTATGTGATTTCATTTATTTAATTAAAATAGAAAAAATAGATAGTTAAATAAAACAAACTATTGAATTTGTTTATTTAATTAAGATAGAAGAATTAGATAATTAAATAAAAAAAACTATTCAATTTGTTTATTTAATTAAGATAGAAGAATTAGATATGAACTATATAAATAAATATTTCTATTTATTTATAAGTAGATGCATTAAAGGTTAATTAATCAAATAACTGTATTTAATTAATTAGATTTATCCAGACCATTTTTAGG
Source organism: Sequoiadendron giganteum (assembly GCA_007115665.2). NCBI lineage: Eukaryota > Viridiplantae > Streptophyta > Pinopsida > Cupressales > Cupressaceae > Sequoiadendron > Sequoiadendron giganteum. The sequence continues at coordinate 157,504,527 of CM021102.1, forward strand.
TGTATACATTTTTCCCCTCTTTGAAGTGATGTGTTTACATATTGCTTCAAAGAATCAATTTTGCTGCGAGTATTGACAATTTTTTTTTGATATGCCCCAGACATTTATTTTCAAGTGATAACAGATATATGCCCCCTTGGGAGATAAATCAATGAATTTTTGAATTTTTTATGATTTTATGGTGAGTTGATGATGATTTGATATTGAAGCGATTTATCTCTCGATAAATGATGTTGAAACTACCCTTGTGATGAATTAATGAATTAAGCCCTTTCAAAAAATAAAATAAATCAATCCTATAAAAATCCCACTTAATTAGTCTTTAAAAGGTTAAAAAGTTGGATTAGAAGCTCATTTGTGCATTTTGATTTTGAATTTTGAGAGTAATTGAGCAAATTTGTGCATTTGGAGCAAGATGGTGATTCCTTGACACACACACTAATTTGAGTGGGTGTGACATCACAACCACCCGACAGCGTATGGACCTCTGATATGTACCACAAAAACTTTCTTGTAATTTGTGCAAATCATTTTTTTCCTCTATTTTTACATTGAAATCCATTTGCATAGTTCTAGTGCTTTGACAGCCTGATGTAGCGCAATTAATGACTGTTTTAGTGCGTAGATAGGAATAGCGCATAGAAATAGATTTTTAGCATATTGAATACCTGAAATAGCGCATTGACTGAATTAGCACATGGATATGTTTCTGTAGCGCATAGATAGGATGTTTTAGTGCATAGATAAGAATAGCACATTGATATGCTAGATTAGCACATTAACTTAATGAAATAGCACATCTAGGGGAATAGCGCATTGATTGATTGTTTTGGCGCATTGACTTTTTTAGTGCTTTGATAGATTTTTTTAGCGCATACAAGTTAGAAAGATGTAATTTTTAGTAAAACTCCTTGATTTTGATGTTCTTTGATCTTTTGATATGATTCTGATTGATGATCCTAATAGATTTGGATGATCATTGATCTCATGATAGGTAAGATTCAATGATTGATTGATGATAATTGACCTCATGATAGGTGAGGAACAATTATAAATTGATTGATGAACCTCATGATAGTCGAGGTTTAGTGATAGATAAACCTCATGATAGGCGAGGTTTATTGATTGATAAACCTCATGATAGGTGAGGTTGAATGATAGATTAATGCTCATGAGATTTGATCAAGGTCTTACCAGTGCTGATTAGATTGATAGGCTTATTGATTTTGATTGATTGAAAAGATTACCGATTTATGATATTTTGTGATGATAGGAACCTTTCGCGAATCTGCAGATTCATGAGTGTTTTCCTAGGACATGGGATTTGATACCCCATCTGACGTAGCTTGAGATAGGTGTTATTTCATGTTGTGGATTATCCTCTTTGTTATATATGACCCAGATTAGGATTAATAGGGGACTCTTGACAGCCCTAGCAGAGAGGTGGCATAGTGAGCATAACACCTTTCACCTTCCTACCGATGAGATGACAATGACCCTAGAGGATGTGTACCAAATTTTGAGGATACCTATGGTTGGAGAGCTTGTATTATATGATCATATTGAGTAGGGAGGGACCGATGATTTTCCCAAAGTATTTGAGGATGATCAGATATGTGGTTACGAGATTCCCTGGAGAGATATGGTTGACACATATGAGACACTGCCATCCATGCTTGTTGGTTTCATTGGGGGTTTCTTATGTCCCGACCATAGGTCGAAGGGACTGTCAGTTGGATGGGGTTGGATCCTAGAGAAAATGATCTTACAGGGTACTAGATATGCTTGGGGTTGTTGTATGTTAGCCCACTTATACCATGATTTACACCAGGTTGTTTATCTCAGAGGATGTAGTTTGTTAGCTGGAGTCACCTTATTACAGATTTGGGTATGGGAGCATATAGCCATCATGTGTCCCATTGCAGATAGACAACAACCTATCGAGAGACCTTATGTTCATGGTTACATAGGTCTAGTTGTCGAGCATAGGCTGGGAAAATTGGAGTATTGGAGATGTATGTTGGATGATCTTGAGGCCATTGTATGATGATCCTATGTTGGTTGTGAGCCTTGGGCATCGGACGATACGAAGATCCCGTATTTGTGCTAATCTATGTACCTGATTGAGAGGACTCGATTTGTCATTGAGAGATTTCTATTGAGGAGGGTGATGCAACAGTATGGAAAATTATAGGGTATGCCATAGGGTGTTGCTTATTATGCATGGTGATAGATGGATGCTTTAGAGTGGGGGCCCACCTTGTAATTTGATGCTGCAGTTGAGGAGTACCAGGGTTTACAACTAATCATTTGGGATTATCATCTAGAGGTTGTTGAGGTTGGGATGTCCGAGGAGAATGCATAATACCTCTTTTTACATCCATTCCCATGGATCTCTAGTCCAGATTAGCCAGTGACCCTTTTAGATGAGGAAGAGAGGGAATTTGTTCATGGTCACAAGTAGAGGAGGAGAGATGGAGGAGTTGAGGAGGAGGAGATGAGGGTGAGATGGTAGAGGAGGAGATGGCAGAGGAGGAGGTAGAGAGTAGTGATGATGATGGAGATGATGACGATGAAGATGGTGGAGATGGGGGTGGTGGCGATAGAGGTGGTGGTAGAGTAGCATTTTCTGTTAGTGATGTCATGGTGCCTCAGATGAGGTCTTTGGTGGTTGTAGCTCAACAACATGTGCAAATTGGACTACCCTCACAACAGAAACAAACACAGATTGTTGCTTATAGGTGCGGGTTTAGACATTGCAGGGTCAGTTAGCATAGGTACAGGCCTTGTTAGCTCAGGCACAGGCACTTGTAGCCACATTGATAGTTGAGAGAGATGCGGCTAGACAGGTGGGTGAGTAGGCAGTGGCATTATCTGATAGATTGTAGAGAGTGGCTGAGGGGACCACTGTAGGTGATATGATGAGAGAGGTCACCTGAGTCACCCAAGAGGCTGAGTACTACAGGGGCCAATATCATGAGGCTGTTCCTACAGAGTAGAGATCCAGTTATGTAGAGTCTAGATCAGCCCATAGCCACTCTCAAACCACTAGTATGGGTGTGACACATCCACCACACCGAGTCCAGACCTAGGTACAGGTGTAGAAGGTGTCAGTACATTAAGTGTAGGAGGTCTAGCTAGACCAATGAGGTCTGGGGGACCACCTCGCTTCTATGATCCTTCTTGATGTGTTTTGAGAAATTTTATGATGTACACACCAATTTTGACTCACTTCCATGTTGATATTGTATCTCTTGACATTTATTTAGATATCATTATTTACTTGACATTATGATTTTTGAGATTTATATGATATGCAACGGATTATTGATCTATATGCATTCTATATGATTCAGATGGTTGTTTATGATATATGCATTTAGTTTCTATTTCTATATGTCATGTGATGTTTATATGATAATGATATTATGGATATGTATTGATGATTTTATGATGTATGGATGCAATGATCAAATGATGCTAATATGAATATGCCATGAGATTAATGTGATAATGTGAATGATATGTGATGCTTGAATAATGATTTTATATGCATTATGAATGATGTGAATGTTATATGAAATAGATTTATGATGATGCAAATGATATGTAATGCAACTTGTTTTTGATATTTTATGATGCAAATATATGATGTGATGCATGGAAAAATGTATGATATGGTAATGTCAATGATAATGCCACTATATGCATGATTTGTTTTTGTTATTTTCTGGTGCAAATATATGATGTGATTTATAAATGAATGAATGATATGATCTAATGTATATTGCATTCTAATATGTGTCATGCAAATTACTATGCAACTACACGAGAATAATAATGTTTTTGTTTATGTCAAGTATACTCAGTCCATTAAACAATAGAGATAACATTGTTTTTGAAATCTTTGCCAACCTCGAAATAATCTTTTCTATAGATGCAAAGCTAATATGAATGCAATCTAATTCAAGTATGCAAATATACATGTGCAAAAGTTTTCATCTTAACAATCTATTTATTGTGCTTTTATCATCATTGAGCCTTTGAAATGTTGAAAGTGAGTACAAGCATCGATGGTATAAGATAGACCATGATGACCCGAGTACTTCTTTCATGATTTTTGATATTGCAAGTTAACACAAGCATCTAGGTATAATTAAACCTAGATGAAATGAACATTTCTTGCATAAAAAAGACAAGAATCAATCATTTTTCTATGTGAATCTGAAATTTCATCAGTGATACTTGGTAGAGCACGTCTCGCGATAATTCTCATAGGAATAATGATTAACCCATAGACAAAAAAAAAGAAAAATCATACTCATTCGTTGCTTCTCTAGTTCAATACATCATTGAGTTTCTCCAAAGATATGATAACAAAAATAAAAGTACAACATTTGAACATTCAAGCTAAAGCGGTAAAATCATAATTCAAAAGAATATCATCCATTTAGATTTGATTTGATTGATTGATTTAAGCTGTTTGATTTGGATGGTTTGATCTGTTGATCATTGTTGATTGTTTGATGTTGTATTTCCCTATGATCATTGTGTTTTCTGCGTTGTCATACTACTGTTTGTCTGTTTGTATAAGCCTATAGTTTATTGCCCCTAGTGAGTTAGGATTTTTCCCCCAAGCTAGGGTGAGACACGACCGCATTGGCAGGATATGTTCATGAGGTTCTTAATGATAAGCATAATGATTGCAAAAGCGAATGGCCAAGATGTGCTCAAATAGATGGAACAACTAGTCTATCACAAATAATGCCTATTTCCAGGTTTATCACTACTTGTTTTTATTGCACTTTTTCAGATTTTCAGATTTTTTTTTTGCTGTTACCAAGACACCTGTTTGCCAAGTTTTTATCAAGGCAACAATTTTTTTTTTATTCACTTTTTTTTTTGTTGTCACCATGATGCCTGTTTTCCATGTTTTCATCATGGTGACCATTTTTTTTAGGCCTTTTTATTATTATTTTTTGTTATTTTCAAAACTTTCACTGTGCACTGGATAATTCAAGTATAGAACTTTCCGAGATGGATACTATTGATGGGTTTTCCAAACAAATCCCCTTCAGATGTAGACAATTGATAAGCTCATGATCCATAGAATGATATGGTGATGAAGGGATCTAGCTAGTTTGGTTCAAACTTACCCTTCTTTTCACGATCCTGTTGATTACGAGGGTTTTCCTTTAATACCAAGTCACCAAATTGAAATTCTCTAGGTTTGACTCTATGATTCTAGCTTCTAGACATCCTCTATTGATATAATTTCAAGTGATCCACAACTTACTGACGACACTCATCTAACAGTTCTAGCTCTTGAAGTCTCGACACTTGGTAGTCCTCATTTGAAATGATCCCTTTTAGTGACATAGAGTGATAGTATTTCCACCTTAATAGGTAGAATGGCCTCTCATCCATATACCAAGGCATATGGTGTAGCTCATGTAGGTGTTTTTATACTGGTTCAATATGCCCACAAAGCAGGATTCAGTTGAATGTGCCAATCATGTCCAACATCGTTGACCATTTTTTTTCAAGATTTTCAATATAGTTTTATTTGAGGCCTCTGCCTGGATATTTCCCTAAGGATAGTACAATGTTGAAAAGCGATGCTAGATATGAAAATGCCCACACAGTTTTTGGACATCCTAATTCTTAAAAGGTCTACCATTGTCTATGATAATGGATTGAGGAACACCATACTAATAGATAAGGTAATTTAAGATAAAATATGATTTTTTTTTCCTGTGATGGTGGTTAGGGGTACAACTTCAATCCACTTTGTAAAGTACTGCATGGTTGTAATGATAAATTTATGTCCATTGGATGAAGAACGATGAATTTTACCTACCAGATCCAGTCCCCACTAACAAAAAGGCCATGTTAATGCAAAGGGTTGTGGTTCTTGTGCTAGTGCATGTATAAGGTTTCCATGGATTTGACATTTTTGGCATTTCTTTATATACTAAAAGGAATCCTTCTCCATAGTTGGCCAGTAATACCCCAAACAAAGGATTTTCTTTGCTAAGGTTAGACCATTTGAGTGAGCTCCACAAATACCTTCATGAATCTCATGCAAGGATGTCTCAGATTTGTTACGTTCTAGACACCATAGGAGAGTACCATCAATACCTTAACGATAAAGTATGTCGACAATCAAGGTATGTTGTGCAGCTTGGCGAATGAAGTTTTATTTTTGGTTTTGGGAAAGATCGGGAGGAAGGGTATTGTCTTTCAAGCAAGTATAGATATTCCCATAGATGGAGGTTTCAGGGTCCACAATATAACATATAACTTGGGATTCAGGATTGCCGTAGGCAGGATTAGACACCTGTTCCACCATAAACTCATAACGTGTTCACTATTCTGGTATCTGTAAGAGAGAAGTAATTGTTGCCATTGCATCAACAAATTTGTTTTCCACCCTTGGTATCTGTTCAAATTTGATTTCGACAAAGTACTTTTTGAAATCATCCACCATTTTTTTAATGGTAGAAACTTGTCATCCTTTGTCTGATAATCATCATTTACCTGATTAATGACCAGTTGTGAATCTCCATAGACCTGCAACTCTATGATATTCCATTCAACTACTACTTTGATGCCAATGATTAATGCCTCATATTTAGCTACATTATTTGTACAAGGAAAGATTAGTTTGTAGGACTTTGGAATTGTATGTCCTTAAGGTGTGACAAATAAGATCCCAACACATAATCCATGTTGCATGTAGGATCCATCAAAATATAACATCCATTGTTGTGGTGTGATGGTAAGAACATATGCATCAGGAAATTCAGTGCTCATTGATTGATCATCTTGTAGAGGTGCTTCAACTAATTGGTTGACTATCAGTTGTCCCTTGATGGATTTTTGATCTACATATTAGATATCAAACTCTCTCAAGATCATGACCCATTTGGCTAGCCTTCCTGTTCAAGCAACTTTGCTGAGTAAGTATTTCAGTGGATCAATCTTAGCTATGAGTTTAATTATGTGAGTTGGCATATAATGGCACAACTGTTGAGTAGAAAATACTACTGCCAAGCAAGCTTTCTCAATGAAGGTGTAATTGATCTCATAACCATTTAAAGTTTTACTGATATAATAAATAGTCTGTTCCTTTCCTGTAGAATCTTCTTATGCCAATAAAGCGCCCAATGAAATCTCTGTTGTTGTTATATAAATTAATAATGGATTTCCTTCTATAGGCAACACCAGTATTGGTGGAGATATCAAATATTACTTTAGTTTATTGAAAGTAGTTTTAGATTTTTCATCCCATTTGAAAGAGACATTCTTATGTAGGAAGTGATTGAACGGATGACTCTTTTCCGCTAGTTGAGAAATGAACCTTCGGATTGAATGAAGCCTTCCCTATAGAGACTGTAGATGATTGATGTTTCTAGGTGGCAAGATCCACTTCAATACCTTTTTCTGAAACTATGTACCCTAGAAGCTTCGCCGATGTTACATGAAACACACATTTCTTGGGATTTAATTTGACGTTGAACTTTTCTAGATGAGTGAAAATTTTTTCTAGGATTGCAAGATGTCCCTCTCTGGTATATGATTTTTCCAATAGATCGTTCACATAGTCCTCCATAAAATTATGCATCATGTCATGGAAGATGGTGGTTATTGCTCTTTGATATGTAGCCACTACATTTTTCAACCCAAAAGGCATCACATTCCAGCAAAATGTTCCCCATGGATAGGTGAACGTTGTTTTCTCTTGATCCTTTGGTGCTATCTTGATTTGATTATAACCTGATAAGCCATCCATAAGTGATAACATGGCGTGTCCAGCTGTCAAGTCTAAAATAATGTCAATGTTTGGTAAAGGAAAGTCATCCTTTAGACATGCCTTGTTGAGATCATCAGCACATATATTGATGCTATTGTCTGGCTTAGAAATTGGTACAATATTTGATATGCACTCAGCATAATCAATTGGATGAATGAAACCAATATCTATAAATTTCTTGAGTTCTACCTTCACCAACAAGGTGATATGCAGATGCATTTTCCTTAGCTTTTGTTTGACTAGTTTCACCCTAGGAGGTAGAGATAGATGATGCATCAGGAGATGTGGATCTAAACCCGACATATCATATTAAGACCAAGAAAAGTTGATTTCCGTTCTTCAAAGAACTTGGTGAATGTCAGATTTTCTTGTTTAGTCATTGATGCTGCTAGATGTAATGTCTTTACTTTGTCTTTTGTGCCCACATTGAAAGACTAAGTTGGATCAACCAAAACTAATGATCTCTCATGATAATGTTTGGGAAGAGTGTCAAATCCACAATCTTTCAGTGCCTTAGAGAGGTTTTCACTGTCAGATGCGCTCTTTATTTTTACTTTTTCTAGATTTAACACTGCCATTAAATGGTTTTCACCATTAGATCTTTTGTTTATATTTTCATTTTTGCAGCTAGAATATTTGACACCCCTTGAATTGAAGCTTCGTTATGAGTTTCATGGTTGGAATTTGTGTCAAGATTGTTGGAACAAAGATAGTTAATGATGCCATCATAATTTACAAAGATAGGAATGTTAGAAGGCTCAATTTGGTCCCAGTCAATAAGCTTGGGGTGTAGTAAGGGTAAAAGATCATCGGATTTATGAAGGTCAATTGCAATGAAAGTCCGAATAGAAATGTTGTCAAAGTTTTGGATAGGGATGTTGAGGGTTATGATGTTACCCTCTTTAAAGTCTTTCTCACTTAGAATCTATTCATCCTCATTTGAGTCATTGATATTCTGTGATCCAAACACAAGGGGTCTAGTCCCCGAGCTTTGTCCCTCTCCACATGGCACATACCTTTGTATTACATCCATTTGTTTTTCTTCAAAGGATACCTCAGATAGTGAATCCCACTCATACTCATTAAATTCTATCTCATAGACATCACTAGCTTGCAATTGTAGGATTCTTTCGACAAACTTCTGGTTGACTTCCTCTTTTGTCTCCTCTTTATATCCCAATCCATTTTTGTCTTTTGCTTGAAGTGTGAGAGGTTGGATAGGTTCTACAATGCCTTCTTTCCTTTTACTGATAGGTCCTTGTCCTTCATACCCCATCTTCTCTAGGATTTTCTTTCCTTTTCCATATTTATCTATTTGTATGTTGGGGGTTGATGATGTAGATACTTTCTTGTCTTTGTAGAGCCAATTCACGATATCCTTATCGTTTGATTCGTCAACCAAAGTTCCAACCTTTACAAATCTACCATAAAAAACTATGTTAGGTTATGATAATTGTTGCATTGATGTTAATGGATGGCCATAAGTTCTTGGTGAAGTCTGTAATTGTGAAAGACATAAAGATTTCTAAATGGAATACTCTCCCATGCCTTTGTCTATTAAATGGATCTTTTCTTTGATTTTTTTTGATAAAGAGTTTTCATTGTTTGATGTAGTAGAATCAACAATACCTTTATCCTTTGATTGGTCCTTCTTCTCAACTCATTTTGATACAATATTTAATTGCTTCTTATTGTTTGATGTATTTGGAGTGTTAGCTTCCCTGTTATGAGGGATAAAAGTATCCCGAACTGCCTTAGGCATGTTACATTGTTGGGGATTATTTGAATTAGCTAAGATGGTGATTTCCTATCCATTGATTGGAAATTTTAAGCATTGATGATAGGTGAATGGTATTTCTTGCATCTCATGAATCCATGGACGTCCCAAAAGTATATTATATGTTAGCTCTTTGTCCAACACTTGGCAGACTATGTCTTTCATAATTGGTCCCACTTGGATAGGTAAGACAATCAATCCTTTGGAAGATCTCTTTTCCTCATCATATACTTTTATTGTGATTTTCCTTCTTGCATCAATATCATCCTCATAATACCCTAGTGCAGAGATCAGTTTTAAAGTACAAATATTCAAACCAGCTCCACCATCTATAAGAACACGCTTGACTCGATGTTTGTAAATGAGAACCTCAATGTGGAGGGTAGCATTGTGTGGGTGGTTTAGTGATACATCATCATGCTCAGAAAAGGATAGGTAGTGAGGAGTGGTTAAGTGTCCCACCATAGCCTAGAACTGGAAAACTTCCAAGTTATTAGGTACTATTTTGGCAACAAGAGCTTGCTCTAGGATCTCCTTGTGTGCTGGTGATATTTTCAAGAGTTCTAATATTGAGATTTGTGTTGTTATTTTCTTTAATTGATCAATTATGTTGTACTGATTTGTAGGAGTAGCAATTGTTTTGTTCGTAGAAGGAGCATCAAATGGTTTATTGGCAGCTCCTTTCAGTATTACCTTAGCTTGTCCCCTTGTTGTCATGTTGACTAGTTGATATGCTTGATTCTCTCTGATTTTTATGACGTTAATCTGATTTTCATTTGAAGCAATGTTTATGGTTTGATGATCAGTTGTAATGATGTTATTACTGTCATTAATTTTTGCATTATGAGTTTGATAATCAACTACAATCATGTCATCAATATGATTACCAGTGGCAACAAATTCATCTATGTGATTTTTAGTAGCAACAAGGTCATGTTCATCATTGATTTGAATGTTATTAGTTTGATCTTCAACTACCTCGATATGGAGAATAGTCCAGAGTCATAAACGTAGTTTACATTTTTTGCTTTACCATCTGTAGAAGATGATTCTCCTTTTTTGTAATTAAATAAAGGATTATTGAAAGCCCCATGATATTTGTTTGTTTGTTTGTAGTCCTTCAACAAATATTTTCTTGTTTTCAATCAGATCTTGGATTAAATGTTTCAACTACCAACAATCGTTTGTTTTGTGGCCTTTGTTTTTATGATAGTCACAATAATGTGCGTCATTCCACCAAAATGGTTTGACTTATGGATCCCAATTTTGTGAATCTTATAATATTACAAGTTTGGCTTCAATAAGTTCCTTTAATTTTGATTCCAATGATTGTCCTAAAGGCATGAATTTCCTCCAATTTGATGACTTTTGAAATGATAATGATTTAGATCAAGCATTGTTCGAATTGCTATTTTGATTTGTATTTAGATTGCTGATTTGGTTGTTGTGTTGAGTTGTCTTAGTGACAACTACTGTTAAATTGAATATTGGTTTTGTGTTTTGCGTTTTAGTCACAACATCATTATTTCCAACATTTCTATATTTTTTCCAAAACTTGGGTTTATCATTGTTGTTGTGATTATTGGCATTGTTTGATCCTTCATTGGATGTTTTTAGGACTCCTCTCTTGACCAAAGCTTCTTCTATCTTGAGACCATTTTCAATCATTTTCTCAAATGTAGGTGGACATTGTAGTTCAAGTCTATAACTCATGTCATCATTTAAATTATCAATGAATAGTTCCATCTTTTCCTTTTCAGGTATGGAACGTGGATATATTGCAAATAACCTTGTCCATCTTTGCAAAAATGAGAGAAATGTTTCACCTTTCTTTTGTTTTTGATAAAAGGGTAAAACGGGTTTTATAGGGACCCGAAACCACAAAGTTTACAAAATAGAGAAAAGACCACCAAGGGTCCACCAAAAAAAAAATAGCTGCCCAAAAAATACCAGCAGCAAGCAGGAAAAAAAGACCAGGAGGGTCAAAAAGGAAAGGAAAGCAAAAAAAGAACACAAAAATACTTCAGAGACCTAAGGACAGTCTCTGTCTCTACCTCCAAAACTTGCATATCAGTAACCCCCTTCTTGAAGGTTTGAACCATTTTCGGGGTTAAGGGGACCTTTCACTTCAAATTGGCTCGGGTTCTTCTAGAAATGCCTCCATCCGTTTCCTAGATTTTATCTTCAGTGTCTTCTAGATCAACCACCAAGGATCCCTGCTGGGCTTTGTCCAGCTTTTCAGTTATTGCATTGATTATTATAGCATTGTGTCTTGCTATTTGGTTGTTCTGTTCTGCAATGGTTCTAATGTTAATCCTTAGGCCCTCAACATCATTATCAATGATACTGTTACTATGCACCACATCTTTCTTTCCCAATTCCGCAATCTTGACACCCATTTCCTCAATCTTCTTTTGTTTAGTATTGCAAATATCCTTCAATTTGATATCATGTTGTATATTGTAGGAGTACTGAGTTATAAATTCGTTAATTAGATCTTCAAAGCATCTAATTCCTGGAGTTAATTTAAAGAACCACTCCATAGATTGTCCACCTAAGCTTTGTGGAAATAGCCTCATCAAATATGTCTCTTCATGGGAAAAATCTAAGCTCATAGCTCAAAATTACCGTACATGGTCAAGATGATCTATTTTTCCATTGTATTTATCATATTTGGGGAATTCACAGTGATTTGGAAATGAAATTATGTTCACATTTTGGGCAAAAGGATATGGACAAATATCCTACAACAAGTATCTCTTAGTAGTTCCTGTTTGCATATCTTGGAATTACTGTTGTAAGGTTTGTAGTTGATGTTTCATTGCATCCACTTCATTTGTATTTTGTGGTTCAGTCTCAACTCTTTTAGGTGTTTCTTTCAATCCATTAATATCAAAGTCCTTTGGAACTTTAACACCTAGATCAACTAACATTAAAAGATACTTTTCCCCATCCTTTTCCAAAATTTTCTCCATAAGCTTATGGAATTTGGGGTCTTGTTGCATATTTTGTAGATCCTCTTCTGATATTTCATCATCATCATGTTGTTTGGATCTATTAAGGAGATTCTCCTCAATCTCAGACATGTTTGTTGGAGTTCCAATTTTATTTTTATGAAGTTTTAGTATTTGTGACCTTATCAAAATTGGCATACAGGTATTATAATTGTCCACTAAACTTTGATCTTGGTTTGAAATAGTGTCAAGGATATTAACTTGAGTCAAATAGAATGATATATTCTATTGATTAGACTAAGTTTGATAAGTATGATTATACAACTTCATTTCTTGAAGTAGGATGACTGATCTTGATAATGAAACTTAGCTTTTAATCAAATGTGTTTGAATTAGACACTTTGGGATGATAGTTCTTAGTTTAATTTAAAAAAATTCACTTGTAAGGTTCAGGTTTTTGATAGTTTAAGACTGGTTTTGGATTTAGAAAGGCTTTTGTTCGTGAAGAAAATCTGAATTCTGACGTTAAAAGTCTGATAGATAGTGAAAACAATTCTCTAGTTTTTACTTTTGTGGATGCACTATAATAGTCCTTAGATGTGCTAAAAGAATTTACAGATGCGCCAAAAGATTGTTTTGATGCGCTGTTAAATAGGTTGGATGCACTGTACTATTCCGTCTATATGCTAGACTATTCCTCCTATGCGCTAGACTTGTCCTCCTATGCACTAGACTATTCCCTCTATGTGTTAGGCTATTCCTCCTATGTGCTAAAATATGGGTCAATGCACTGTTAAACAGATTGGATGCGCTATAACAGAGAGTGAATGTGCTATTATGGAAGTATTCAAGACTTTGACAGCCTATATTTGCTTTGATTTTAATTAGTGAATTTATTTGTCTCTAGGATATAAACTTCTGATTGATGACCTTGTATCTAATTTGCTTGTTTATGGACTATGGAAAAGTGATTGCTTTGATTGGATGATTTCTTTTTGAAAATGATTTACACACACAACATCAAGTTTACAAATAGTTGTTTCAATTCTACGCATTAAACGTATAGTGTATGTTCTAGAATCAGGTCTGATTCTTTTAATTTTCACTGGTATAACATAATAAAGATCTAGTTCAAAGAATTTTCTAATCTCAAAAGGTCACTAAAAATACCACAACCCACATCTTGAAACTATGTCAGCTCACACAATTTTCAATTTTCTGTAAAAATAGTCATATGCGCTAAAACTTTAAGCATATGCGCTAAACGTTATATGCGCTATAAAAACTGATAGATGCACTAAAGCAATAAATGAATGTGCTGAATTTTTTTATCAGATGTGCTATAACAACATTTGAATGCGCCAAACCAATATTTGTATGTGTTGAAATGTATGTCGGATGCCGTAAGAACTCTTAATCGCGCTAAAATAGAATCATGTCAAAATATGCAACTTCACTTTCCAGAAAATGTTAAAAATGGGGATTTTTCCCCACGGTGGGCACCATTTTATGTCTGTGGAAAATATCTATAAATTAACTAATAACAACACACCTTAATGAAACACTATTAGAGAATTCAAATGATAGATTCAATCTATTTGAAGCATAATAAAATCTCTAAAATCATTCCATTCCTCTCTAACTACAAGGATTTATTAAATGAAAGTGGCTCTCAGATTGTGTGCACTGTGATTGTTAAAATGAGAATGGTAAACTAAATGATATGCTGTGATGAAATGATTGATAATGAAAGCTATGATAATGATATTGTGATACTGATATGATATGATAAACTATTGTAAATTACGATGCAATTGATATGATATGTCCTGATTATGAATGCTAATATGATTGCTATATGAAGCTAAATTACTGATGACTCAAATGTTGTATGCTAAATTGCTCTAATATGATTCTTGTAGAGTAGAATTGTATAAAATTTGGATCCATTTCCTGTAGCAAGAGGTTGCTTTTATAAAATTTCAAAGGAAAATTATGATGTGGCAACAAGCAATGGTTCAGATTTGATCTGGATAAATCAGTGGTAGAAGATAAAGAAGTTGGAGAAGGAGGATGCATTGAATGAAGCCAACTATTTCCAACTGTTTAAAGTATTTTCCAAAATGGGTGGATCTCATAAAGCATAAATTGAATACAACTTAAATATTTAAACTTTATTGAGAGAAAAGCTGTAGACATGTGCTCAATTGGAAATTTGAGTTATTCAACTTTGGAGGGAAGATATATTATTAAATAAAACAATTGAAATTTGTTTATTTAGTAAAAGGGGATGGTAATTAAACAAACTATGTGATTTCATTTATTTAATTAAGATAGAAAAATAAGAAAAATAAATAAAACAAACTATTGAATTTGTTTATTTAATTAAGATAGAAGAATTAGATAATTAAATAAAACAAGCTATTCAATTTGTTTATTTAATTAATATAGAAGAATTAGATATGAACTATATAAATAAATATTTCTATTTATTTATAAGTAGATGTATTAAAAGTTAATTAATCAAATAATTGTATTTAATTAATCAGATTTATCTTGACCATTTTTAGGTGTATACACATTTATTTGATCTAAGACAACATGTTGTATAGAAGATGCTCTCAAAATCACAGTAAATTGCTTTATTTTGGGAAGACTCTTTAAAATCTTCCCATCATAATTGTTAGTGTGTTAAGTTTTAACATAGGGATAAATAGTTTTTCTAGTAGGGTAGTTTTTCACCCATTTGTGTTTTTCATGGCTTTAAAAATCCTATACAATATGCAATTTATTGTATCTCAATTTATTCACTCTTCTTGATGAAATAGTTTTATGCGTGCAACTTCTCTCAACCATGAAGGTTATTTGGTGTGCAGTGGAGGCCTGGGTGCTCCAAAATGTATCAAAGATTTTCCATCCTACCACCCCTTTTGTTTGAGAGTTTTCATCAGTATGTTTTGAGATATTTATTTTATTTAAATTCTAGAATTTGAAGTTTCTTTAAATTTCAAAATTTCCTCAATTTTCATTTTTTCCTCATTATTGGCGAATGCAATTGCAATCTCGACATGATTTTGCATCTGGAGGTTGCTATTCGTGTTCAGAGGCCAAGATTTATCCACAGGCCGCTATTTGAAGACTGCAGGCCATTTGATTTGGTGGGTCATGATTTATCATTTGTGGGCATGTTTTCTGTTTGGAGACCAAGCATAAAATATTTTTTTGAAGCCCACTTTCTTTGCTGATCAGGCGTGATTTAATCTCTAAACAAGGAGGCATTTTTTTTCTTTTTTTTGAAGCTTGAAATCATTTTTTGGAGAGGCATTTGATCTGTTTGAAAGCTGTGATCTCTTTGCTCTTTTGCACCTATGAAACTTCCAATTATCAGCATGTTTCTGTGATTGCTAAGGGCGCGGTTCTACCAATTGGAGGCAATAGTTTCTTTGGCAAGGCTGTGAATAGTTTAGTGGAGGCCACATTTTTTGTTGTTGGGCATGATCAATTCTCGGCAGGGCACAAATGCCTTGGAGGGTGTAGTTGTTTGTTGACAGAGGCACATTTTTTCTCTCAAGAAAGCCCGACCTTGATTGGAGGCGTGATTTACACTGTCATTGAAGGATGTGTTTGAAATTTCTAAAGGGACATGTATTTGAAGAGGCATCATCTATTTTTCTGATTCATTTTGAGGCTGCAAATTTCTGAGGGGTTTGAATTTTTGCTGAAAGGGTGCGTTTCTAATTCTCTGCCATTTTCAGAGGCTCTATGTGGCATTTTCTACCAACTCTAAAATTTTGGCTTTGAAAATATCCCTAAATAAATATTTAGGGCTTTTGCAACTGATTGGAGTGGGCCCCATTTTGAAGAGAGTTTGAAGTTGGTTTTGAGGGAAATTTAATCCCACTTTGGTTGCGAGGGGAAGTTTTTTCTCTTTAAAAACCTTTGTAGTGTGATTGGATGGTGTGAGAAAGACTCATTGGCTTTGAAAAGGCTCATGATTGGGTGCGTTGTGTGGAGGCTTGTTAGTTGATTTGGTGTGAGAATCTGCTACAAACAACCATCAAGGTGCCCTTATTTTGCTCAATTTTTTTTCCAGTTTCAAAAAATCAGCTTTCTTTCACTTGAAGTTTTTTGGAACGTGGTGAAATTTAATTTCTAGAGGCTGATTTGAAGGTTTCATTTCTTTTTAAACACAGAGAATTATCTTGTCATTATGGGTTTTTCATTTCACCCTTCTCTAATCATCTTGAAAAAGGGGAACTATACATAATGGAGAGATGGTATCTTGAAGCATTTGCGATGGCTTCATCTTTTTCCATACCTATATGGTCTTGTTCCTCAAATTGGTACTTCTTGGAGCAAGAAGTTTGTATGGCGTTCTAAAAGAGATATTTTTTTTAGAGTGATTTCTCTTCATGTTGATGATAAAAAATTATGTTGCATGCTGCCATTGAGTGTCCCCATGCTCTATGGACCAAAATTTGGGAGTTATATGGAGATCTTGATACTCCACCATTCCAAGATGATCCTGCTTCAGATTGTCTTGTACCTCTTGATGATTTAGATAATATACCATATGAATTTGATACACTACATGATTTTTCTTCTTTGGAACACCTAGCACATCTCGATGATGATGATGATGAGGTTTCCACTCCTCCTACAGAGATACCCATTGAGACTTCACATTCATTGGTTGCTACTTTCCATGATCCTGATCAGCAGGATGCATATTATTTTCCAGATCCACCTCATTGAGATTATTATCTTGGAGACATATCATTCTTGTTTGTGGAGTCTCACATTGATGATTTGGAAGACACCATTGATGATATTCATCTCCTCTTTGAAGGAGTTGGTTTCACTACTTCGGATGTGATGAGGGAACCTTCATACCCTCATGTTCTTTCTTCTTCTCTTATTTTGTCATAGCTTGGTAGTGAGTTGGAGTATCTTGAGTAGCATTCAGAGGAATCATTGTCTTTGGAGGTTGATGTGTTTAAGTCTTCATTAGATCTTGATTTGATTGTGGTATCATTTGACATCGACATGGAGCCATTTGAGAATTCTTCAGAGAATTCATACTTCTTGAGACTTCCTTCCTCATCTCTTGGTTTGGAGTTTCTTCATACACCAGTGGATTGGTTTCTTCCCAAGGGGAAAAATATTGTTTGCAAGCATTGGATAGTGTTTTGTCTTCATGCATGCACCATTGGCATAGGAGCTTCTTCAGTATGGGGGGGATATGATATCTCTTTTATTTTCCTTCCTATAGGGGGATCATTGTTTGTATATACATGATGTATGTAGTCCTTGGGGGGTGTGATTGAGTCCTCCATCCATCCATCATTTTTGTTTTCTTTTCTCTCTTTTGGAGAGGGGTTTTTTCCCACAGGGTTTCTCTTCTTTTCACCGATTGTGAGAGATTTCCTTTTTGCATTGTAAATGGATACCTAACATGGTTGTGTAGATGGGACCCATATTGCATCTTCATTCTCCCTAAGTTTTCACTTAAGGGGGGTGTTGGTGTGTTAAGTTTTAACATAGGGATAATTAGTTTTTCCTGTAGGGTAGTTTTCACTCTTTATTTTTCATGACTTTAAAAATCCTATACAATATGTAATTTATTGTATCTTAATTTATTCAATCTTCTTGATGATCGATGTGTAGTGGAGGCCTAGGTGCTCCAACAATAACAATGAACAAAAGCATCAATCATTGACCCAAACTTTGCAAGAGTTTCATCAAATTCTACTTTTCCACTCCCTTTTCCATTCTAAATTTTATTCCCAATTTCATCCATGAAGATTTTCCCAGCCTGTAGATCCTACTATTATCCATAAATTTACCAGGTGTCGAGGATAAATTTGAGTTTTTAACCAAGCAAAAATCGACAAAATTCAGCCTTA
The DNA here is from genome assembly GCA_007115665.2 of Sequoiadendron giganteum. Lineage (NCBI taxonomy): Eukaryota > Viridiplantae > Streptophyta > Pinopsida > Cupressales > Cupressaceae > Sequoiadendron > Sequoiadendron giganteum. Next base: position 157,522,980 of record CM021102.1, read on the forward strand.
CCATATATAATGTGTTGAAAATATCTTTGAATTTATTCTAGAAAAGGGTTCTTGAGAGTATAATGCGCAGTTTTGAATTAACCTTTTTGCATGAATTCCATATCTTTGATATGTTATTTTGAGCTTGATGAACTTCATCAAGAACGAACAGACTTGGGCTCTCTAGAAGAAAATTTCCAATATGCTTAGCCTCTTCAAGAAGGCTCACATTTGTCTCACAAGTAAGGTATACAAAAATATTGTAGCCAATAACAAGCACACTTTTCTTCTATGGAACTCACGAAGCATCACCAAATGCCTCAATTTTTAAATTTTTTTTCCCATGATCTGATTGCTCTTAGCTAGTTTTATAATCTCTTCATATTCACAGTTTGAATGAATTTCATTCCAAAAGGTCCTTGATCTATTTAGCATGTAAATTGGAATGTCAATACTCCACTTCTTGAATTCTCTTTCCCAAGGGAAAAGCATGTTTTTTGGAGCAATAATCAAAGGATTGCTTCTAAGAAACAATTCCAGGCAAGTCTTTAGAAAACTTATTTCTCATGCTCTGGGCACAAGCAAAATATTTCTCATTATTTCTCATGCTCCAGGCGTAGGAAAAATATTTTTCATTATTTCTCATGCTCCAGGCATAGGAAACAAAAAAATTATAATGAGATGTTTTTCCTGTGCCTGGAGCATGAGAAATAAGTTTTCTAAAGACCTACCTAGAATTGTTTCCTAGAAACGGGCCTTTGATTATTGCTCCAAACAAATGATTTTCCCTTGGGAAAGAGAGTTCAAGAAGTGGAGTATTGACATTCCAGTTTACATTCTAAATAGATCAAGGAAATTTTGGAATGAAATTCATTCAAATTGTGAATATGAAGAGATTATAAAACTTGCTAAGAGCAACCAGATCATGGGAATTTTTTTTGAAAAATTTGAGGTGTTTGGTGATGCTTCATGAGTGGCATAGAAGAAAAAGTGTGCTTGTTATTGGCTACAATATTTTTGTATACCTAACTTGTGAGAAAAATTTGAGCCTTCTCGAAGAGGCTAAGAATATTGGAAAACTAATTTTAGAGAGCACAGGTCTACTCATTCTGGATGAAGGTCATCAAACTCGAAATAACCAATCAAAGATATGAAATTCATGCAAAAAGGTTGATTCAAAAAAATGCATTATACTCTTAGGAACTCTTTTCCAAAATAACTTCAAAGATCTTTTCAACACATTATATTTAGTAAGGTCGAATTTTGTCAATTGCTACTTGGGTAAAAACTTGAAGCTATCCTCGACACTTGGTAAAGTTATGGCTGGCAACAAGATCTATAGGCCGAGGAAGTTCTTCATGGATGAGATTGGGAATAAAATCCAAAATGGAAAAGAGAGTGGAAAAGTAGAATTGGATGAAAATCTTGCAAAATTCAAGTTAATGACTAATGCTTTTGTTCATTGTTATGATGGGAAGATTCTGAACAGTCTTCTTGGAATAAAGGATTTTACTATGATTTTGAGAGAATCTTCTATACAACAGGCTGTTTTAGATCAAATAAATGAAGGGAAAAATTGTGAAAGAGCCAACAATTTTGAATTTGAAATAATGGCGTCTTATGTGTCCATCCATCCATCCATCCACACAGAAAGGTTTTAGGAGAAAATCATAGGGGGATTCTATACCTTATTCCATCAATCTCATTTTTGAATGGTTGTTTCTTGCAGAGGTGTGGTATGTTTGGTGATGCACAACTTAAAGATTGCTATGACAGTTCTATGCTTTCAGGGAAATGAGTGCATCTATCTCTTCACAGTTTTGGTTCACTTATTGTTGGTTGTTGGTGATTCTTGTTACATATTAGTATGTTGGTTATTATCTTGATCTCCTTTGTGATAAAAAATAACATCGAAGTTCATTGCATAACTCATGCCCATTTTGTAGTGCTATAATCCACTGCTCTTTTACTTCTTACTCACTGTGTTCTCAATCACCATGTGGAAATGACTTAGAGGACATATCTTTGTCACCATTTGACAGTAACTTTTATTGTTTTTGGACTTTTTATTATGATTCAATCACTATTTGACAATGTTCTTCCTTTCTCAGTCTTATAGGATAAAGGAAAATTCACAGTTTGCAACTCTCTAACAATGATATTCCTTTCAGTGATCTTAGTCACCTAATTCAATGTGTTTTCTTCTTCATTTCTTAGTGCTAACAATTCCTACATAAATTTTTCTTAGTCACAATTACAATGCTCCTTCATTTGAAGATATTATGTTGCGTAGATAGTAATGTTTCAGTGAATTGATATTTTGTCTTGCAAATGTCTTGTTGCACTTGTAGATTTTTGTTGTGCATAATATGTAGTCAAGATTCCTTCAAATGGTGCTCTTTTATAGAGACGGTAGGATAACAGTGTCAATAAAATAACAGTGTTAATGAGAGGTATGAAAATAGATACAATGAGAATAGAAGGTATAATGTTTTGACAGTAAAATAATCATTTATCTGCCACCATAGTGAAAAGTTATCAATTGCATTTGGTTTGTTAAACATGGCCCTTGGTACAACTATTAGAGTTGTTAAGAACCTTTGATTATGTTCTAATTTTCACATTGCATCTAAATTCATCTCCAAGATTGTTGCAAGAGAAAATGTTCTGAGAGATGTGAACCATTTCCATCATTTTAAACAGGGAAAATGTTCTTTTGGAGAATATTGGTGATGCTAAATGAAAAAAATTGAAAAATAGGCTTGCACTATAATAATGTACACTACATCAGATATCCAATAATAATGAAGGGACATCCATCAAAGCATAACAACATGGATTTTTTCATCATATGTTGTAGTTACAAGTGCCCTACTAGACATACATGAAAATGTGGAAGCATAGAAAAGAAAAATGAATTGTTTCAAAAAATTCCTCAAAGAAATGTGATATCATGGAATGCCATGATTAAAGGATATGCTTAAAATGGGTTTTTTCTGAAAAGTCCTTAGAAATTTTTATGCAACTAGTGGGTGTAAAGCCCAACTCCCCAACCTTTAAAAGTGTCACTATATTCCTCCACCATAACACCACATTGTTTGTTGCTGGCCTTCGTGGTGATGCAGGAAAGCCTAAAGTTAGGATTTCTTGCATCACTACTGGCATGACTTGAAGAGTTTGCAGGAGAGTGGGTGTCTACCATGATATCACATTTCTTTGAGGCATTTTTTGAAATAGTTTTCTTGCCTTGTATATGCTTCCACATTTTCATGTATGTCTAGTAGGGCATAAAAAATACCTATTTTTATGCTTTGATGGACGTCCCTTCATTATTATTGGATATCTGATGTAGTGCACATTATTATAGTGCAAGCCTACTTTTTAGATTGTTTCATTTAGCATCACCACTATTATCCACAAGAACATTGTCCCTGTTTAAAATGATGGAAATGGTTCACATCTCTTAGAAAAATTTATCTTGCAACAATTTTGGAGATGGATTTAGATGCAATGTGAAAATTAGAACAAAATCGAAGGTTCTTAACAACTCTAATAGTTGTACCAGGGGCCATGTTTAACAAACCAAATGCAATTTCTAACTTTTCACTATGGTGGCAAATAAATGATTCTTTTTTCTTCTATTCCACAACATTAAGTAAAAGTATTGAATCTAGAAATACCCCGCTGCCTTTATTTTCCAAGCCAATTTCTCCAATTTTGCTTAACTCTCCCATGTTTTTGGATGTGATCTATCTCCTACACATAAAATAATGTACCATTTTATGCCCTTCAATCCAACTACATGCATGTATCTTTTTAATTTCTCTATCTTTCATCAATCTCCTTACTGTTTGAACCCCACCACACTTGCCCACTTTTGTACATATGTTTTAGAGCAGAAACATAAGTTGCAACATTTTTAGGATCTAACTAAAAAATTAGCGTTTCTGGAATACTCAGCCTATATTCATATATGATCCACAAACACCAAAGGTTTAACTAGAACCTTAGTAATAATATTTAAGGTGTCCTCAAGATAGCCAACATGGGTATGAAGGTCAACCATGCACACCTAATGATCAACTATATATGTAATGCAATAATGGTTATTGACCTTTAATATCATCATTAAAAAATTGATAATATTTAAAAGGGGATCTTCTTTAAAATATGTTTTCAAACTTGGCAACTGTTTTTGTTTGTTTCAGTTTTGTTTTATTGTATTGGAGATGCACTAGGCACTCTTAATGTTACATACTTTTTGTATTATGTGTTTTCTTTAGTTCCATTGGAAATTCTTGGACTCTAGTCGACTTTGATATCTATGTTCTTTCAATTAAAATTATGGTCTACAACTAGGATATTTGCTAGGGAACTCAACTAGGAGTTAGGTGAATCAAAAGGGTTTTGGAATTTTGACATTATTAGAGGGTTAATGTCTTCATTTGCAAGGGTCACAAGAGGAAGTGAAGTGGGAATTTTCTATGGTTGAGCAGGGGATGACCTTCCAACTCTTAACAAAGTAGCCGAGTTGGTGAAGTCAGTCTCTCTCAAGAAGATAAGGATTTATGACTCTAATGTGCAGGTTCTTACTTGAAACACATCAAACATTTTCCATAGTAGTTTAATGTAAATAAAAAGATCATTTCTTGGAAAGTTGTGGTTCTGAATCTTGATTTCCTTATGTGTAGGTCCTTTAGGAATTTTCCAACACTAACATTGAGCTCATGATTGGGATACCCAATTCAGATTTGCTAGGTTTTTCATAGTACCAGAGCACATCAAATACATGGGTGACCAATGATGTATTACCATACTACCCTGACACAATGATCACTTATGTAATTTTATGGGTAGAGGTGGCTGAGAGAACCATCAATGTCTCATCCCTTGTTGTCCTAGAAAGAAGACCTCTTGGGTGTGTAACACATGTTTCCCTAGTTTTAAGCATGAGAACTTAGTCAATTTTACTTCCTATATGCTCTCCCATGCTTGGGATGAGATATATGACCCTTAGGATTCATTTTTCAAGTAGTTTTTCATGTTTTGGATTTGTATAAGCAAAAAATAGATTATTGTAACTAAGTTTTCTCAGTCACAACACTGAGAAACACACTTTGTAACACATTTTTCTAAGCAAAGACACATATTTAAGTCTTGTATCTATTGTAAGAACACCTTTACTCAATAAAATTTTAGTATTTTTCCTTCTTAATAACTGTTTCATTATGTGGAAATGAATGATTGATTATATTTTTCTGTGTTTTATGTTTAAACCTCAAAAGCATTGTCTCATTTCCAACACTTTTAGGCAGAAATTAGTGAACAAAAACAATTAAATAAACTACCAATTGACTAAATATACTACCAATTGACATAGAAGTGAATAAATATGACTAAATATAATTATTATGTAATTAAAAAACAATGTATCAATATACTACTAGTTGACAAAAATCAGTGAACAAAAATAATTAAATAAACTACCAAATTGATCAAAATAATGATTAAAATGACTAAATACACTACCAATGGATGAAAATCAGTAAATAAAAATGACTAAATAAGTGACAAATTAACAACAATCAATGACTAAATATACTACCAAATCGATCAATCAAAACAACCAATAAATGACTAAAAATGGTTTAGTCATAAATTCAGTCGCATTATAAATGAGTGGCAATAATCTACTAATGCTAATGTGACCATGCTTAGTCATTTATAAGCAGTTTTTACTAGTTTTTTTAATCATATATTGCTGTTTTTGTACTAGTGATTTCTTTCTTCTCTTTCTTTGAGAGGCTCCTATTTGAAACCCTCTGTTGTAGTTCCTCAGCCTTGTTTTTGAGGATAAAATATTTGAATTCCTTGGTTGTGATGAATTGATCATCCTGCATGAAATCACTACAAGACTAAGCTCTGATGGCATTCACAACCTGCCCACTTGTTTCAAAATTTATGACTAATTTTTCATCACTGTGTCTTTCAATTATGACCCTCTAGGAGGAGGATGCATTACTTGAATTATACTTGTATCATCATATACTTCATCTGGGCCTAGAGGATAATCTACCAGGGGTCTAGATGAGGGGTCAAATTGTTGTAGGGGAATGATTTGTTGAGGACTAGGCATTATATTCTCTCTAGAAGTGGAAGGGACAAGAGTTCTTGATGGGGGAATTGGAACATTTGATAGAAATTTATTTGCATTATCCAACATAGTCATCATCCTGACTATATGATCTTTGATATGCAAAAATGGTCCTTCGAAAGATGGATCTATCTACTTCCTCTTATTTTTTGCTATTTGAATTTTCACCAATAAGGCCCTCCTTTGTTCAACCTCATTCTTTGTGAAGCAATTTATAATTAAATCTTCCATATTATCAAAACCATGTGTGTAGGGTGCCATCTTGAAAATGGTTCTATGATCATGAATGGAAATTTATGGATCACACCTCCTTATTTTGTCCACTTTCATCCTATAAGGCAACAACTTTCCATACATCAAATCCATGTCCTCCATTGATGCTACTAAAAACTATAAAAATACCACCATAGAATGGAGGAGGGCATTCTTCTTATTATTTCTAAAATGAGTCTTATTAGCCTCATTTAATTACCACATTATCTCCAAAAAGGAAATTTGGTCTAGCACACTTTTGGGTAGCACATGAGGTGCTACTGGGGACCCATCCATATTGATTGTTGTGGAATATGTGTAGAAGAACCAATCACCTCAATTGTGATTGACTCCCTTCTCTATAATTAGGTCTTTAAACCTTAAAAACAACTCACCTCATTGGAAAATCTCCAATCTACCACCTAACCCAAGTTATCAAGCATTGTCTTAACAAAAAATCTTTGAAAATTGAGTAGTTGGACTTCTCACAATATTTTCCCCAAATATAAGTCCATTATTGGATTGGAAATGTTCTCTGCTGCTCATCCAAGGTTTTGATTTGCACATGGGGGACCAAACCTTTACTTTGATATATAAAATTATATGAAAAAATAGTGAATACCATTTGAAATGCACTATGCTACTATCCTTTTTGAGTTAGCTCAATGACTTGTGAATTTATTTAAAATGAGTCAACATAGTCATAAGGTTTATTCACATCTTTTCTTTGAATGTCCACAACTAATACCATTAGGTTCACTGGCATCATAATATTGTTGTTTAGGCCCAAAACTTGACATAATAAAAAATATGTCTTCACAAAGTAATCCTCAAAAATGTCATAGCCAAAAGGCTCCAATTCCCCACTTGCAAACCTCTTTAATTCCTTGTTAGGCCCTTTAGGACTAAAACATGGCAACCATTTTACTCTGTAACTTTCTCTATGATTTTGTTATTCTCTAGTAAGGGCACCCAAGTTTATTGACAATTGAGAATTATGGTTCAAATTAAGGACCTTGCATATGTGAGCTTTATTCAAGGGCATGAGTAATTTTCCATCTGTAGTGAATAATGCCCTTTCTCAGGGTTATAAGCCTTTGCAACTACTCAAATCAAATCAACATTGAAAAACACATTAGACACAACCAACCTGCCTAGCCCTAACCATAAAATGTTGAAAATTGGCCTATCTACTAGAGATTTTCTAAAATAATACTTAAAAAGTGTATACCCTTGGGTCATAGTTATAGGGTCTCAACAATTTTCATTCTTGTCAAAAACCCTATCAGCTAAAATTCCAAACCCTTGGGCCATTCTTGGCCTCTTAGTTGATCCAAGAAGATATGCGATGATATCATCATCCAAACCTCTCTTATAATCCCTTGATGTTCCAATCATGATTTTTAAACGAGGGTTCTAGTAATCGAAAAACTAGGGTTTTGAATTTTACACTTCAAAGAATATTTCTGTAAAATTCCTCATTATTTACCCTTATAAAGTATTAAAATCCCTTCTATACTTGAAACCAGATGACTAACACTCTTTATGCTTTCAATTTCATAAATATGGTCAAATTTACTTGTTTACCATTGATTGGAAGCCCTAATTTTTCTATGAAAACCATTGTTTGCTAAAAAATATTCAACAATTTCACTCTAGTGTGGTCTCTTTGTGCTCTAAGTAATGCAAAATGGTATAAATAAGTGATTAACCTTAAGGAATTGATAGATACAAATCAAATCCTCCATTAATGTCACCACATGCTTGAGCACACAACTAATAGTAGCCATTCCCTACTTTTGAATGTGAATTGTTGATCTCCAAAGATCGAAGGTGATCACAAGGATTCAAAATCATTTCTCCAAAGAGAGAAATCACTTTTTCTTTGAATGGATCTGAGACATGTGTCATCATTTCAAGGCTTCACTATAATAGATCAAAAATATTTGTGACTGTCCCAATAATGTATCTTTCTATGAAACATTAGTTATGAGAAAGGTTATAAACATGACACAACTTTGAGAATTTGGGGGGGTATAGCTTGGCAAAAAAAATTCTTAATGAAGGCTATAGATTGCATGAAATGAATATACATGTACAATTTTTACATGAAACACAAACATTTTGCTAGTTTACAGGGATTAATACTTTCAAAACAAAGGCTCTCAAAATGCAAAGGCTCTGTGTGATATTAAAGGCTTTTAAAATGCACATGCCTTAAAAACAACTTAAGGATACTAGGGAAAAGAGAGCCAATAATGAATTAAGAGAAGGGGGATTCACTTGATGACTAAAGATATTAGCATGAACAATGTAGCTTATAATTTGATTGGCTAGGGACTCATACACATCAATTTTGTACTAAAGACAAAAGATATTTCATGGTCTTGTGGGGAGAATAATAGAATAAAAAAAGATTCAATGGACTGAAGAGACTGTGCAAAATGATGATGTGTGTCCAAAGGGACCTAGAAGAATACAATTCCTTTTAGTGATAGATTAAAATATTCATAAAAATGGGAACACTCAGTATTCTAATCAAAAGCGACTGGTAAACACAAGGGACAAAGGCCTTAAAGTTATAACATAAAGGATAGGCAACCTAGGTTAAAGGTCAATGATGAAATATAAGAAAAGTGCAAGGGTTTTAGGTATACAATAGGGTTTTGGAGGAAATTTAGGGTTTTAGGACCCCTAATACATAATTTTAAACACATTCTTACAAAACTATTTAAGGATTCTCAAGAATTTTGATGACCAAAATTCCACAGAAGGCCAAAATTTAAACTAGTACCACCATCACGCTTCATAGTATTGATGCAAGTAATTTGAGTTCAACCTTTTACATATGCATACATAAATATATAATAAAATTCAAGTTCTTAAAGTAAATGCTATCTTTTATTGGAGGAATGAATCCTTGAAAAAATTTAATTTATCAATTTGTAATTGATGTTTTAATATATGCCATAGATATTGGAAGTGAACAACATAGTTTTCATTGATAGGGTCATTGTGTCCTTGCAAAAATTGATCAATTTAATCATAGTTGTTATCAATACTAGACTGAAATTGAAGCATCATAATAAATTTATGTCTATATAATCAAAAGAATAGGCAAGACTAATAAATTAAGAATATACACTTTGAATGATATTCCCTTAAGGTTTATGGAAACAAATTGTCTAGAAATTTATCTTCACATGCAAAATATAGGCACACAAGATCTTCTAAGTGAATATATGGATATCCTTTATTATAATATAATTTAAATATGTGTGTCACAGAGCCATTGGATAATGGATATGTAAAATTATTAAATGCAAGGGGTGTGCAATGTGAAGGATTATAAGTAATATAATTATGGTTAGTAGGCATATTATCCACATTCTTCTCAAGTGGTTCAAATTCCTTGAATAGTATATTTAAGGTCTAGAGGTGGGAATAGTAGTGGTGGGAGTGGAATGGGATATAATGAAGTATGTGCACAAAGGGTGAGGCATAAGAGACAATGACATAGTCTTGTAGGGGAAATTCACACTTTAAGAAGGTAGGGTTGTTATAGGATCTGAAGGAGTGGTATGAAGACCATAAGTGTATATGATGGTGTTTTTAGGAAAATGGAAATGAGAGTTAAGTGGAACACTAGTAGATGAAAAGGTGGTGGTGACATAATAGGTAGTAACCAAAGAGGAAGGGGCCACACTCCTAGTGAAAAAAAATACTAGTGTAGTAAAAAATTATGAGTGCCATGAATAAAATATTGTCTAGGGTCTTATTTTGGGGCCCTTAATGACAAAACCTATGGAATAATACCAACATACACATGGTAAAATGTATTGAAAAACTAATCAGTGGAAAAATAATAATAGTGATTCATTCTTGAAAGGATGATGGTTACATTATACATGATCTCTATTCTCTTATTACATTCATGATCTCCTCACATACGTGCTATACATGGTCCATTAATATGTGGTATTTTCTCACACTTTAGAAATTTTAAAATGATTTAAATCATAAGCATAATCCTTCAGATCTATTTTCATCCTTCATTATGTTCCCTTTTGCTTATACTTGACCATGACTATCAACTTACTAGTATTCTCTTTTGGTAAAATTTCTAATATAATTATATGCTTTAGAAATCATATACCATTTAATAATTAATAATCTAATAAATTATTAGATTATTAAATATTTACAAATGGTAGTTTTGAATAGGTGTGGCAAGTACCCTTTTAGGTATTTGGCCACCCCTCCTCTTATCATTAAGGATATTCTCTCTCGTTGAGAATATATTGATTATTGGGAGATTTGGTTAGATATTAAACTTTATTACACTACATAAGAGATTAAATATTAGCCTTGTGGAAGTGAGAAGTGATACCCCTATTATCCACCTCTAATTTATATTTTTTTGTAAGTATTTTATACTAAAATTTGGAGCCTTGTAGTTTTTTACTTGGAAGGATTTTCCCATGTATATATTATGTAATGTGTTAAATATGTGAAAATTGTATTACTTAGTTCATTTATTTGTAATTATTCATAACCTAACATCTTAGTTTCTAACATGGTATTAGAGCCATTTAGGTGTAATAATAGTTTTTATAGGTTGAAACCATCCATAATGCTAGTATTGTAAAAACAATATATGTTAAATGAAATCATGAGAAAGAAAATTATGCAATTGATAGATAAATTATTAAATAGTACAATAAGTCCTTACCTACACCTTGATATCTACATGGATATTTTATAAGAACACGATTACCATATCTCTATTTCTATTAACCAGTTTCCTTCTCATTTTGAAACTACATGCCATCAAATTTTAGTGGCTATACCCTTTTTAAATACTTATACAATTCCTATGTCAATATATTTCTCCTATTTCTTATCTAAAATGGTAGTTCATTGTTTTTTGCATTCTAATTAGGAGGATATTCAAAGAAGTACTGATCCTAATTCTCAACAAGAAGGCCTCAAGTTATATATATATAAATAATTTTATCACATGAAATACTTACTATTAAAATTATTATTGTTTTCTATTTAATAGTTGTTTGTGTAGTTGTTGATAGCTGATATATATGTTTTAGATATATCTATTTCAAGGAAAATTCATATGAATAAATCCTATGTAGTATCTTAAAGGTTTTATATGTCAAAAGAGTTGAAACTTTAACATTCCAAAGTCAAGCCTTGAGCAATATTGGAAGTGTTTCTTTAGGCCACCCTATACAAATCAATTAGTGTGGATCCACTCTAGAAAAATCAATAATAATGAGAGTCTAGTTAGATCTCCTAGAGAGGAATGAAGGTACTCTCATGGAATTTTAGGGGAAATAATATCCCTAACAAAAGGCATATGATAGATGAAAAATTGATAATTCCAAGGCAATGCTATTATTCTTCAAGAAACTAAAATTTTTCCTTATCAAGGTAGTTCTATTTTTCAAAAATGAAATAATACAAACTTCTCTCTAGTGGAAGAAAATAGAGCATTAAGTGTCCTGCCCATCCTTTGGAACACAAAAAAATGTTAGTACGTAATTAAATTTAGTCTTGGAATTGAATGTTTTTATTTTTATCCCTAGCTCTTCCTTAAAATGGCATTCTAGATTCTCCATGTATATGGCTCATTGAGGAAAATATAAGAAAGTAAACTCTAGAATATTTTGAGCTCACTTCTCTAATAGGCCTCGATGAAGAGTTGGTCTTGCTAGGAGGAGACTTCAATGCAATTTTAAATTAAGATGAAAAATTTGGGGGAATCATTCCTCCCTTTAAATAGGTATCAAATTTCAAGGACTTCATCAACATAAATAATATTTTTGACTATGCTCCTAACAATGGTAAGTCCATGTAGGGAATACTTCCACCAAATAACATAAAGAATAGGTGGATTCTTGTTATCAATTTTATAGCTATATGATCCTATAAAGTTATCTAGTTCCATCCTTCCTCTCACTTAGATGATTTCTTGATATGTTTTGACATATTCAAAGACTATTCCCTAAAAAATATTCCTTTCAAGTTTGAAGCTATGTCTCAAGGAAAAAAATATCTCTTCTAAAATTTTGCTAAGAAATAACTCCTTATACAAAAGGTTCAAGAATGATGTAGCTTTGTAATAAGCTAAAACATGTTAAATTATAAGTTAGAAAATAAAACATGGAATACTTCAAATTTTTTTTGTAGAGAAGATTCAAATAGATAAACATATAATGACCTAGCCAATCATGAAATTATGTATTGCATGAACTCTTAGTACTAGGAGTAGGAAAGTAAACTCAAGGAGTATATGCAAGAATTGCTACTTTGGAAAGAAAACTATTGGTGATAGAAATCAAGAGAAATTAGTTTGTGGGAAGGAGATAAAAGCACCAAATTATTTCATGCTTCGATCAAGCTTAAAAGGAAAATAAATCACATTGCTTATATTAATTTTTCTATAGGGGAACAATTAAGTGATCACATGGAAATAAAAATGAGTGATCACATGGAAATAAAAATGAAGCTATTTGTTTTTTTGAGAATATTCTACCCAACCAAAAATGGGAGAAAATAAATTCTAATCAAGTTATCCTATCCAATATACCTACCTTAGTTATAAGAGATAATAATTTATTGATGGAAAAATCTTCTTTGGAGGGAATTAGAGAAATTGTTTTCTCCCTCCCAAATAAAAAATCCCCAAGTCTTGATGGCTTAACCACACTTTTATTTTAGAAATATTATGAATTTATAGGGGGGTACCTTATTTTAATAGTATAATAATCAAGGAAACGAAAAATAATTCTCAAGGGTCTAATTGACACCTTCATTGCTTTGATTCCACATAAGTCTAGCCCTTCCACCTTTGTTTAATTCATACCTGTATCTCTCTACAATTATATATAAAATATTTCTAAATAAATACCTTAAAGGTTAGAAAAAATCATCCCTCATATTATCTCAAAGGAACAAGGTGGGTTTATCTAGAAGAGACACAACTAAAGGGGTATTGATAGCACATGAATTAATTCACTCAATCTAGATCAAAAGATCTATTTTATCCTGATCAAGCTTGATATGATGAAAGTATATAATAGAGTAAATTGAGAATTTTGGAAGAAATTCCTAGGTAAATTTGAGTTTGATAAGGGGTGGTGCAAGTGAATTTTTTCAATCATTTCTATGATTATATTATTTGTTCTTTAATGGTTCATCATATGGGTTCTTCAAATCATCTCAAGGTTCGAGGCAAGGAGAGCTGTTATCTCCTTTCCTTTTCATCCTTATGGTGGAGGATCTCAACATATAAATCCAGGTAGAAAACATACATAACCATTGGAATGAAATCCAAATACAAATAATGAATGACCCAATCACTCATAAATTATTTGTTGATGACATAACTATTTTTGATAAGGCCACCTTTTTGTAGCTAAATCTATCAAGAAAGTTCTAATTGATTATTATGTAGCATCAAGCCAAAAAAATAAATACAACCAAGTCAAATATTTTCTTCTTAAATCCCCTTCCATCCCCCAAAAATGATCTCTAAGTTTCTTGGGTTTTCTAAAAATGAACACTTGAGCAATTACTTGGGGATTCCCCTCTTTTATGATAATTTTAAGAGTGAGTTATAGACAAAGTTTATCTTGACTATTAAAAAAAAAATCTCCTCCTTAAAAGGTAGATGACCTAAAATGGCGGGGGGAATCATAATGATTAAATTTTTCCTAACAACCATACTCATATACACGATGTTAGTATTAAAAACTCCATTTGGTGTTATCATAAAATGGTGCTACCACAATAGTGGTTTACACTTTCTAGGAGATCCTGATTTTTGCTGAAATCACATATTTTTAGAAAATATAATGATTTAAGACTTGAAAAGTTCTATTTAAAGGATTCCAATTGAAGAGGGTTCAATCAAACCACCTTAGACCAAGCCCCCTTGGATAGAACTCCGCTAGTTTTAAACCATACCTATAACAAAGTCTCCTTTACACCTATCAAAATGCTGATAAAAAACCACTTTTGATTTACCTTTTGGGGGATCAAATTAATTAATTTAAAATTTATTTTTTGTAGCTATGTAGTCCTTATTATAAGCTTCCAAAAAAGTATAATTTTAATTAAATTAAATTTGATTATTAAATTTATTTTTTATTTCTAGTGAATGTAGGTTTTTCACCGAAAATCAAGATCTTTGTTCTGTACATGTGGAAAAATAGAATTTTATCAAAAAAATATTTAAAAAATATGCTCAGGGGTATTGATGCCCTTGATCCATTAAAAAAAATAAAATTGAATTTTGATACATATAGAAAAAATTATGTTGTATATAGTCTGCCTATGTTTGAATTGTAATTGGTTTGACTTCAAAACTTGATTAAAAATAAAATATTTAATAAAGCACTATGAAACCAAATGAACTAGTTAGATATCATAGTTACAAATCTAAATTAAAAAAAAAAAGAATTCAATCCTTCATACAAAAAAAGTTATGCTGTATACGATGAGCATCACTCCTTAAAAATGTTGTTTACTGATAAAAACTAGTTTTTGAAGGAGATGAAAAAAAAAGTGCAATTTGATTCCAATTTTTTTGAAAAAATATATTTAGAATCTATAGACAAAACTTCACAAATCACTATTTTGCATCATCTTCAAATTCCTCACGGTTTAGCCGCTATAGGAGCCTGAAAGTGAAGATTTTATTAAAAAAAATTAATTTAGTATCCAGTTTGCCCAAAAATTGTAAGCCAGTATTGTGGGATCACCAAAATTGAAAAATATATTAGAAGAAACTTTATGTGTAATGAAAGTATAGATAGGAAGGGAAAATCTAATATCTTGAAAAAAATATTGTAAAGCTAAGCCTTAAAGAGGTACAATACTACAAGACATTAAATCTCAAAAGATGATTCATATAAAAAATGGCTTAGATCGTGTATAGAAACTAGAAAAAAAATAGTGTAAAATATAGTAGGTGAAATTATTGGATACAAGGAACAAGGAATTGAAATATTCATACTCTCAAACTTTTCATTGAGCTAAAAAATATGAAACTTCATCATAAAGAGCGTGAAACTAATCCTTCCAAAGTTGTCATGGCTAGTTCATAATGGAGAGAAAGCCTTCTTTTGGGAGGAACCTTAGAATTTATACCCGTTTAAGGAAAAATAAATATCTCCTCAAAGAAAAAATATTTTGAAGCAAAAGTGGGGCATAAGGGTAAAATACCATACAAATATTTCAACAAAAGGATCCTTCCCATGATCAAATTGGTGCAATCTAGATCATTGCAACATTCCTCCAAACTAGATAAAAATTCTAGAAAAAATTCTATCATAGAGACAGTTCTTTTTTTCCTCTCACGAATATGAATTAGTTTTAAGGGAATCCAAGTCAAGAAAATACACAGTTAAGCAGGGCTACCTTGCTTACTCCTAGCTGCCATACATTGATCCTTGGCCACACAAGTTGTTTTGGAATAATGAAGGCTTACTAAAAGTTTCTGCATTTACATTGTTAACTCTTCATAACAAAATTATTATATCTGATTGGTTTAAAAAGATTTTCATCATCCCGTCTTTCAAATGTGTGCTACCATATTTTGGGATACAAACTTTTAGTAATTTTTTTAATTTCATAGATAGCATATATCCTCTTCCACAGCTTAAATGCAACCATCTATTCAAAAATATTTAAGAGGACAATATGTGTAAGACATAAATAGATGGTTTCTCATGTATTTTTATTTAATTTCAGTCAATATTTATTACACATTTGATGGCTTCTTTTCTTTTGAAATAGGCAACCATTAATCATTTTCTTCAAGTGGGTCTTACATAAGTAACTTCCACATCTCATAATTGGTAAAATTAAACTTTTCAATATCCATGCAAGAAGTAGTTCCATGGTTTTCAATCCTTTATGTACATATAAAACCACACAATACAAGAGATCCTATTACAACCAAAAAGATTTAAAACTTAATAGTAATACATTTCTCTATACACAAAATCATGATCTTTAATACCAAATATTGAAAAACAAGGTGAAACCACTACAATAAAATCTCATACAAGTACAATTATTTATCTAAGGATTACCATATGATGATTATGTGACTGCATAAAATTAATAATAAGAATAAAATAAGTAAACCATACCCAAGATTTATATAGAGAAACTCTTTTGAGAAAAACCCCACATAAGAAATAGGACAAGTATGTATTAATATTCAATAAAGGGATACATACAACACACTAACATTATTTCACTTTGATAGCACTCTGATAATGCATGTGTACCTATAAAATAGAACTATGAAACTACTATCTCATGCCTCCAATTTATAAAGAAATGGGAGCATAACATCACAAATGGTTTTTCAAAATAATGTACCATCAAACTATAGTAAAATAAAAAAATCTACATCCAAAATAAAGAGGCTCTTATGAGAATAGTATATGCAAATCCCAATGAGCCATAAGTAGCAAAAATAAACTCAATAAAAATAGTATATATAATCTATTTGAATTGCAACTCCTCCATAATGGACCATATCCCAAGGTGGGTGTCTAAAACCATCACCCAACTCTTATGGAACCCATCAACAACATGTGTGATTCTACACTACTCAATTCTCATGTTCAATTTGAGAAATTTGTTAAAAATAGTTTTATAACTACAACTACCAACTCTACCTCCTTCATGAATATATATATAACAACTAATGGAAAGATTTCCAAAGAATATTAATTATAAATTATTTTCCACTTACATTGAGGTATGTAAGAACACTTTCCAAGAGTGTTGGAGATACACAAAGTATGTACATAGGGTTGTAGGTAAATGGCTCATTAATCCAGACAATAAATAGATAAATGACACTAAAATAAATAAATTCTTAGAAAAGAATAAAAAAAGAAAATATTTAGCCAAAATATTATGGAAAATATTAGATGTTAACTCATTAATGGAAAATAAATAACATTAATGATCAAATGAATACTGTAGAATGAATTAATACTTTATCTATTCACTTGGATTATTTTCATTATTATAAATTTTATCTTGCAAGTGCATATATTGTTATGTACCTAGGGATATGATATTATAATGTATTTATATGGATGAAGATGCCAACATGTGGTACACATCCCTTAAGTTATTTATATTGAGTCATGTGAATAGCTTGTGTAATTAATTATATTAGGAGTTGACTAGGCCTTCATTAGGATTACCCCTCTATTATACATTATATTATTTCCATTATTATATGTGTGGATCTTATCAAGTGGCATCCAAGCATCGATTTGAGAATAAGTGGATGAAACCCTAGTTTTTGAATATTTACCTATAATTTTTCAAACAACTATGAAATTTTTAGATTTGTTTTTACTAAATTTGAAGGGTAATATAAGGAAGATACAGTCCAAAAACCATATTTTCATCATAAATATTGTGCAAGTTATTGCAATTTTATGATTTTTCATAAATTCACCTTCTAGATTGTAAATCAAGGTATTCTTTTTGAATTTTTTACATTTTTGGAAAGGGCATCAAAATTAACTAAGGTTATATTAATTTTAATTTTTAAATTGAGGCCGACTTCATCATGTATTGGTTGTATCAAATTTGTGTCAATTGAATTTGATAGAATGGTTATATAATGAAAGCATTTTTTCTTAATCACTAGTTTCAATGGGTATTATTACTTTTTCTAGAAGTGGAGATACATTAGAATGGCAGTACACATATAAAATATCTCATGAAAAATTTATAGTATGGAAAATATACTTTCATTTTTGTTTAAGAGGTGAAGCTAGATAATGGTATAAACCATTGGATGAGGATATTTCTTCCTTGGATGAACTACAACAATATTTCTTAGATAGATGGTATCCAAAAGAAGAAGAGGATGAAGAACATGAAGAAGAAGAGGAAGAAGAGGAGGAAGAAGAAAAAGACGACGGAGAAGTAGAAGGAGAAGGAGAAAAATTAAAAGACCGAGGAGATGATACTGGTACATGCACTTTAGCTCCAACAAAACTAAGATTGGATCCTTCAATTTCATAGGTACATTCAAAAGGAAAAGTTTATTGTCTATATAAACCCTAGTAGTAAGTACATCTTCATCAACATGGAATTAGCCAAGAAACTACATATACAAGTAAAGAACATCAAGGATAGTAAAATATTAGGTATGAATATTCAAAATTTTGAAGATTTAAAGCTATCTATGGATGAGTATGTTTTGCATTCAAACTTTCACACTTTGGATATGAATGGGTTGGATATTGTTCTTGCTTATCGTTGGTTAGAATCTTTGGGAAAACTAAATATCAATGTGCAAAAGAAATTCATAAAGCTTTGGTATAGAAGGAAAAAAATACATTACATGATATTACATATAAAGAAGTCCAAATGAAAGTCAAGGAAGAGAAAATTCAAGAATCTCATGAAGACTGCAACAATGAAGTAGAGGAAAATAAAGAGGATCAAGATGTTAAAAAAATGAAGAGATAAATAATTCTACTAAGAAATCACTAAAACAAGTGGTAGGAAATGGTGAAGAATCAAAGAAGGTTCCAATGATGTAAAAGGATGCAATATATAGGCATCCGCATCAATGTGAGAGGAAAGAATCATAGAGGAAACCATCATGGATACATGTTAGTATATAGAATGGACAAGGAAATTACTATGGACCTACATGGTGTAGTGTAGGAAAAAGTATCCTTTTTTCACACTTAATTTGGGAATAATTAATAATAAAATGAGCTTAATTATGTCTTGATTTATGTTGTAATATGTTTTTCATATTCACATTAAGTTTAGGGCCCTTTAAATTCAATGGACTTAATTGTGCATTGTTTTTGATGTTATAAGGTGTATCTTTACACTTTCACATTAATCTAGGGCTTAATTAATTGATTGAGGTTAATTTTCCTTAATTGGCCCCTTTAATTCAAATCCAAGCCTAATTAAATACAAATTCTAGGGGATAAAATTTGACATTCATAAATTCCATTTCACAACACTTAACTTTGGAAGATGTGTGTCCTAGGTAAGTAACCTAGGACCCATTCGCCATAGGGCGAATGGGTCATCACTTAGTTCTATGACCCTATTTTTATATAATGTTGAGCATTGTTTGATGTGTGTCCTAGGTAAGTGGCCTAGGACCCATTCACCCTATGGTGAATGAGTCCTCACTTAGACCTATGACCCCCCTTTGAAATATGTTTTTGGTGGTGTTTTAATGATTTCAAATCTACAATTCAATGTCAGCTTGTGATATTTTAATTTCTGAAATTAATTTTAAGATATGCATAAATACAAGGTTGTTTCACTTAGTTCCCCCCTAGCAATTTCAAGTCTTCAAGCATTCTAGAAAATTTATGAGCAAGTGTGATCAAGAGAATTCAAGAGAAATTTCCAAGGCATTCAATGGAAGATTTGAAGAAGATTATTGCAACAATGAAGATTCCATTGTCATGTCAAATATGTATTACATCATGCATGTTATTTGAGCTCTGATGCAGAGCAAAGAGGATTCACAACTCAAAATTCCATTTACTCAAAAAATTTCATAAAATTATTCATCTCTTACAATGATTAAGTGCATTCTAGATCATAGTGTAATCATTCTCACAACAACCCACAATTCAATGCAACAAACAGTCATTAATAAATTTGACAAAACAAATAATGAAGCTAATCCCTTCAGTGAGATTTAAGATAAAATAATTACAGACCTTCCTTCCAATTTTTATGAAGATCCAATGGTCAAAACTAAAGTTATTGCATTTTCCCCAAAACTGCAAACCATAGGCAGTGTTTAAACCTGCAAACCCTAGGCAGTGTTTAAACCTGCCCTCACCAAAATAGTCATATCTTTCACAAAACTCAATAAAATTCAATGAGACAAAAATAATTGGAAACAAGAAATAGAGATCTTTCCATCCATATATGATAATCCATTATTTGAATCCATACTAGTCCGTACAAATCACAACTTCAACCTGAAAACAATGTAGAAATCATAAAATGCACACCAAACTTGAGGTTGCCATTCATCAAACTCCAAAATAATATCTCCAACCTCTCCAAACTCTCCAATTCAAGTTTTGGAGGGTGTATCGATACATTTACAACCAAAACCAACTATTTTCAACCACCTTTTAGTTAGTTTGTTGACAAAACACTTTAATGACACTTTTGACAAGTTGCTTGACAACTTTCTTGAGAAACTTTTACAATTTTTACAATATATAACAACTTTAAACATTATTTGACAAATAACTTCAAATATTACTTCCTAAGACTCAAACACCTATAAAATGGCTTGATAAACCTTATTATAAGACCCAATACATAAAATAGATAAATTATTGACAAATGGCTTCATGGAGGCTTGAAAGCAACTTGGTGCTCATGCACCAAGCTCATATGTTGATGTATTGTTCAAAATCAATCAAGCATATTCAAAGGTATTATTTCACATCAAGTTTCATGATCAAGATCTACATTAATTGAGGTGACTTCATGCAAGTTTGTAGATATGTACTCCAAGGTTTCAATTAAGGTTTGGTGAGTTGTTACATATTGTTGTTCATTCATCATTCCTTTCATGATTTTATTCATTTCAAGGTTTAATTACCAAAATGGGGTTTGACCAAGGCAAACCCCCATTCCCTAACAAAACAACATTTTTCTCTCTTCGATGTGGAATTGTAGATTTTAGGTTGAAGATCATTTTAAGAGAAAAATTGAAGAAAGTTGCAAGAAAAGTTATCAAATCATGAAAACTGATCTACAAGATTTATTTCTAGCCTTCTGATAGTGAACAACTGAAACTTGGGAGTGTAGAATGAGTAGAACAAAACTCAAAAATTGATGTTTAGGAGCCTTATCCAGGATCCATTCACCATAGGGTGAATGAGTCCTCAGTGAGGTCTAAAAAGCACTTTTTGTAAAAGGTACGCAACATTTTACCCTTTCCAAATCTGCCTTTTAACTGTTAGCTAGATTAGATTTGGTTACTATTTCTCATTTGCATTTTGTAACACATATTTTGAATGAAATAATGGAAATGGGTGCATCATAGCTTTTTAATTTTCATAAGCACCACCCTTTCTCATTATTTCATTTTGGTGAACTTGAGTTTGATCATTGTATTTTCTAATTTTGGAGTTCTCTTTCATCCTAGATTTAGATCTTGCATTCATTTGAATTTCTTGGCATTAAATTAGGTCTCATTTAGGGTGCCTTGTCTTTACATTTCATTTAAGGTTTTAGGATTGCATATTTTGCATTCTTTAAATCTGAAAAATATAAAAATATCAGTCATATTGCATGTTGTTTACATAGAATTACATCATATCCACTTTAATTTGAAAATTAAAACAAAATTGCATATCAAACTAGCTTTTCTAGATTGTCATTTTGTCATAATTTGTACTTGCATTCCACATTGAATTCACAAAAATATGAAATTGAAACTTGCTGTAACAAACTATAATTTGAAAACCACTAAAAAGCACTCAAAAATATGTAAAAGTTTGTTTCAAAACCCTCATCTAGGACCCATTCGCCCTAGGGTGAATGAGTTCCTGATTAGGTCATATTCTAATTTTCTAGGCATTAAAATATTCATTACTGTATTTCTATTTGCTGCTTTCAGATTTTTGTTACTATTTGCAAAAATTTTGTTTCATCAATTTTGATAAATTTAGTGCATTGTGTGATTTCAAAATTGCATTTGTACAAGACTTCATTTTCAGATTTTACATAGTGTAATTAGCAAATTACCTTTTTTAGAATCTAAAAATTGCATTGCATTACACTTTACCTCTTTCCATTTTGGGCTGGCATTGAGTTTGTGAAACTTATATGAGATTTACAACTTGGTTCCCTATTAGAAATACTATTGTGAGACGTAGTTCGAGACTCATGTCATCCTGTGATACACCATTCACCATGGATCTTGGGTTTTCTAACTCCATTTCTAATACTCTTGATAATCAACCCCCTATGGATCATAGCATGCATACCTCATTTCCAATGACTTCCTTACCTACAACCAATATGCATGATGTTGTTCATGTCCCACAAGAAAAAATAAAAATAATGGATGAAGGCCTAGAAAAGTTACAAGACTTTGTGCTTGTCGAAAACATGGAAATTAGTAATGTTTCTACTTTACAAAATCTAAGGAAAATGCTTAAAGCTGAACACAAAATGATTTTTTTTTGTAGCCTCAGTTGCTTCCTTCATGAGAACTTAAATAATAAAAAGAATGATAACATACATTCCTTGGTCAAATTTATTGAAGCTAAACCTCATAAGGACTCAACCAAAATGCCCCTTGATATTGCTTTCTCAAAAAAAGACATAATCAAACATGCATCCGATGGTCCTCTTTATATAGCTGGAAGAATCAATGACAAGCCTACTAATGGGATATTAATTGATATCGTCTGTGTAGAGAATGTGATCATTGAAAAATTCCTATTTGTGCATGAAATTTATCAAGATACATATGACAAACCAAAAGCATGGATCAAAATGCATAATGGTTTTTCTTTCCTTACAATTGGATGGATAAATCTCCCTCTAAAGTCAAACTGAAAACATTAAATGTCTCATTCACCATCATCCCATCATCAGAACAATTTTGTGTAAAGTTAGGCTATCCATGGCTTCACTCCATGAATGCCATCTCGTCAGTTGTGCATAAATTTCTAAAGTTTTTCTTTGGAAATCAAATCTTTACTATGCACCATAGTGGATTTAATCTTGTGTCTTCCCATTGGAATTTTTCATTAGATTTCTTTTGGCCCGAGCCTATTGAACCTATTAGACCCCATGAGGACTACTTTTTCAAATCATACCAAAATTTTAAGGCAAAGCACATAGAAAAATGATCCCTTAGAAATATGCCTCAACCCATGACTGAGCCACCTATCCTTGATGAAACCATGATTGAAGCAAAAGATCTTCCAAAAATCCAAAAGAATCCTACCATTTCATATAAGAGACCATGAGACAACCAAAATAATCCTGTTGTGCCCCTAAAATCAAACAAATTTACAAAGCCAAAGAGAAAGTGGTTGAGCAACCTCCTATGCTTCCTTCTGTTCCTCCCCTAAGGGAAGAAAACAAACCTATGGTTGAAAAACTTGCTCCTACATAATAAAAAATTGACAATAGATTAAAAAGAAATCGAAACGCTAGAGAGTGTAGGAATACACGTCACGCTATTGAGCTCGTATGTTACAAACTAAAGAAGAAAATCAAAATCCAAACTTATCTCCTACAAGGCATGATGTCACTTTTCCCTCGCTGCAACATAAACAAGAACCTTCCAGAGACATTATCATTCGACCCCCTGTTATGATTAATCTAGATGATGACATTGACATTGCAAGGATTGATGAACAAGTGCATAATGAGTTGAATTCATTTCTTTCCTCTTTTATGAGCTTAAATAACAATTCTCCTAAAAAGAGTGTTGAACTTGGTGGATTTCCTAGTTTGGTACTTGATGTTGTCCCTTTGGCTAGTTGTCCGCCTTCTGTATATACCAAACAAGATTGGGATGCAGATGACCTACTATACATTGACTCACATGCGCCTTACTAGTCTTTTGATTTATTTTTATTTTTCATGTTTCTTTATGTTATTGCATGTGCATAATGTGATTTCCTGTACTATTTCATGTGATGTCTCTCTCTATTTTTGTGCATTCCTCTATATGTATCTAAATTCTTCTCTATGTCATAAACATTTATCTTTTTGCTTATCTTGTGTTTTCCTTCTAGGGATGATGCAAGGCGTCGAGACATTTAGGTCTCTTCCATGTTGAACTGAAGGCTTTTTCTTTGTTTTCGCTCTCTTTGTGTCATTCTTCGAATTCTATGAGTATTAGGGGAATGACGACATTTACAAGATCTATAACAACATTGTAGCAAAGATATACTGACCTCAAATCCATAGATTCCTAATGTATTTCTGGGGGTAACCCCTCCTTTCTTTTTCATGATGTAGCTTTATTTTGGAAAAATATGACATGGCATAGGGCTTTTCGAGGAAGCTCTATGTTTTAGGATTAAACATTGGATACTTTAAAGAAATTTCTCACAAGAATGGTGTTATAAACCATTTTAAAGTGGGGGCATACATCGATAATATCTTTCAACATTTCTCTTGTTTCATGGTGAATTTTTTTTTCTTTTCTTGTGATGCAACCTTTTCTTGGTGGTTCCATTTGGTTTGATGTCCTCAAAGAGTGCGATATTTCTTAGCACATGAATTTCCTCTTAGTGGTGATGTGATGCACTACATTCCCTAAGTTGTGAATCTCTTACTCTTGACTTGTCCTCTCTTGGAGACATTAGGCACAATTTTTCCTAAGAAGAAGACCTTACACGAACTAAGAATTTAAATCTATTTGAACAAAAAAACTTTTACTAGCATTATTGTTCATAAGTGTTACCATGATGCAACTTGCTAGCCTTTTGAAGCTCAAAAATCCAATTCAAGGTCACCAAGCATAATGTTGGTGTTTTTTTCAATACACCTTAGAAATACTCTAGAAGGTAGCCAACCTTCATCACTAAGAATCCTAAAGATGAATGGCCAACTTGACGGGTAAAGGTTCTCAAACCTCTAACCCCTGCACTTTAGGCTCTGTGGAACTAGGGAGGGTATTTCTTGATTGTGCTCACAAGAATTATGTCACAATGATGAACACTTCTACATAGATAGGTTCCTTTCTCATGCAAACAAACATCATTTAGCAAAAGTGTGGCCAACCTTTACACAAATAATCATCTATCTGATAGGAACAAGGGTATATTTCAAACTCGTATCTCGAAATTGATATAATTTGATTTAACATTGTCATCATTATGGACCCATGTCTAGGTATTTCAGGTACATTTGATTACAAGAATTTACAACGAAGAGACCAATGTCTTGTCAATTGGGAACATAGTCGAGTATGTGATAGTCAATAATGCACGAATTAACTAACCATGAAATAAGTGGCCTATCTTCATAATGCCTTACATTATGAAGACTCACAATTCCTAAAACATGACTTCTTATCAGAATACTGAGCAAATTTTTACACACCTACAATTCTCTTCAAGTATTTTAATCAACCCCTTGAGCTAAAACAAGAACATAATCATACATTCAAATGACCATTGAAGATAAATGAAAAGACACTTGGTTTTCCCATTTATAATATGTAATAATCACATACATGAGAGTACATGCTTTAGATTTTCAAAATTGTTTTGATATCAGGAATCCATGCAAAACGCTTTTAAGAATATCACATACAAAACTTGTACCTGAGACAATATTCTAGCCTATTCATTCTACATTCTGTATTGCTTTTAGTTTTCTGTACTCTACCTAAGTCATTCTAGATTCAAAACATCTGACCCCCTGCAATGAGCCTTGAAATCCCTTTTATAAGTCAAGGGAGCGACAAGAAAAGGGCTCATTACAGTCACATTTTGATAATTTTGATGTAATATCATTTCATGGGGTTCTTTTCCCAAACCGTTACATTTCGTCACTTACATACCACAAGAGAGAAAAAGGAAAAAGGCAAAAAGGAGTGCCAAACCATTTTTCGAAGATGCCATGCAAGCCTTCCAAAAGAAACCATTACCAAAAATCGCACGTCACCCAAAACTGGGAAGAGTCACCATCACCACCAGCAGCCAAAACCCTTAAACCAACCACGTAGGAAATACACATAACAACACCCAGGAATCAAACACAAGCAAGAAAGGTAACATGGGTGTCACCCAACCTTGTCAACCACTGAGTGGACACCCCACCGGGGCTCTTCACAGAGAGTGGAGTTACAACTACCACCTCATCATTTGAGTCGGTATATGGCACCAAGAAATAGGGCAATGTCCAACACCAAGGCCGAATCCTTCACCTTCTTCTAAAGAGATATCAGTAATTATGACAAGAGAGCCGAGCTTCTCTGAACAAACCCTAGGGTTTGCATCTAGTCTCGTTAATTCTTTAAAAAAATCTGCAAACTCTTTCCCTTTAACTTTGATCAATTCTTTAAACAAGTCCTCTTTCAAAGATTGTAAGCACTTTTGATGAAATTTCCCTTGGTTCTTCTGTGAGCAATCCTCTTGGCCTTTAAATTAATTAGTGCTTCCACCACCATAGGTTTCTCCTCTAGCTCATAAGCCAATGGCTCCTGTAGACTTAATCTCCATGACCTACGAATTGGTGCAACAGAGGAACTTGGTCGACTCATTTTACACTCGACACCAACCCAACACTTGTTATGTAAGGAGAATACAAACTACAATCCCAAGAATACCCCTATGTGCAAACAATGCGAGCCCCACAAGCACTAGACATAGAAAAGATCACCAAAACACAACAAGATCTCCATATGCATCACTATACCAGTATTCCACCCTGGCGAGAACTTCTTAGGAAACAATATTGTCACCTCAGCACCCATGAGAATTAACCATAGGCACTGATAAATGCAGGCGCACAAACGAATTGTAGAACAATCCTCATTAAATAGAGGAAATGAAGGCATGCTACAATTAAAGGCCATCCCAGTTCACTCGCGTGAGTGAAAAAATCAATCACTTGCATGTCACATCTCAACCATCGATCACCAAGGATTTAAAACTCAATCAACAAGGATCATTAAGGATCACCACTTGCTTTATCAGTCGTACTTAGAAATAGCGAGGAGATGCTTTAAAACTACCATGTACTCAATCACATCCTATTTCCATCATCCTTGACACGTGCACCACCAATCCTGACAATCATGGGAAAATATGGGCCACAAATTGGAACACATCTCCCATCACGCGTTCATCCTTCCCACAAGAGTCCCATCACATGATAGCACCGAGGCCAGTGATGAGACACCAACCCTCAATTTTGGTCTTAGAAGGATCCTGACCATAGATAACCACCTACATCACCCATTGCGGGTTAATATCAGCCTAAAAAAACCCAAACCGTGACAAATCAAGCCCACGTGATGGGGAGGAACTCGACCCATCGGTGGTCATGGGTTCCACTTTAAAATGAAAAGGAAAACAAGCGATAGTAGGGAGGCTGGTGATGCCAACCTCAACAAACCCTTGGCCACCACATACATCCTTCATCGCCGATCACGCATTGTCCCTCCTTAGATTGATTCCAACTGGCAAAGCCATATTTCCTAGTGATGGGAAATCATTTACGTATTGGCGGTCGCGTGTTCCCTTGTAATCTACATTAAAAAACTATTGAAAGTTAGAAGGGGGCGATGGGTTAAAATATTAACTGCATCACTCATTATGTTTCACATCCCAATCGAGGTTAACAAACACGCGAGAGACGAAGGACGACAGATCAGAAGGAAAGAAAGGGCATCGCTCCTCGCGGGTTGCACATGGAAATTTAAAACTGAACTGGTGATGGGCGATACAACATTCAAGGCCCGACTTAAGGAATATTTGAAGCACATGGGAAAAAATTGTTTTAAAAGGGGGCCACCTAGTCACGACAAGAAAAGAGATGAAAGGGCCAGTAAAACCACGAGACCCAAAGCCATGAGAGATTATGAATGTGATTGGAAATTGGATGTAGCGAGTCAACTCAAAATTAGAAGTGTGAAGATCAAACAAGGCTGAAAGCATGAATACGACTTATAAAACCCCAACCCTAGTGACAAACAAGACAATAATTATCAGGGTTTGATCACAAAAACTAGTGGAACCAAGAAAATTTTAGGGGTTCCACCACATAACACACCTTGTTTTCCAATGGAGCCTTGCCTTGTTCATAGGTGTTTAGCATAACACAACTTGTTAAGCCCTATGAAGCTCAAATTCTAAATTCAAGGCCACCAAGCATAACCCACCTTGCTTTCCTGTGGAGCCTTATTGAATTTCTTAGGAGGATAGCTTTGATATGGTATGGGAGCCTAATATGATTCTCTCATTTTCCACCCTTTTGGGATAACCACCTAGTGGACAACATGAGGTTCCACTACCCTAGAGTGAGCATGGAAAAATAAAACCAATGGCTTAGATGCGTTTCACACCGATCAAACCATCTAGGATTTATCTTCTTGGTATTTGATGTTGTATGATTGTGTATCTTTTCATTGCTGCATACATAAGTGTCTTGAATGTATACTTTAGTGTGAGTTTGACATGGACTCATCCTCTCACTAAACTAGGGAAAAATGTAGTGTAGGAAAAAGTATCCCTTTTTCACACTTAATTTGGGAATAATTAATAATAAAATGAGATTAATTATGCCTTGATTTAGTGTTATTTAATATGTTTTTCATATTCACATTAAGTTTAGGGACCCTTTATATTCAACAGACCTAATTGTGCCTTTTTTTTGATGTTTTAAGGTGCATATTTACACTTTCACATTAATCTAAGGTTTTATTAATTAATTGAGGTTAATTTTCCTTAATTGGCCCCTTTAATTCAAATCCAAGCCTAATTAAATGCAAATTATGAGGGATAAAACCCGACATTCACAAATGCCATTTCACAACACTTAACTTTGGAAGATGTGTGTCTTAGGTAAGTGACCTAGGACCCATTCACCATAGGGCGAATGGGTCCTCACTTAGTTCTAGGACCCTTTTTTTACATAATGTTTAACATTGTCTGATGTGTGTCCTAGGACTCATTCACCCTATGGTGAATGAGTTCTCACTTAGACCTAGGACCCCCCTTTGAAATATGTTTCTCGTGGTGTTTTAATGATTTTAAATCTATAATTGAATGTCGGCTTGTGATATTTGAATTTCAGGAATTATTTAAGATATGTATAAATACAAGGTTGTTTCACTTAGTCTCCCCCTAGCAATTTCAAGTCTTCAAACATTCTAGAAAATTTATGAGCAAGTGTGATCAAGAGCATTCAAGAGAAAATTATAAGGCATTCAAGGGTATATTTGAAGAAGATTATTGCAACAATCAAGATTCCATTGTCATGTCAAAGATGTATTGCATCATGCATGTTATTTGAGCTCATACGTTGATGTAGTGTTCAAGATCAATCGAGCATATTCAAAGGAATTATTTGAAATCAAGTTTCATGATCAAGATCTACATTCATTGAGTCCACTTCATGCAAGTTTACAGATTTGTACTCCAAGGTTTCAATTAAGGTTTGGTGAGTCGTTACATATTGTTGTTCATTAATCATTCCTTTCACACTTTTATTCAATTCAAGGTTTAATTACCAAAATAGGGTTTGACCAAGGCAAACCCCCATTCCCTAACAAAACAAAAATTCTCTCTTTGATGTGTGATTGTAGATTTTAGGTTGAAGATCATTTGAAGAGCAAAATTGAAGAAAGTTGCAAAGTTGTCAAAGTTGCAAGAAAATTTGTCAATCACGGAAACTGATCTACATTCAAGTTATTTCTGGATTTTTGATAGTGAACAATTGGAATCTAGGAGTGTAGATTGAGCAGAACAAAACCCAAAAAGTAATTTTCAGGAGCCCTAGCTAGGGCCCATTCTCCATAGGGTGAATGAGTCCTCAATGAGGTCTGAAAAAAAACTTTTTGCAAAAGGTACACAACATTTTACCCTTTCCAAATATTCCTTTTGACTGTTAGTTGTGTTAGATTTGGTTAAGTTTCTCATTTGCATTTTGTAACACATATTTTGAGTGAAATAAGGGAAATGGGTGCATCATAGATTTTTCATTTTCATAAGCACTACCCTTTTCTCATTATTTCACATGGAATCAAAGAGACAATTATACCAATTAGTGGTATCATAAAAGTAATGGCTACTTAGGGAAGCAAAAGAGGACTTTCTATGATAAGGAGTATAATCAAAGGGGTACAGAAGAATATGGATCAAGGATGAGATCTATGGAATATCAAGAAAAATGAACACATATCAAATATGGATGGTTATATGATTGTTCATTACACCATATTTGTAATAACTTGCGATAATCATGCTATTTCACTTCTTCTCATGTTTTGAAGACAAAACATCTCAAGGAGGGATGTCATGTTATGTACTTAGGGATATGATATTATAATGTATTTAGATGGATGAGATTTTGGCATGTGGCACACATCCATTAAGTTAGCTATATTGAGGGCCATGTGAATAATTTTGTGTAATCAGGAGTTGAGTAGGACTTCATTAGGATTACCCCTCCATTATATTATTAAGAGGAGGTCTATATAAAGGGGGTGATTATCATTGTAAGATATGTGTGAAGTCATATCCCTAAGTACATAAAATATCTATTCTAAGCATATATGATCTATAATATGGATCTAATTTGCACTAATTTCCATAATATCATATTTAGCTCACCTTGATACCCTCAAGTTGGTGTCCCATAAAAATTGGTTCTTGCACTTGCTGGTTTTAGTGTGGTGAGGATGATCACTCCCGTGTGTCAGACCATGTATGGATAATAATTTAATAACTAGATAAAAGATCACTGATAACACATTGAAACATGTAAGATATCCTTCAATGCTTGTGTAATTTAGAATACCCCTAATAATCTATGCAAGTAAATAATATTGTAGTATGCAAGAGATCTAGATATGTGCTAACAATATAAAATGAACTTAGGCTATCCCTTTAAATAAAATATTAAGGGTCAAAATAAATGATTTTGTACCTTGAGTCGACATACAATAGTTAGAATGATAGGTAAAGTTAGCCACAAACTATAATTTTAATTTAAAAAAAAAAGGGATCAAAAGTATAGATTTGATATGGGGCATGAAAGAAGTAAAATTGATGATCAAGATAAGTTACTAGAAATAAGCACATATAAGAACATATAAAACTTGAG
The DNA here is from genome assembly GCA_007115665.2 of Sequoiadendron giganteum. Lineage (NCBI taxonomy): Eukaryota > Viridiplantae > Streptophyta > Pinopsida > Cupressales > Cupressaceae > Sequoiadendron > Sequoiadendron giganteum. Next base: position 157,554,253 of record CM021102.1, read on the forward strand.
TTGTATATACCCACTCTCAACTAAAAATACATCATTTGTATGATGCATAAATATATCTATAATTAAAATGGACTCCAAATAAAAAACATATGTACAATTTCACCATTACAATCTTAAAATTGTTTTGATTATTATTACAATTTAATTAATTTACACCTTAAAATATTAGCGAAAGTTATTTATCTTTTCTCCTACTAAATCTCATTTATTTTAGTCTATATATAAAAAATAATAAAATAATAAATATAAAAACTACATATACATGATTTTAAAATAATAAAAATAAAGCCTCATATCAATTAACATGTTTATGATGGAGAAAAATAAACATCTTGCTAAATCGACTAAAAACATATTTAAATTTATTATCATCTGCAATGAGTGTTAATTGGGCCATTTATTCTAATAAGAAATAAATTCAAGTGAATCACTCATGAAATATGGATCAATGGATTTAACTAAAAAACTACATAGTTGAATTTTGATAGCAATATCATTTTAAATTCCTTAGATGCGACTCGTGTGGAAATAGTAAGACTGTCTTTTTATCATTGCTTGATTAGAGTTATGTGTGGATGCCATAATTCTAGTTATCCCTTGATGCCACTTTAATGAAAGTAATTCAATGTTCTTTGAAATATTTCTAGATTATAAGGTTTGGATCATCACATGAAGTTTACATTCTAGGTATCTAACAATTCCTAATTTACTCTGTGCATGAAATTATTAACTAAAATCATGTATTACAAAACCATATATCAAATGAAAACTTAGTTATCTCGTCACCTAATGAAGATCCGACAGTGCGACAAGTGGAAAATGAAGGCTTTGGTTTGACTCCAGATGATTGTAAAAATAGATTCAAAGTTGCTCAACTAGGACATAGTCTCCCTTGACAACTTGGTCCTCAATTTTCAGCCCCATATTCATATGCCAAGTGCATAGTACTCTGCTCAGTCTGTTTCTAAAGTTTGAATTCGTCTGTGACTTTCTGTGTCTGCTGTATTTACATTAGAATAGGTAATTGCATCATTAGCATAGTTATTTCATTGCATCTCATCCCCAATTCCATTCCAAGTTTGGTCAAGGGAAAGTTGACTCACTTTTTAGGTTTTAATTTAGTCTTATACCTTGTCCAGATTTGTCAAAACCCCTGCTACCTCAAATCTTAAATGGAATGTTGTGGAAAAGAAACCATTGAAATCCTAGTGTGAAGTCTTGGGGTTTCACTTTTTCTACATTTCAAAGACATATTGGCCCACAAACATCTCCTATATTGTGTGAGATCTATATTCTACATTATGTTATTTTCATTATTATATGTGTGGATCTTATCAAGTGGTATCTAGGCATCAATTTGGGAAAAAGTGTTTGAAACCCTAGTTTTTGAATATTCACCTATGATTTTCAAATGGCTTTGAATTTTTTAGATTTTTTTAGTAAAGATGAAGGATAATATAAGGAAGCTACAATCCAAAAATCAAGTTTTTATCATAAATATTGTGCAAGTTATTGAAATTTTATGATTTTTAAGAAATTCACCTTCTAGGCTGCGAATCAAGGTATTTTTCTATTTTTTTAACATTTTTGGAAAGGGAATCAAAATTAAGGTTATATAAATTTTATTTTTTAATTTGAAGCCGAATTCATCGTGTATTGGTTGTATCAAAGTTGGGTCAATTGAATTTGATAGAATGGTTATCTATTGAAAGCAATTTTTATTAATCCCTAGTTTCAATGGAGATTATTACTTTTGATGGGTGTGGAGATACATTATAATGGTGTTACAAGTATAAAATATATCATGGAAAATTTATAGTATAGAAAATATACTTTCATGAATTGTTGTTTAAGAGGTGAAGCTAGACAATGGTATGAACCATTAGATGAGGACATTTCTTCCTTGGATGAACTAGAACAAGCTCTCTTAGATAGATGGGATCCAAAACAAGAAGAGGAAGAAGAGGATGAAGAACATAAAGAATAAGAGGAAGAAGATCACATAGAGAAGTCCAAAGGAAACTCAAGGAGGAGAAAATTCAAGAATATCATGAAGATTGTAACAGTGAATTAGAGAAAAAACAAGAGGATCAAGATATTGAGAAAAATGAAGAGATAAACAATTCTACTAAGGAAACACTAAAACAAGTGGTAGGAATGGTAAATAATCAAAGAAGGTTCCAATTTTGGAAAATGATGCAATATATAGGCATCCACATCATTGTGAGAGGCAAGAATTGTAGAGGAAACCATCATGGATACATGGTAGTATATGGAATCGACAAGAAAATTACTATGAACCTACATGGAATCAAAGAGACAATTATACCAATTAGTGGTATCATAAAGGTAATGAATACTTAGGGAAGAAAATGGGGACTTACTATGATAAGGAATATAATCAAAGGGGCACAAAATAATATGGATCAAGGATGGGATCTAAGAAATATCAAGCAAAAGGAACACATATCAAGTATGGATGGTTAGATGGTTGGTCATGGCATCATATTTGTAATAACTTGTGATAGTCATAGTATTTAGCTTCTTATCATATTTTGAGGATGAAACATGTCAAGGAGGGATGTCATGTTATATACTTAGGGATATGATATTATAATGTATTTAAATGGATGGATATGTCGACATTAGTACACATCCCTTAAGTTAATTATATTGAGTCATGTGAATAACTTGTGTAACTAGGAGTTGAGTAGGCCTTCATTAAGATTACCCCTCCATTGTATTATTAGGAGGAGGTCTATATAAAGGGCATGATTATCATTATAAGATATGCGTGAAGTCATATCCTTAGGTACATAACATATCTGGTTAGATAACATGCACATTTGATCTATAATTGGCTCTAATTTGCACTAATTTTCATAATGTCACATTTCTCTCACCTTGATGTCCTCAAGTTGGTCTCCCATAAAAATTGGTTCTTATACTTGTTGGTTCTAGTGTGGTGGGGATGATCACTCCCGTGTGTCAGACCATGTATGGATACTAATTTAATAACTAGATAAAAGATCACTGATAACACACTAAAACATGCAAGATGTCCTTTAATGCTTTTGTAATTTATAATACCCCTAATAATTTATGCAAGTAAATAATAGCTCAATATGTGCTAACAATTTAAAATGAACTTAGGTTAGCCCTTAAAATACAATATTAAGGGTCAAAAGAAATGATTTTTCACCTTGAGTCGAAAGACAATAGTTAGAATGATAGGTAAAGTTAGCCACAAACTACAATTTTATTTTAAAAAAAAAAGGATCAAAAGTATAGATTTGATATGTGCATGAAAGAAGTAAAATTGATGATCAAGTGAGTCACTAGAAATAAGTGTAGATAAGAACATATAAAAATTGGGTTGTATATACCCACTCTCAACTAAAAACCTATGTTCCACGGGGATGCGTCCCCTGGGTTTTTACCCCCCGCACCCATCTCGGAAACGTTTCGGGGACGGGGGACGCCTGGGGGACAACTGACAACCGTCCCCCAAAAGACCTCGAAAATCGGGTACTTCCCCGATTGGAGGAAACAACCCCAACTCAAAGGGGGATGGCCAGCCATCCAGGGGATGGATAGGGGATTCCTAGCCATCCCTCAACTGTCTCAAGGATGGCCGACCATCCCCCTTTGCCCAACAACGAATTTAACCAAAAAAAAAGAAACAATTTCTATTTTTTATTTATTTTTAATTCTTTTCTTTGTGGACCCCACGCCATGCGAACCCTAATATGGCCACTTAAAACATCTTCTTACCTTCATTTTGAAGGGAAAGAGGGTTGGATCTAACGACCCAACAGTGCGGAATCCTTTCCCTTAACACCAATACAACAGAGGAGTGAAGCATAAACTGATTCTAATAGCTTCTAAAACTACTTGAAATGCATACAACCATTGAAATGAGATAACAGAGAATGAGCAAACACAGATGAAAAAGTAGTTTACGTGGGAAAACCTTTTCAGGTAAAAAACCCACCACACAAATTCAAGTCTATTGTATTACAGTAATGAATTGATTACATACAATTTCCAGACTTCTCTGTTCTGCTCACAATCGCCCAGAGAGATTTGGATCCACTGTTACAATGTTTTCTCAACATACAATTCAAACTCTCTCCTAGAACTTAAGTTCTTCTTCTTCTTCATCTCTTCAACCTGTGACTTCAACTTGTTCTTCTGCAACTTACACAAAAGGCGTATATGACCAAACACCTGCTAGACAGTGAAAGTCAAACTTTGCAATCAATGCCATCAACCAATGGCCAACCAAGAAACTCCAACTAAACATGCAATTAGAAGAGCCCATTCCAAGTCCTGCATCAAGCCACCCAGGCATTCAATGCGATGCCAAAAACGGGTCCGGCTCCACCAACCTACATTTTCCATGCACCTGCAGCAATAACTATTTAGGTAACCATCCAATCAACATTCAGTCAGATTGCCACATGTCACCATCCCATTGCTTATCGCAACTGACAGAGAGTTCAAAACGTCCAATCAGACACCGAGCACTTACAAGACTTCCAAGTCTTTACAACTCTACTGAATTTGGAGTCAAAATAGGAACCAAAAATGGAAACAAGACTTTACCAAAAGTTTAGGTTTAGGAACCTTTTCGGTTCTGCCTCCGCCAACTGCAGGGAAGAGCAAGCCCGAGACAGTTCAGCCCAGAGGAAGTCAATGCGAAGTCAAACCAGAAGACATGACCAGAGTCGGAGTCGGATCGGAATCGAAAATAGAAACATGACTTTACCAAAAATTCCAGGTTCAAGAAAAATAGCAAACCCGAACCGGAACGAAGCGGAGGAAACCATCCCGAGGAAAAACCAAACTGCAAGGAAGACCAAATCGCACAAGTAGGAATCGGATCCAGAGCCAGAACGGAAACAGAAATGGGAACCTTACAAACTACCACAGTTAAGTTCCAAAACTGGTTCTGCCTCTGCCAGAGACAAACTGACGAACCTTAAGAAAGCGGGGAGCGAAGTAGAAGCCGGAATGGGAATAGAAACCAGAACAAGGCAAAAGGAACAATGCCAAGTTCCATCCCGGTTCTGCCTCTGCCAGACAAAGTAAAAGGCACAAGAAAATCACCAAGGCAAAAGAATGAGGACTTCAAGCTGGAAGTTGAGACACAATTTCTCAACAATCTCCCACTTGACGAATACTTCTAGCTTCCTCATGATATCAAACCTCATTGACGATCATAGGCCCCAAGGCCCATCAATTCTGTGCACCACCTGAACTTGTCTGTGCTCACTGGCTTTGTCAAAGCATCTGCAACATTCTTCAAGGTGTCAACCTTTTCCAAGCTGACCTTTCCATCTTCAACCATATCCCTTATGAAGTGATATTGCACATCTATGTGCTTGGTCCTGGCATGAAAGGTAGGATTCTTTGCCAAAAAAATGGCACTTTGACTGTCACAGTAGATTGAAATCTTCCCAGCATTAAATCCAATGTTTGAACACAAATGCCTTCGCCATATTGCCCCCTTGCAAGCATGAGTTGTTACCATGTACTTAGCCTCTATCGTGGATAAAGCAACAACAGCTTGCCTTTTGCTCATCCAACTGATTGCTCCACCATTAAGCATGAAGGTGTATCCACTGGTGGATCTCCTACTATCAATGTTACCTTCCCAATCCGAATCAATATATCCCTATATGTTGAGAGTCCTTTGTGATGCAACCATACTGCCATGGTAGCACAAAGCATAATCTGAAGTACCCTTCAAATACCTGATCACTCTTTTCACAACATCCCAATGTGATCTCCCTGGATTTCCCATGAACTGGCTTAGAACTCCCACTGCTTGGGCAATGTCTGGTCTTGTGCAGACCATAGCATACATCAAACTGCCTACAACACTTGCATAAGGCACATTGGTCATGTCCTCCATCTCAGTAGCAGATTTTGGATAGTCTTCAGTAGATAGTTTCAATCCTTGCATGATTGGAACAATTAGCTGCTTGCAGCCATTCATGCTAAACCTCTCTAGAATGGTTTTCACATACTTACTCTGACTGAGCCAAAGTTTTCTACTTGTTCTATCCTTGGTTATCTCCATTCCAAGAATGTACCTTACTGCTCCAAGATCTTTCATTTCGAACTTAGTAGACAACTGAGTTTTAAGGTCAGAAATCATAGTCTTGCTATTACCAATGAATAACATGTCATCCACATACAGAGTAATAACAAGCACACGATCATTCTCACATTTATAATAGATGCAATGATCAGATTTTGATCTCACAAACCCAATTGACAACACAAATGTGTCAAATTTCTGGTACCACATTCTAGGAGATTGCTTTAGACCATAAAGAGATTTACTTAACTTGCAAACCAGATTTTGTTAATCTTTTTCAACAAAATGCTCAGGATGAGACATGTAAATGTCTTCTTCCAGCTCACCATGGAGAAATGCTATCTTCACATCCATCTACTCAATTTCAAAGTCATATACAATGGCTAATGACAACAAAAGTCTGATGGATGTCAGCTTTGCTATAGGGGAAAAGATCTCTCCATAATCAATTCCCTCAACTTGGGAAAAACCCTTTGCAACCAGTCGTGCCTTATACTTCTCAACACTGCCATCAAGGTCTGTCTTCCTTTTGAATATCCACTTACAGCCAACAGGCTTTCACCCTTTAGGCAGTGGTACCAACTTCCAGGTATCATTTTTTTTCAAGGAATCCATCTCCTCATTCATGGCTTCTAGCCAAGAACTTGAATCAGCCATGCTGATTGCTTCTTTCACAGTCCTAGGCTCATCAGTGCTGGTAATTAAAGCATAAGCATAGTTTGAATCTAACATAAAGAAACCATACCTTTCCAGTTGCTTTCTTTCTCGTGTAGATCTCCTTATAGGCTGAGGTTGTTCTTCATCATCAGAACTTCGAGAGCTGCTTGAGCTCTCCTTAGTCTCAGGTACACCATGCAACTCTTCCCTTTCTGGAGTTTGGGGAATCTCAACTACATCCTTCTTCTTGTCACTTTGATCTGTCTCAAGCTATTGAACACTTCGTAAAGGTTTTAGCTCATGAAATATCATGCTCTTGCTGTACAAAACCTTCCTAGTAATAGGGTTCCAAAGCTTGTATCCTTTCACACCAACTCCATAGCTGATGAGAATACATTTGACAGCCTTGTTATCCAACTTAGATCTCTTTTCATTTGGCACAGGAACATATGCCTCACAGCCAAAGACACGGACATGTCTCAGAGAGGGCTTCTTACCAGACCATGCTTCCAAAGGTGTTTTGTCAACAAGAGCAGAGCAGGGAGATCTATTTAATAGATAACATATTGTAGCCACAACCTTAGCCCAGAACTTATGCTCTAGACCAGCACAACTCAGCATACTCCTTGCCTTTTCCATCAGCGTCCTGTTCAACCTTTCAACAACTCCATTTTGTTGTGGAGTGTAGGGGGTTGTCTTATGCCTTTTAATTCCATGATCAGTGCAGTACCTTTCAAAATCTGTAGAACAAAACTCAGCTCCATTGTCTATCCTTAAACACTTTATTTTTCTTCCAGTCTGATTTTCTACCAAAGATTTAAACTCTTTAAATCGACTGGACACTTCTGATTTACTTTTAAGAAAGTATACAAATGACCTTCTCGAACAGTCATCAATAAAAGAAACATAATATCTAGAATTTGATAATGAAGGAACATTAACTGGACCAAACACATCAGAATGAACATAATCCAGTATACCAGAAGATTTGTGAGGACTAGAGGAAAAAGAAACACGGTGTTGCTTTCCATAGATGCAATGTTCACAGAAATCGAACTCAAGGTTACAATCATCAAGCCCTTCTACAAGATTTTTATTCTTCAAGGTTTTTAAACCTTTCTCACCAATGTGACCAAGTCTATGATGCCATAACATGGTCTTCTCTGCTGGGAGTTTTACCTCCAAAGCATTTGCAGACAGAGAAGAGTCTTCATCTTTCTCTATAGGTGCAGAATTACATGACTTTACAGAGGCACTATTACAAAGAATAGGTCGTGCATCCAACTTGTACAGAGTGCCAGTACGAACACCCTTAGCTAGCACCATTGCACCTCTAGCCATTTTACAACCTTTAATAGAAAAAGAAACTTCTACACCAACATCATTTAACTTACTAACAGAAAGAAGATTTCGAGCCAAACCTGGAATATGAAGAACACCACCTATTCCTTTGACTCTCCCATTAGGAAACTGAATTCTGACTCTTCGTTTGCCAACAATCTCTAGTGTTGAATCACTTGCCATGTACACCTTTCCACCATCATACTTCTCGTACTTTGAGAACCAATCTTTGTGGGATGTCATGTGGAAAGAGGCACCAGAGTCAATCAGCCAGACATCATCAGATGCCTGAGTTGCCAAGGCTGCAATGAAGGCATCTACATCACTATGAGAAGATTCATTATCAGAAGCATTCTTCTTCTTCTTCTCTTTACAATCCCTTCGGATGTGACCAGGTTTCCCATAGTTCCAACATTTTACCTTGGACTTTTTACCAAGAGACTTTGATTTCCCTTTAGACTTGGATTTCGACTTGTTTTCTTTCTTCTTGCCTTTCTCCTTTGGTCTACCTCGAATAGCAAGAGCCTCTTTGACCATCTTAGAAGATTTCCTTCGCATTTCTTCATATAGAAGCAAAGCAACCACATCATCCATCTTGAAAGCAGTGGTTGTGCTTCCAATAGCCATCACAAGATGATCCCAATTGTCAGGTAACAAACACAACAGGAGCATGCAATGATCCTCCTCCTCAATCTTTACACCTATAGATGCCAGCTAAGTAACACTCATGTTAAACGAGTTCAGATGGTCTGCAACAGATGCACCTTCATCCATTTTCAAGGAATAAAACTTCTTCCTCAGGAATAACTTATTTACCAGAGACTTTCCTTGATAAATTTCACCAAGCTTCTTCCACAAAGAAGTTGCAGACATCTCCTCATGAACATTCAGGAGAACATAATTAGCTAGACTAAGTCTTATCAAACCTCTTGCTTTTCTATCAGCAAGATCCCAAGCTTCTTGGGTCATATTTTGTGGCTTAGTTCCAGACACTGCAATCCACAGGTCTCTATCCACAAGCAGGTCTTCAATCTTGACTTTCCATAACTCGAAGTTGCTGCCATTAAACTTCTCAATCTCAACTCTACTAGATGTACTCGCCATCTCAAAACAGAAACAAGTTATCAATGCAAGACTCCCACTGGAAACAATATTGGCACAAAAAACTATGCTTTTCCTTCAAAGATAACAAAATCGGCCAAGCTATGATACCACTGTGAAGGGAAAGAGGGTTGGATCTAATGACCCAACAGTGCAGAATCCTTTCCCTTAACACCAATACAACAGAGGTGTGAAGCATAAACTGATTCTAATAGCTTCTAAAACCACTTGAAATGCATACAACCATTGAAATGAGATAACAAAGAATGAGCAAACATAGATGACATAGTAGTTTACGTGGGAAAACCTTTTCAGGTAAAAAAACCCACCACACAAAGTCAAGTCTATTGTATTACAGTAATAAATCGATTACATACAATTTCCAGACTTCTCTGTTCTGCTCACAATCACCTAGAGAGATTCAGATCCACTGTTACAATGATTTCTCAACATACAGTTCGAACTCTCTCCTAGAACTTACATTCTTCTTCTTCTTCAGCTCTTCAACCTACGACTTCAACTTGTTCTTCTGCAACTTACACAAAAGGCGTATATGACCAAGCATCTGCTAGACAGTGAAAGTGAAACTCTGCAATCAATGCCATCAGCCAATGGCCGAGCAAGAAACTCCAACTAAACATGCAATCAGAAGAGCCCATGCCAAGTCCTGCATCGAGCCACCCGGGCATTCAATGCGATGCCAAAAATGGGTTTGGCTCCGCCAACTTACGTTGGCCATGCACCTGCAGCAATAACTATTTAGGTAACCATCCAATCAGCATTCGGTCAGATTGCCGTGTGTCACCATCCCATTTCCTATTGCAACTAACAGAGAGTTCAACACGTCCAATCAGAAACCAAGCACTTACAAGACTTCCAAGTCTTTAGAACTCTGCCGGAGTTGGAGTCGGAACGGGAACCACAAACGGAAATAGGACTTTACTAAAAGTTTAGGTTCAGGAACCTTTTCGGTTCTGCCTTCGCCAACTACAGGGAAGAGCAAGCCCGAGACAGTTCAGCCCGGAGGAAGTCAACGGGAAGTCAAACCAAAAGACATGACCAGAGTCGGAGTCAGATCAGAATCGGAAACAAAAAAATGACTTTACCGAAAAGTCCAGGTTCAAGAAGCATTCCGATTCCACCTCTGACAATTGCAAGAAACAGTAAACCCAAATCGAAACGAAGCGGAGGAAACCATCCCGAGGAAAAACCAAACCGCAAGGAAGATCAAATCGCACAAGCAGGAATTGGATTCGGAGTCAGAACGGAAATAGAAACGGGAACCTTACAAACTACCACAGTTAAGTTCCAAAACTGGTTCCACCTCTCCCAGAGACAAACCGACGAACCATAAGAAAGCGGGGAGCAGAGCAGAAGCCGGAACGAGAATAGAAACCAGAACAAGGCAAAAGGAACAATGCCAAGTTCCATCCCAGTTCCGCCTCTGCCAGAAAAAGTAAAAGGCACAAGAAAATCGCCAAGGCAAAAGAATGAGGACTTCAAGCTGGAAGTTGAGACACAATTTCTCAACACATTTGACCTCATTTTAACTTGCCAAAAACAAATTGCAGCCAAGAGAAAAAGTGAAAAGAGAAAGAGGAGGGTTTGAAGGAGCTGTTGGAGGAGAAAAACCAGCATTTAGGAGGAAAAAAGGAGAACATTAAGGCAGCAACTAGGAAGAGAAGTGAAAGAGGTAAGTTATTCTTCCATTATCTTTCATTTTTTTCCATTTTTTTCCAAGTTAAAATGACAAAATGTATGATTTTTTGTATTTTTTATTTATTTTCAGTTTGCAAAAATCAAAACAAAACAAAATGAGCAGCAATAGTGAAGATAGTGGGCATGTTGAGAGGGGGGAAGAAACCCAATCAGTTCATAGGGGGAAGCCTCAAACAAACCTATTTGATATCCCTTCTGAAGATTTGAAAAAATATGCAAAAGGCCCTTTTAATCCTAAAAAACCTCTTCTTCAACTAGCATCATGTATAGACCAAGGCAAAGGGAAAAACAATAGGGGTAGTAGATTGTGGAAATGTCACATTTGCAAAGATAAATATTATGGGAGCTATACTAGAGTCTATTCTCATCTATTGGGTTTTGGAGGCCATGGAGTCAAGGGTTGTACAGATATAAAAGATTTTGAGAGGATAGAGTGTTATAGATTGCACATGGAGGCTGGAGGAAGGCATATAGATCATCAAATGCAAACTCATTCAGCACATTCAACCTCACCTATGCCCTCTATGCTTGGTAGTCCTAGTGTTGGTAGTGGTAGTAGTGGTGCAGGTGATGTTCATATTTCCACAAGAGGGAAGAGGAAGGCTGTTACTTCTAGTGAGCAGCAAAACACAATTGCAAGTATGTTCAATGTGCAAGCATGAGATGTGGTAGAGTCTTCCATTGCCAAATTTTTCTATACCCATGCCATCCCATTCCATGTAGCACGTTCTCCCTACTTCAAACAAATGTTTAGAGATGTGGTAGTAGTTGGTACCTCATTCGTTCCCCCTGGAGAAAATAAATTATGCACTACACTCCTTGACAAAGAATATTCTAAGGTGAGTGTGGTGATGGAGGACATGAGACAGTGTTGGATTAGAATAGGCTACTCTATAATCATGGATGGGTGGACCGATATTAGACAAAGGCCACTTATAAACATCATAGTCACATATTCAGCTGGTCCATATTTCCTTAGAGCCGTTGATTATTCTGGAAAGCGCAAGGATGCATAATTCCAATTTAATCTTTTGAAAGATGCTATAGAGGAGATTGGGGCAGCCAATGTTGTACAAGTGGTTACTGATTCAACACGTGTGTGCAGATTAGTAGGTTTGATGGTTGAGAGTGCTTACAAGCACATCTTTTGGACCCCTTGTGTTCATGTGTTGAACAACACATTGAAATACATAGGGAAGATAGATTGGGTGTAACAATTGGTTGTAGAGGCTAGAGACATTCAGATGTTTATTTGCAACCATCACACCTCACTTGCCCTCTTTAGGACATTTTCAAGGAAATAATTTCTCAAGCCTGTAGCAACAAGGTATGCCAACTACTTTATTTTGTTAGAGAGGATGCTTGAGGTATAGGAGGCTCTACAATTGATGGTGGTTAATTCAGAGTGGAGTAGATGGTTTATGGCAAGCACTGTAGAAGGGAGAAGCATCAAACTAAAAATTCCTGATGATAATTGGTGGTCCAATGTGAGGTAAAAAATTGTTATTGATTGCTGATTTTATAAAAAAAAATATGATTTTATTATTTTTTGATTTTCTAAGTTCTAACTTAACTTGTCTTTTTTGATTTTTCAAATTTTTGTTTGTAGATATATTTGTTCCATCATTTCACCAATTGTGGATGTCATTAGATACGCTGATACAGACTCTCCAAGTCTTGGAGAGATTTATGAAACTTTTGACTCCATGCTTGCAAAAATGAAGAAAGCAATTTCTGTTAGGGATCCTAATTCAGGACTATATGAGCAAAAAATTAGGCCCATTGTGACGCGGCGGTGGAACACTATGAACACCCTATTTCATATGGAAGCCTTTGCTCTGAATCCCAAATGGTATGTACCTAGACCTGGTAGGATGCTTCCTTGTGATGATGATGAGGTGAAAGAAGGGTTTATGAGGGCCCTTGCAAAAATATATTCAGTGAGGAGGCCAGTCTAGTTCGTACATAGTTCACTGACTTTGTTAATCTCCGAGGTCCAACATTCGACAAACCAGAGGCTAGGGTAGATAGAACTACAGTAGATCAAAGGGATCCTATTGGATGGTGGTCATGGCATGGGAAGGATGCACCACAATTGAGGACACTTGCTATTCGCCTCCTTCCAGAGGTAATACATTAGATTAACTGTTTAAGTTTTAAGTTTTTAACATAATTTGATTTAGATTAGTGTTGAAGTTTGAACATTTATATAATCATAATTTAAATTGAATGTCCTAATTAGTAAATTTAAAATTACTAATTTAGTTCTTGTCTTGTCTCACAGGTTGCTAGTTCCTCTGTTGCAGTGAGGAATTGGTCAACATACGACTTTATTCACTCTATCAAGAGGAATAGGCTGACCTCTAGACAGGTAGAAAAATTAGTGGTTGTGCATAGTGCTTTGCAACTCCAGGATCGTCAGACTCCTGAGTATAGAAAGACTCCAACATTATGGTGGGATATTAATCCAGAGGATGTCGCACAAATTGACGAGGAGGAGGAGAGATAGGAGGGATTGGTTGGAGTTGCATTAGATGAGCCAACCCCTCACAGTGACAGTGACTCAGACTCTGAGTCTGATTTTGATGCAATGTTGGCAGATGCCAAGTAGCAACAACCATCATACTTTCTATTACTATGCTTTGGACACTTGTGACTTTGTCATTTTGACATTTGTAGTACAAACTTTTGGGCATTTTATTATTTTATATCATATGCACATTGACTATTTGACATGAATTATGGTCCATGGAAGCAATTAGGTAGCTGTAGTATTAATTTGTTTGATAATTGGATTCTATGATGCATATGTCAATATGATTGGTGATTACATTTGTTGTTTGCAACTTTATGAATGTTCATTGTTATGATTATCATTTCTCATATGAATATCTGAAATTTCCCTCTCTCTCTCTCTCTCTCTCTATATATATATATATATATAGCCATCCCCCCGTCCCCTAAAATCCCCTCAAAAAATTGTCGTCCCTGAAACTCTTCCCGCCGTCCCCCTGTCCTGGAGACTCGGTGGAACACATCATTTATATGATGCATAAAGATCTCTCTAATTAAAATGAACCTCAAATAAAATAAAATAATAAAACTATAAACATGTACAATTTCACCATTACAATCTTAAAATTGTTTTAGTTGTTATTACAATTTAATTAGTTTACACCTTAAAATATTTGTGAAATTTATTTTTCACTCCTACTAAATCTTGTTTATTTTAGTTTATATATACAAAATTTCTAAAATAATAAATATAAAAATTGCATGATGAAAAATTGCATATACATGATTTTAAAATTAAAAAAATAAGCCTCGTATCAATTAGCATGTTGTAGAAGGAGAAAAATAAACATCTTGTTAAATCGACTAAAAACATATTTAAATTCATTCATCATTTTGTTGCAATGAATGTTGAATGGATCATTTATTCTAATGAGAAATGGATTCTTGTGAACCACTACTCATGAAATATGAGTCAATGAATTTGACTCAAAAACTACATAGTTGAATTTTGATAACAATATCATTAACTTTGACCCGAATTATTAAGATCGTCCTGTTCGATTGACGTTATGTGTGGATGTCATAATTCCAGCTATCCATGGATGCCTCTTTAATCAAAGCAATTTGATGTTCTCTGGCATATTTACAGATTATAAGGTTTAGATCACCGCATGAAGTCTACTTTCCAGCTATCTAACAAGTCTTGATTTAATTTGTGCCTGAAATTCTTAACTAAAATCATGTATTTACAAAATCACATCTCTTACGAATCTGGCCTTGTTGGCCAGTTAGAACACCAATCCTGCCCATTTTTATCATGGCATTACCAAACTGGTCTCTAAAAGAATCCTCATTATTGGCATATTCTGTGACAAAAACCTTAGTCCTGGGATCAAGAACCAAAGCTGAATCTGAGGAAAAAATGCCTTGATTTTGTAATAGTTCCTGAAAGTAAATGTTATCAAATCTGTTTGGAGTAGATGGGTCCAGAGGCACATTTGTGTTGGGATTGATGGGCAAAGTGCATTTCTTTTTCAAGCTCATTGCATATGTTGTATTTAGTGTGGGATCAATTCCACCGTTAGTGGTAAACTCATACAGACGCCTTCCAACAAAGTTGCAGTGTGTCTTCCCGAATGTGTGAGCTCCTGTGGGCCACAAAATGTTACAAATGTCATATAATCATTCAATCAGACTGAAATCTCTCAATATATTGACATGGCATACCTGAGAGAGTGACTAGGTCTCTGATGCTCAGTCTATTAGAGGTGAAACTGTTAATGAGTGCCTGAGCATCTGATCTGGAAGAAGGAAGGTGAGAAGATGCATCAACATCACTGGATTTTAGTCCATCTCTTCTTCCTAGTTCAACAGCCCAAGTAGGCCCTCCGGACTGCGAAGTTAAAAAATATTTAGCAGATTTTTATATCATTATCTTAGAAATTAGTGTGATCTTAGATGAATCACCTAAATAAGTCAAAGCATATTTAGTGTGATTTTAAATGAGTCACGTAAATAAATCAAAGCTTAAAATATGCTGTTTAAACTTACCATTAACACTTTATATCCAATCTCAAAAACAAATTTTGTAATCCAAATCATAGAAAAGCATTAATCAATTTGCTGCTAACAGAAATAACAGGTAAATATTTGTCGAAAGATAAAAGCAGACGCTTAAATAAAGCAGGACAACACAGACTTATAATTGACTTGAACT
This sequence comes from Sequoiadendron giganteum, assembly GCA_007115665.2. NCBI lineage: Eukaryota > Viridiplantae > Streptophyta > Pinopsida > Cupressales > Cupressaceae > Sequoiadendron > Sequoiadendron giganteum. The sequence continues at coordinate 157,569,912 of CM021102.1, forward strand.
CACATATTAACTGTCTGCAAGTCTACCAAATATATATCGACCTTGTGAAAAACACATGAAGCAACTTTTTTTGTCTTTTCAAAATAGAATGAGTATTTAGCACTTTAGATGTGTATGAGATGACAGACGACTTGGTAAGCTGTCATGATGGAAGCAGGACAGGTTGCACATGCATTATAGTTGAAATGTAGTAAAGGTTATACTTATAGATATATAAGTTAACCTTATAGATATAGACTGTATATGTTTTCTAGTTGTATAGCACATCCTTTTTATTAATATAGATATTGTTGGATAACCACCTTATTTCTGGGAATTGATATTGTGGATTAATAACCATTCTGGTTAGAGGTGAAGATGTTGATTTGGACGCTCATTAATATCTACAAATTTTAGAGTAATGACAATTCTGTACGTGATATCAGAACCTGATTACATCAGACGGGGGGTGTTGCACTGACGACTGCACCTCTAGAAACTGATCTTATAGACTAACCACCCCTACGAATCTAGATAAAAATGCTGATTTGAAAATTTATTGACAACTCCAAATTTTGATGTAATGAGAAATGTACATATACAAAAATTAACCTGATTATATAGACAACACCTGCTTTCCAAATGGACATCCTGCTTTCAAAACTATAAATTATCAAATTTCTTACCAAATGGTAAATATATGCCTTATTATAAATAGACAAAATTTTGAAGCTATGTGCCAAACAAGTACGGCAATACTTAAAAGATGCGTTCCAGTCCAGTAGTAATGTCTCTCTTTCGAGTTGTAAGTACTTGGAAGTCATGGACATCCTGCTCTCGGGGCTATAAATCAGCAATTTTCTTACCATCTCGTGAACGTAGCAAATGGTAAATATATCCTTTATTATAAAAGGACAAAATTGTAAAAACTATGTGCCAAATAAATACGGCCATACTTCTGTGAAGAAATCACGTCTCTCTTCCGAGTTGTAAGTAATTGAAAGTCAGTACAGACATAATTAGGCAGATATTTCTAAGTTAAATGTTTATTGCAGTTAGCACAGCCAACATTTTAACTTAGATTTCTCCATGTATGTTTCCAGTTAAATTACGAGAGCCAAACCATAAAATTAAACAATAAACTGTGACATTGTAGAATGGTTAGAAAGAAGGTAAACAAAATTAATTAGGGTAGTTATTGAGAATAAAAGTGATAATTAGTTATTAATTATAGATGACTTGTTGTTTGAGTGTTTTACTGAGTTACTCGTTTTCT
>CM021102.1:157578801-157642260 GCA_007115665.2 Sequoiadendron giganteum
CAAGGCTTGTTCATGATACCAACAAGTGGTATCAGAGCCTTCTCCTGGTTACCGAGGTTCTGGGTATTTCTCCTGTGAAGATTTCTTAGCTTGGAAAGCTTTAGAAAATCTGGAGGAATCGACTGATGCTTGATCTTTTTGATGAGTAAGAGTTCTTGCTCTTTTGATTCAACACACAGTATGAAAGACATTGCAGATTTTAGAGTTGATCATATTGTGGTGATGTGGCCTGAGGCTCCTGTTTGGTAGCAAATGACCCTGATGCAAGGGGTGTGAGTTTATGCTTATGGTTGTGTTGCACCAGAGCGTGGTTCATATTGGGTGTCTGTGTGAGAGGCTCCCTGGCGGTATGGAGTTTCTTGGGTTGTTTCGCAGCCATGGAGTATTGTTCTTGTGCTGGGTGTTCTCACTTAGCACTGAAGGCATTTTCTCTGTTGCCCTGATTGCATGAAGGCTATGTAGTTGATGTGGGTGGTCTGAAACTTCTGAATAGCCTGCTCTCTCGTATGCTTGTGCATGGTTGTGGTTTTGGATTTGGTCTAGAATGGGCCTGCTATTCTTGTGTACCTGTACCTTGTACTCGCATGTTTCAGATTCACATCTTTGGTTCTGAAGGGTTTTATGTAGATTTTCCTAAAAAGTCTATGATGCATATTCATGTGCATTCACTATTTTGTTTAACTGTGATGGTTGTGTGCAGACTCCTGAGTCGTCCAGATGTGCAGTGAGTATGGAGGTGCATGTGTGCTTTGGAAACATGGTGGTTTTGCAGGTTTTGCATGGTCAAGTTAAAATTATGGTTTGTGTAGCTACTCTTAAACTATTTTCTAGACCCTAGCTTTTGGAGTGTGACTGGATGAGATATTTGCAGTTCGACATGTTTGAGGAGGTGCAATGTCTTCTCTGCATTGGAGTGTTGGTATGTGTTTTTGATTCAACATTCTTATGGTGTTTTCTTGCTGGTTCCCTAGACTATGGTGCTTGGGTTGTGGACGTGATTGGCAAATCGGATCTAAGCTTGATCTGGTGTTTGAGTTATGTTGTCTACATGGGGTTTCTCTTTGAGATATCAGTTATGCAGTTTCCAGTGCGATGATAGATTTGCAAGGTTTTTCACTAGTTGCATCTATGAGTTGTGTAATGTTGTGGGCTTTCTTTACCTACATGTTTGCTGTGAGTCAACTCAAAAGTGGACTGTTAATATCCATGAGGTTGCTTCAGTGGTGGTGCAAATCTATTAGCTGGCCTTATCTATGGCCACGTGTGCATTGGTGTAGTTGTTTTGAGATGTGAGGAAGAATGGCATTTGGGTAACTGGATAGTTGGTTACAAGGGACTTGTAGCATGTGTATCATGATGTCATGGAAAGATTGATACACTGGTTAGTGTGAGCTTTTGACAATGATAATGCGGTCTGCGTGGTATAGAGACCTTGGTACTATTCGACGTTGTCGTTAGATGGACATGTTCTCATTTGTACCTGGAGGTTTTTGGATAAGAAGATGGTTGGTCATGGTGCTTGGAAATCTCGGTGCCACGTTCAATGGGAGATTTAGCAGTGACTGTGTATTCATCACTTGGTGGTGAATGATCTTCTTTGGTGTTGCAGATGTTTCTGGTAGATCTCTTAGACCCTCTTACTACAGAATAGCTCTTTCGCATTTTCATGGGAACTATTTGAGGATGTGCAACATCCTAGAGCCATGGAGGACTCTTGTGAGTCTTTGGTTGAGGTGCTGGTGGTGCTGGTTTAGAGTTTTGACATGTGGCTTTACTCTTGAGACCATGGTGGAGTCACCTGAAGAATGGTATCTCCTAAGGGGGATGATAAGATCATGGTGTCATAATAAGTTCCTATTCCTAGGTTTGGAGCTTTGAAAGTGGTCTAGAGTTTCTTTGTATTTTGAGTGCATTGGTCATGTGCTTGGGGACTTCATGATCGCTGCAGTAATGCAACTTGGAGTTTAGCATGAGATGATCGATTGCTGGTGCTCATGGATGCATGGAGAATAAGGTGAGGCTATTGTACTATTTACAGTTGAAATTTTGAGTAGCCTACACCTTGGTTGAATGCGAGTTCAACAAAGACTGATAAGGAGATTTATATTGGATAAGTCATGGCAAGTGTTATATCCTGGAGGAGCATCTTTTTCCCTTTGGTCTTCTCGGCAGTGAAGTTCTTCTGAGAGGTATTTTCCCATTATATCTTTCAAATGTGTTTTATGCTTGCTTTCATGATATGGATCTTGAACCGCTGTATAAGTTTCTGGAGGATCCATAGTGAAGGGTGGATAGCATAGTTTATCTCCTGGTGCTTTTGAGAACCGATAGGAGATAAGAATATGGGCTAGTTTGATCTTCTTTGAGAGGCTTCCCTTTGGGATGTGAAGGAGGTCATACTGGACACAACTAGCATTTAGAAGTGTGTATAGAAGGGCATGTTTGGTTTTCTAGTTTGCATATCATTGTGGATGTTCCTTGGTACTACATAGTTATGATCTTCTATGTGTTGTGATTAGTGGAATTGGTATGCCTGTATCACTTGTGATGGTGCTTTGTTTGTTGGGATGCTAACGAAAAGACACATTGAATGCACTCATTCCAGTTCTTTGCATTCATCTAGACATTACCCTTGCAGTGGGAGTACTTGGATGTGTTTGGTCTTTTGACTGGTTGACACATGGTGCTTGTATTCTGCAGTTGATGGGTGGATATGTGATGGCATGAGTTTACTAATGTGCATACCTTGGAGGTATGGGTGATTGGATGGATTAACACTTGTGTGTGCTATTTTCAGTCATGTGGGTTTGATTAGTTGGATGGAAGCAGTCATTTTTTTGGTTTATCTTGTTCTGGAGAATGGCTTCAAGTTTGTGTTCATGATCAGAGAAATTTGAATTTGTTGTAGTGTTGCTTCTGTATGGCTGGTGAGAAGAGTGGAGTGGTGACAGTCTGATCCCTTTTCCGTATGAAGGATCTGATGCTTGTGTTTCAGAGACTGGTGAAACCTCACCTTGGCTTGTTCCTTTTTCCTATGAAGGATGGTTGGAACTATTGCCTCTGTTGATGGACATATCGGATGTCATTGAAGGTGTCTTGTTTGGAGTGCAGAAGCATGGTGGAGAGATTCTTTGTGCTTAGGTTTTGGAGGAAGCCAACAAGTCTTCGTCAAGTGGGAGATTGTTGGAAATATGTGCCTCAATCTTGCTGGCTTGTACCACTTTGGTCTGAGGGACTTCATGTGTTCAACTTATTCCTTGTCACCAAGATTTTGTTTGGTCGGTGGGACTCCTCGTGGTGTTCTGGTGATGGCCCGATGGGTTTGGCTTGGCAGCATGCTTTATCGGCAGGGCGATCGCTATTGGTGGAACTCTTTGTGTTCTTCCACTGATGTGCCGATGTAGCAAGCTCTGGCTTCATCGACAGGGTATTCGCATATTGGTGGATGAAGTTTCATGTCCCACCGATATACCGATGTGTGTTGAGCGGTTGAAGTGGGACCAAGTGGTGAAGAACCTGATCGACGATGGTAATTGCTTTGATTTGATGGTGCTGGCTACATTCCGCGACATCCTAAGGTACAACCGAATTCCTTTTTGCCAAGCGAAATTTCCTGTACGCTTGACACATGGCAGCTTCCTAAGTGGTGAACGGTGCAAAGGAAGGTGGGTCCCCCGAGTTGCTTTATGCGAGGGGTGGTCTGACTGTGGACACTTGGTAGCACCTTAGGAGTTTCCTGGGGATTATAGCGAATGTCGCTAGAGATTCCCTGAAGGAGCTCCAGCAGCTGACACGTGGTGTGTGGGACCCGACAGTGCCGACGATCGGCATTTTGGCGACAACGGTTTTTTGACAGCCCTAGAATGTGTTGGAATGGCTAGCGATAGCGAAGGCGAATGCCTCCTGACCACAAAATGTTTGGCTAGCGGTTGCATGGGGTTAGCTGGCTGTTGGTGGTTGTTTGGCTAACCGCCATAATGTAAGGGGTTTGCTCTTGGATAGTGGTAGAGCTATTGATCGCCTAACCTCAAAGGTTTGACTGATGGTTAGCGATGGAGCTCAGGGTGACCAATTTGCAAGCAGTGGATGAATGGCAGTGCGACACATGGAAAAATATCATTGGTTGATTTTGCATCATTGTTGCAAATCAATGGCTAGTGGCTGAAAGATTGGGTGCTTGTCTCGAGGGTTTGATCAGAGTGCATAATTGATTGTAGGGTGACTTGATGTCAGCTGTAAAGGTGGTGCATGCAACCTAAGATGGTGAAGCTTTTCGGTGGGGTATTATGAGACCCTGGTGGCCCTTTGGTGGGTAAGAGAGTCTTTGACCGGAAGCTGAGAGGTCAACTCGAGGTGAAGGAATGTCGATTGATGCTGAGACAAAGGGTGAGGCCAGATGCTGATCGATAGTAAGCCAAAGCTGAAAGCAAAGTAAGCCGATAGAGATTAGATCGAAAGATCAAATGATCGGTGAGCTTGATCAGAGATTGGAGAGTGTGTGTTCAAGCGGTATCTGTAGAGCATTGTAACCACGAACATTGAGACACTCAGAACCTAAGCAGATGTGAACCTGAAGAGGCCATGAGGCTCTGCTAGTTGAAAGGCTGGCTATTGGAGTGGGCTGAAGAGCTAAAGGGAACCTTTATTGTATGTCTTGTGAAGACATTGTAATAGTGCAAGGTTGTAGATCTATGTTGTTGCCTGTATTTCTCTAGATGAACAAGATGTAACTCTTGTAATGGCTATGAGCTTGATATTGTATTGTAACCATTTAGTTACTGAATAATACAATGGCTCTATCTTTTGGAGTGTGGGGGTTTTTACCTGAAAGGGTTTTCCCCACGTAAATATGTGTGTTCATGGTGTTGAATCTAGTTTAATTTTGCATGTACTTTTCTTAGAAGGATCAATGGGGGAGAACTACTGTGCCCATTTATGCTTTATGGCATAGTTGTTAGTGCTTCTGGAGTGATTTAGAAATGAAAGTCACGAAGGCACTACTAGTTTTAGATTTTAGATCTAAGACGTTCTCGTACGGTAAACCCATCAGTGAAAGCTGATTTAAATGAACTCATGAAGGGCCTAGTTTTCCAGCAAGATCCACATGAACAAGTACCTACACACAACAAAGAAGGGAAAAATGTTGGGGCTGTTTTGGGGCTTGTTGTAGTCAAACCCTCATTTTGGTGTTTCCACCTCCATGAACAACCAGATAGATAGAGGAATAGAAATGAAAAGAAGAAAAAACTGTTTGATTTCCTTTTTTCACTTCTAGGGTTTGGACCTAAAAGGAAAGGGGCAATTTTCTCACTCTTCACTCAAGAACAAATCCTTCAAATTTCAATGCAAAGGATATTGAAATCTTCCAAAGGGACTATCCTAAAGGTTGAATTAGATCTAATGAGGGGTTCACCACCAAGTTTGGACTTGGAAAAGACAATGAAATACAAAACCCTAGTTGAATGCAAACTAACTCTAAATGACCTAGAAAGATGAACAAAATGCACCAGAAAGTTATGAAATAGAAAGTGTGCACCTGGGAGACTAAAGAAGGTAGAATGGAGATCTGAAATTCTAGAAAATCTGTTGTTAATTATGACTAGGACTCATTCACCAAGATGGGTGAATTAGTCCCACTTATGGGAAAATGTGTCGAATTAGGTTTCAGCCAAAAGGATATCCAGATCTGTAAAAATCTTTGTCAGGCTTGTATAGTGGGACTCATTCACCACTTGTGGCGAATCAGTCCACTTCTAATTTTCTAGAAGTTCAGGACCTGATTCTATTCCTCTCAGTATTCTCTACTCTTTTTGACTAATTTTTAGATTCGAAACTATAAATTTCCACCTGTAGGTCTGAATTGCAAGTTTCTCCAAGGGTTGACGACAACTTTGATCACTTGAAAATTTTCTTCCAATCTTGCTACTTGTGAAATACACAACCTAAACCCACAAATAACACACAAAGAAGGGGGGGAAATGTTGTTGGGTTAGTGGAAAGGGGTTTTCCTTGGTCAAACCCCTTGTTGGTAATTAAACCTTGAAATTTAAGAAAATAAGAATGGAGAATGATGAATAAACAAAAGACAATGTTGCAACTCACCAAACCATAGCAATAAGGTACTACAAATATGCTAGAAATGGATGGAATGGATGTGGTTATTAACTCTTGCTTGAATGATTTTGTTCTTTCTTTAAACACTTGCTTGAATCATAAAATCTACATCACAATTGTTAGCACAATAAAAAACAAGATATATGAAATTCTTGACATGATGATTGGCACTTGAATGCTACTCTAAACTGATTGATAATATTCCCTTGAATTCTCATGTGAACTCAATTTTCCATTAGGAATGCTCTCACAAAATTCTTAGATATTTTTGGATGCTTTTTAGGACAAAATGAGTGAAAGAACCTTGTATTATACTCAATTGTGCAAGAACTCCCAAAATGACAACACTACAAGCCGACATTAGATCTAGGAGAATAAAATCCCACCAGGAATTTGAATTTTGGTCACACGAGACTCATTCACCCAAGGTGGCGAATGAGTCCCATCAGAAATAATGTTTGGGACCAAAAATGAAAAGTGTAGAAATGTGTGAAAACCGGTTCATGGCCAAAAGATCCAGGTGGGACCCATTTGCCCAAGGTGGTGAATGAGTCTTAGATCCCTAAATCTGGGCCACACAAGCCAGAAACACTTGAATTATGATTTGTTACTAATTCATGTCGAGATTATCCTCAAAAAGATGCAATAAATTGTTGGACTAACCACCAGCATCTCCCTTCGGGTTTGCGACATGGTTTAACCACCTCTCTTGGATCTTAACTGAAGCTTGTATCGGGCATTAATAGGTCAATCATTTGGTGCAACAACAAGGCCAACAATTGGTATCAGAGGTCATGGGTTCAAACTCCTCGGGTGAAACTAAGGGGGGGATTGTTGGACTAACCGCTAGCATCTCCCTTTGGGTTCACAACATGGTTTAACCGCCTCTCGTGGATCTTAACTGAAGCTTGTATTGAGCATTAATAGTTCGATCTTTTGGTGCAATGACAAGGCCAACATAAATGAGGCTTGTGGATGCAAAATAGGGCCAATTAAAGCATAAGAAAGCCCAATTATTAATGACAAGCCTAAAGAAGTGTGAAAGTGTGTTACAAAAATTTACAATACTCCAAATAAGGAAAGATTAATGTTAATTTTTATTAAAAATATGTTTATTATGCTTAGCTATTTGATAAAACCCTAGAAAACTGTGAAAGTGAGTTACAACACTTCATAACACTTTAACAAGGCACCATTAAAATCCTTTAGTTCACAAGGGCACAAGATCTAATACAAATGTGTTATCCACATTACAACAATAAATCAAGGCAACATTAATCCAAAATCCACAAGGAGGGCCCAAACGAGTGTGAAAATGTCAAGGGACCCATTTTCCTACACTACATTTAGCCCCCACTTTAGTGAGAGGATGAACTTGCTTCAAACTCACACTAAAGTAGACAAACTCACATATCGAGATGGGTTCAAATGTACAAATGCTGGCAAGATTAAATGAAAATGATCAAGAGGGGTGTTCAAGCCCCAAAATAATTATCCCAAGAAAAATAAATATAGGCACAAAAGAACACACACGAGATTGATATAAAGAGTAGGAACAAAGCGCAAGCATACATTGCCAAGATGAAAGAGAGAAAAAGGTAAAGAGAATCAGAACAAGCTTCGACCATTTGTCCATCATAATGTGGATCAGATCTAGGCTTGGTTGTTCGAAAAAATGCATACTCACTTTGAGGAAAGAAAACTCCTAGTTGTTCGTTGGGTGAGAAGTCCTAAAAAGTAAGACACATACACTCATGGCTGGTATGCACTCACACACACACAAGTGGCTATGGGGGAAGTCATGCCTTGGATTGGGCTTCCCACTCAAACCATACCAAAGTTATACCTCTTGATAACTTTAATAAGGCACCACACAAAAATGATTTTCGAGCTTCATGAGGCAAGAAAAACTTCATATTGGAGCTCATGAACAAACAAGATGGCTCTACAAGGATACAAGCTATATAATGCAAGGTTGCCATATAAAAACAAATGCAAAATACAAAAACAAGAAATGTTCAAAGGAGTCTTGCTTAGTTCATGTGAGGTCTTAACTTAGGGAACATTATTCCTAATGTCTCCAAGAGAGGACCAATCAAAGAATATAAAATTTGCAACTTAGGGGATGCAGTGTGTCACATCAAGCCACTAAGAGGAATGCAATATGCTAAGATAGATCACACTCTTGAAGGATATCATACCCAATGTCATCCACAAAGTAAAAAACACATTGTATAAAATAAGAAGACTACACCATGAACCGTGAAAAATAAAAATGCAAAAGAATAATTCAAATGTATGCCCCCACTTTAAAGGAAATGCTAAACACCATACTATGAGAAATTACTTTAAAGTAGAAAATGATAAATGGAAACAATAAAGAAGAAATGAGGGCCAACTTGGAAAGCCCTATGCCAAGTCATATGTTTCCAAATGAAGCCGCATCATGTGAAAAAGAAAACAAAAGACAAGGGTTGCCCACAAAATGAAAACACCAAACACATAAGGGATCTATGGATTTGGGGTTATTATGTTCTTGCTACAATGTTTTTTAGAGAGCCAAAACTGTCATCATTCCCCAAATACACATAAAATTAGAAGAATGACACAAAGAGAGTGAAAATGAAGAATGAGCCTCTCGAGTCAACATGGAAGAGACATGAATGTTTCAATTCCTTGCATCATCCCCAAAAGGAAAACACAAGCACAAAAGAGAAAGAGGGAAAATGAAAAAGGCAAATTAAAAAGAAAGTCTTTTGGGTCAACATGGAAGAGACATGAATGTCTCGATGCCTTGTGTCATCCCCAATAGTAAAACACAAGACAAAAGAGAAAAAGGAAAATAAAAAGGCAAAGGAAAAATAAAGCCCTTTGGCTCAACATGGAAGAGACATGAATGTCTTGATGCCTTGCATCATCCCCAAAAGGAAAACACAAGTGCAAAAGAGAAAAAGGGAAAATGAAAAAGGCAAATGAAAAAGAAAGCCTTTTGGGTCAACATGGAAGAGACATGAATATCTCAATGCCTTGCATCATCCCCAAAAGGAAAACACAAGACAAAAGATAAAAAGGAAAATGAAAAGGAAAAGGAAAAATAAAGCCTTTTGGGTTAACATGGAAGAGACATGAATGTCTCAATGCCTTGTGTCATCCCCAAAATGAAAACACAAGACATAAGAGAAAAAGCACAAAAAAATGATTTATAACATAAAGAGGAATGTCAAAAAGAGAGAGAACATCGAATGAAACATCACGGGGGATCCCATTACACACATTCAATCACACAAAATAAAAAGAAAGAAAGAAATAATACAAAAGGCTAGGAAGGCACAGCTGAGTCAACCTATGAGTAGGTCATCCACATCCCAATTATGTTCATTGTATATCAAAGGCAAAAAACTAACTAAAGGGACAAGAGAAAGTGCTGAATTAGTGGAAGCACTAGGTTTGATACTCTTTATAGAAGATTTGTCATTTACGCTTATGGAAGAGGGAAACAATGTATTTAATTCATTAGGCACCTCTTCATCAATTTCAGCAACCTCGTCTTTGTCATCTAAGTTGAACGCAATAGGAGGTCATATGATACTATCCTAGAAGAGTTTACATCCGGTTGTGGAGGTTGTATCGAGAGATATTGTTTTGGGGAAGAGGGAGGCTGGTCATGTATTGCTTCAATCAAGTTTGAATTTTGATTTTATTTGTTTATTTCTTCATGTAACTTGTGAGCAATAGCACGATGCCTATGCCTACACTCTCTAGAACCTTTGTTTCTTTTCATTTTATTTTCAAGTTGCGTTTGGGTAGGAGTGGGTTGATCAGCCATAGGTTTATTTTCTTCCCCAAGGGGAGGAATGGAAGAGAGCTCAGGAGGTTGTTCGACCGCTTTTATTTCGCTTTGTAAACAAGTTTTATTCTAGGAGGTGTAACAGGGTTGGTTTCATTATCTCTTGGTTGTTTGTAGGATGTAGGTGAAGTTTCTATTTTAGGTTGGTCTTGGTTGTTTGGTTCTTCTTTAGGTTCAAGAAGCTCATTGCATTCACAGCTAGATAATGTTTGTCAAGGATGGTAGGTTGAGAAGTTTATGGGGACATGTTTTGGAGGGACAGTTTAGGTATCTTCTTCACGTTGAATTTTTGGTAGGATAGGAAAATGAAGTCTTCTCATGGCTTTATAGGTTCCATGGGATTTGGACAAAAGGAATCTAAGGAAACATTTACTTTGGATGACAAAGGGTTGAAGCCACTATGGTGGATAGTGAATATTTCATTTTCAAAGGTAAAATTTAAGCATTTATGCACAACCGAAGGGACAACTTTTATGGAGCGAAGCCATGGGTGGCCTAACTTCACATGAAACTGGTTTGATTGCGGGATAATGGAGAATGTGAGATATAATATCTTTTCTCCTATTTGCAATGGTAAGGTGATCAATCCTATCGTAGGGAAAGAAAAACCATTGTGTGTCTTGATCCATGCTTTTGGTTAATCGTATTCATCTTGATAGAGTTTATGCAAAAGTAAAAGTTCCTTAGTGATCAAATTCTCTCCACAGGCGGGATCTATTCATATCCCATTAGTGGCCTTGTCATAAATATGACCAGCTATGTAGAGAGGACCAACGGGTGCATGTTTAATTATATCCTTAGAGGAGAAAGAAATGCCAAGAGGGTTCTTAGTTCGACCTTATGAGGGATGATGTCTATCACCCCTACCATTTCATCTATAGGATTATTATTGATAGGATTATTTAGGATAGAATCATTTTTTTCATTACTCGTATCAACATTCATCTCATTCTTTGTAGTTTCACTTGCTTTGACACATGAAATATTATTTTTTGGCATGGGATTGGTGAAAATTTTCAAGTTTTGGTTAGGAGGGGCAACTGATTTATTTTCTTGATCACTAACACCTCCAATGGAAAGACAACTAGAATCAATAAGGTCTTGCACAAGATGTTTAAGATGCTTGCAATGTTCCATGTCATGTCCATTTTGTCGATGATAGTGGCAATAAGCATTTGATCTAAAGCTCAGGGGTAAAGGTTTATTGGGATCAGGTGTTTTGACGGGAGGCAAGGTAATCATTTGTTATTCTAAAAGCTGGGACATTGTGTTATGAAGGGTATTGGGTAAGGGAGTGAATTATCTTTTTGGATATCCATAGCTAAAGTGGATCGAAGTTTTAATGAAGTTGCTACTTGGTTATTGGTATTATGAGGTTTTTGTTGAGGGGGATTGAATTGAAGGAACCCTTTGTTTTTTTTACTAAAAGGTTTGGAATTGTTTTGGTTTGTAGGTTTGGATCTCTCCATTCGGCTAGAAGTGGACTTTGTATCTCTACTACTAGCCAAATTTCGACAATCACGGAGAGTGGTACACAAGTGCATGAAGGATGGGAATTTCATCATTGTAAGCTTGTCTTGAATTTTTCTTTGTAAGTTTTTTATGAACATATTTTGGAGGTGAGGGTTGGGAACCTTGACATTGATTTGGGAATAAAGCGATTGATAACGTGAGATAAAGTCATTTAACTTTTTTTTTTCTTGTACCTCATCAAATCAGTTAAGGTCATCTTTGGACTCATATGAATTTGGAAATGGTTTACAAATGCATCAACTGTTGGGAAAGTATGCCTCTACTTTCTGGCCTTTTTTAATTTGGAGACTTAGGCGAATTCTCTTGTTTATGGTCTTTACTGCCATATCGATGCAGGGTTGCCTTGGTGGTGCGGTTGTGTGGTTTATCGCTTTACCGTGGGTCACCTTTCTCTGTTTGGTGGTTGGGCGATGTTATCGCCTTACCGTGGCAGTCTTGTTCCTGACTGGTGGTGGTGTGATGAAGTGGCGATGGCTTGGTTGATAGTTACCTCCTTATTGTGGAGGTGGCTCGATGGTGGCGAGGCAGTGCAGTGAGTGGTGGGCTGACAGAGCGTTGGATTATCGCCTTACCACTGGGTGGTCCATTCGGTGGTGACGTATCATAGTGAGTAGTGTAGTGGTGGTGAGCTGGTAGAAGATGTTTATCGCTGTACTGTGGGTGGTGTTGGGTTAAGCCACGGTGGTGCGGTTGACGACGATAGGTTGCCTAGCGGTCAGCATTGGAAATTATTGCCATACCATGGGTGGTGAGTTGTCTCACCACAGTGCCATGGTAAGACCATTGATGGTCTGGCTGGTGGTCACCGCCCTACTACGGGGTGGTCGAGCGGCCCCCATGATAGCACGGTTGACCGTTAGTGGTCTGGGCTGGCGATGTCACCTCCTTATTGTGGAGGTCTGGCGGTCTGGGTGCGGTAGCACAGTGGAGTTGTGACAGTCAGTGTTGGTGCCTACCACATTACCGCAAAGGCTTGTTCCTTAAGCCATGGTGATATAGCTTGACCATTGACGGTCTGTGAGGTAGTTACCACCGTACCGTGAGGTGGGCCTGACCAGGTAGTGCTTGTGCGGTGAAGTGAAGGGTGAGCTTGGTCAAGCTCATTGCTTTACCGTGGAAGGTGGTGATGAGCTCGGAGCTCAGTTGACTAAGTTGGACTTGACTATTAGAGTGACCAGTGAATGGGTGGTGGACACGTGGCTCAGCTTAGCAAGTTGATTGGCTAAAAGATAAAAGCAGTTATTGCTACTGACTTAGGGTGGCGAACTGGAATTTGATTAAGGCAAGGAGTTATTGCTTGGGTGGCTTGAGGAAAAGGAGATCGGTGCAGATCAGATACGTTCCTGGGTGGCTCGATGCAAGGAGGACGACATGGGAAGATCTGTCAGTGATATACTGAGGACGGTTTTGACTGTTTGGATGGATAGGACATGTTGGCGCATGAAAAGAGATGAAGTAATCTCATATGCAAGTAGAAGGTGGATGAGCCGTTGAGAGAGAGAGATAGAGTGAGTGTTCGAACGGTCATGATGGTGAACACTTTGTCTCTTTGTTCTACAAACATGTGAACCTATGGAGGCCAAGTGGCTGGGTTGGTCATGAGGTTGGCTATGACAGTTTGTTATGAGGAGCTGAAGGGAATCTATGTAGATGTCATTGGAACTACATGAAGGTTCTGGTTTTGTTTCCTGCTTGCATTCTCCTATTGGACAAGATGTATCACTCCTAGAAGGGCATAGCTCTGTATTTTTTGTATTGTAATCCTTTAAATGAATAATACAATCTGAGCTAAGTGTTTTGGAGGGTGGGGTTTTTAACCGAAAGGGTTTTCCCCACATATATTTGTGTGTCAATATTGCTTTATCTTTCATGGTTATCTACTTGTGTTGAATCTATTATTTGTTTTGCACTTACTTTCCTTAGTAGGATTGATTGGGGATCATTTGTGCCTGCTTCCACTTTATGGCATAGCTATTTGTTTTTTTGTTGTGATTTTGAATTGAAATCACTAAGGCAATGCTGTCTTAGATGCTAATCTTAATGACAGAACCGAATCTGTATCGCCAACAAGTGGTATCAGAGCTTGAGGAAGTCTAGAGAAATCAGTTGGTGATTGATCCTATGATGAGTGGAAGTGTGTGTTTCTTTTATTCAACACAGTTTGAAGGATGTTGGAGATGACTAGAGTTGGTCATGTTGTGGCAACATGGTATGAGGCTCCTGGCTCGTAGCAAAGTTCTTGATGCAAAGGGCGTGAGATGTGTTCATGGTTGTGTTGCAGCAAAGCATGGTGTTCATATTGGGTGTTTGTGTGAGAGGCTCCCTAGTGGTATGGACTTGCTTGTATTGCTGATCAGCTATGGAGCATTGTGCTTGTGTTGGGTGTTTTTGACATAGCACTGAAGGATTTTTTTCTGCTATCCTGATTGCATGGTGGCTATGAAGTGACCTTGGTGGTCTGCAACTTCTGGATAGTCTGGTTCTCCTTTTTTCCTATGCATGATTGTGGTGTTGGAACTAGTCTGAAATGGACCTGTTGTTCCTATGTGCCTTTGTCTTGCACTTGCATGGTTTAGATCCATGTCTTTGGCTTTGAATGTTTTGTGTAGATTTTCCTAAAAAGTCTATGATGCATATTAATGTTTCTTTTCATTGTTCTGGCTAACTATGATGGTTGTGTGCAGACTCCTAAGTCATCCAAATGAGCAATAAAGATGGAGATGTGTAGGTGTTTTATAAACACTGTGGTTTTGCAGGTTTTACATGGTCAAGAGAAAACTTGCATTTTATGGAGCTGCTATCTACTATTTTCTAGATGACGGGATGAGATAGCTACAGTTCAACATGGTTTGAGGAGGAGAGTTATCTTCTCTGCATGAGAGTGTTGGTATGTGTTTAATTTTAGCATTCTTGTGGTGTTGCTTGTTGGTTACCTAGACTATGGTGCTTGAGCTATAGACATGTCTGGAGGATCTATTGCTGATTTGGTGTTTGAGTCATGCTTGTCTGCTTTGGCTATTCTGTTTGATGATCTCAGTTTTGCAGTTTCTAGTGCGATGATAGATTTGCAGATTTACATTTGGTTGCATCCACGAGTTGTGCAATGTTGTGGGCTGTCCTTACCTACATGTTTGTTGTGAGACAACTCAGGAGTGGACTGTCTATATCCATGAGGTTGTAACTATGTAGTGCGTAACTGTTAGCTGACCTTGTCTGTGGTCACTTGTGCATTGTTGTGGCTATTTTGAGATGAGAGGAGGGATGGTGTTTAAGTACCTGAATAGTCAGTGATGGGATCCGAAGCATGTGAATCATGATTTCATGAAGAGATTTTTTACACTGGTTAGTGTAAGCTTTTGACAATGATTTTGTGGTCAGTCATGGTGCTTGGAAAGCTCGGTATCACGTTGCAGTGGGAGATTTAGCAATGACTGGTGTCCTTATTTGGTGTTGTAGTTTCCATGTTCTTTTTCATTTTCAAGTTCACTACTTGAAGGTGTGCATCATCTTGGAGCCATGAAAGACATTGTTAGTTTTGGCTGTGTTGCTGGTGGTGCTTGACAGGTGATGTTGGTTTAGAGTTTGTTTGATTTATGTAATGGTATACACTCACTTGTACATTGGAGTTTTTGGCATGTTGCTTTGCTCTTGAAGACCATGAACATTCCACTTGAAGCATGGTATCTCCTAATGGAGATGTGTAGATCATGGTGTCATGATAAGTTCCTGTCCTAGGTTTGGAGCTTTGACAGTGGTCTGGTGGGTGTTTCTTTATGTTTTGAGTACTTTGGTCATATGCTACTGGACTTCATGATAAGTGCAGCAATGCAGATTGGAGTTAGCATGAAATGACAGTTTGTTGGTTGTCATGGATGCATGGAGAATAAGGTGAGGCTGAAAATTCTTATTAGAATGTTGCTGTTTCAGCTAAAAGTCCGAGAAGCCTGCACCTTGGTTGAATGTGAATTCAACAGAGACCTTGAAGGAGAATGCTCTTAGGTAAGTCACAGTGGCTTGTATATCTTGGAGGAGCATATTTTCTTTTCTTCTTGGTCTGCTTAGTAGTGGTGTTTATTTGAAAGGTATTTTCCCATTATAGGTTTTAGATATGTGAGTTATGCTTTATTTTTCATATATATGAATCTTGAGTTGTTGTTTTAAAATCTGGAGGATTCATAATGGAAGGTATACAACATAGTGTATCTCCTTGTTCTCTTGAGGACTGATAGGAGATGGTTATATGGGAAAGAATGATCTTCTTTGAGGTGCTTACATCCATGGTTTTTTTGGATGTTGTTAAAGTTTTTCTCTTTTGGGATGTGAAGAAGATCATTCTTGTCATAGCTAGCATATAGAAAGGTTTGTAGAAGGGCATGTTTTGATTTGGAGCTTCTCTCTAATCTGGTCTTGTTCTTCCTGAATGTTCTTTTGACTTTAGATGTGAGATGCTTGTGTGGAGTTGAGTTGGTCATAGTTTGCGGTCATGTGTTGTCACTTGGGTGATGACACGAAGGTTCCTGTGATTCTTTCTTCAGTTAGATTTGGAGGACCTTGGAAGAATGGTGGAAGGTTATTGAGAGAAACATTTCTTGCAGTAGGTGGTTGTAGGTTGTGTAGATTAGAGTGGGTGTCCCTTGTATCTACATGGTTACTTCTTCTATATGCATGGATTGGTGGACTTAGTATCCTTGGATAAATTGTGATAGTGCTTTGTTTGCACTCATCTGGATAGTGCCCTTGCATGGGAGTACCTGGACATGTTTTAGTCTGTTGACTGGTTGACATAGGGTGCTTGTTTTCTACTGAGATGGATGGTTAAGTGATGGAATGTGTCTATTGATGGTCATACCTTTGAGGTATGGGTGATTGGATTAGCACAAAATGTGGGTGCTACTTTTCAATCATGTGGTTTGATCAGTTAGATGAGGGTAGTCAGTTGTGGTTGCTGTTCTACCTGATGGGGTTCTTGTTCTAGAGAATTGCGGTCTGTGTCCTGTTTGCTGCTGTTATCCCTTTTGCCACCTGAAGGGTCTTTTGCTTGCGTTTTTGAGACTGGTGCTATTTTTCCTTGGCTTGTTCCTTTTCCTATGCTGGATGTTTGGAGCAGTTGCTTGAGATGGTGGACATTTTTTGGATGTCACTGTAGAGGTCTTGGTTGGAGTGTGAGAGCATGTTTTTTGATCCTTTTTCAAGTTTTGGAGGATTCCTAAAAGTCTTTGACAAGTGGGAGGTTGTTGGGAAAGTATGCCTCTACTTTCTAGCCTTTTTTCATTTGGATATAGGCGAATTATCTTGTTTCTGGATTTTACCACCATATCGTTGCAGGGTTGCCTCAGTGGCCTAGTTGTGTGGTTTACCGTGGGTCACCTTTCTCTGTTTGGTGGTTGGGTGGTGTTACCGCCTTACCGCAATGGTCTTGTTCCTGACTGGCGATGGCATGGTGAAGTGGCGATGGCTTGGTTGACAGTTACCTCCTTATTGCAGAGGTGGCTCGATGGTGGCAAGGCAGTGTAGTGAGCGGTGAGATGAAAGAGCGTTGGATTACCACCTTACCACTGGGTGGTCCATTCGGTGGCAAGGTATCATGGTGAGCGGTGTAGTGGTGGCGGGCTGGCAGAAGATGTTTATTGTTGTACCATGGGCGGTGTTCGGTTAAGCCACGATGGTGTGGTTGATGGTGATAGGTTGGCTGGCCATCAATGTTGGCGGTGAGTTGTCTCACCATGGTGCCATGGTAAGACCATTGACGATCTACCTGGTGGTCACCGCCCTACTGCGGGGTGGCCTGGCGGCCCCTGCGGTAGCATGGTTGACCATTAGCGGTCTGGGTTGGTAGTATCACGTCATTACCACAGAGGTTTGGCAGTCTGGGTGTGATAGCACAGTGGAGTTGTGATGGTCAGTGTTGGTACCTACTGCCTTACTGTGAAGGCTTGTTCCTTAAGTTGCGGTGATGTGGTTTGACCATTGATGGTCTGCGAGGCGGTTACTACCATACTATGAGGTGGGCTTGACTAGGTAGCGGTAGTGCGGTGAAGTGAAGGGTGAGCTCGGTCGAGCTCATCGCTTTACCACGATAGGTGGTGATGAGCTCGACGGTAACGCGGTATGAGCTCGGACGAGCTTGGAGCCCAGTTGACTAAGTTGGACTTGACTATCAGAGCGACCGATGAATGGGTGGTGGACATGTGGTTTGACTCAGCAGGTTGATTGGCTAAAAGCCAAAAGTTGTTATTGCTACTAACTTAGGGTGGAAAAATAGAATCCAATTAAGGCAAGGAGTTATGCCTAGGTGGTTCGATGAAAAGGAGATCGGTGCAGATTGGATGCATTCCTGGGTGGCTCGATGCAAGGAGGACAACATGGGCAGATCTATTAGTGATATCTTGAGGACGGTTTTGATTGTTTGGATGGAAAGGACATGTTGGTGCATGAAAAGAGATTAAGTAATCTCATATGCAAGTAGAAGGTGGATGAGCCATTAAGAGAGAGAGATAGAGTGAGTGTTTGAATGGTCATGACGGTGAACACTTTATCTCTGTATTATGTGAACATGTGAACCTGTGGAGGCCGAGTGCATGGGCTGGCCGTTATTGATGGTGTTTTTATGCACTTCTCAACACAGGTAATGCATAGGTGAATTACCTCTCTTGAAAGAAAATTTTCCACAATTACAGAACACTATCTCAAGGTCTCTCGGATGTCAGGTCTTGACGATGCTTGGAATATTTCAGCTGTTTATGTGATTTGCTGGAATCACAAGGCGGCCTTACATGGTTGAAGCTGTAGGGGAATTAAGTCGATAAATGGAGTTCTAGAGGTCTAGAATTGATATGCTTTACTACAGGTTCAAACAACAGTCTTAGACTCCATTATTTCGTTGGATTTGGCTTTATAATATGCAACGAACCTTGGCACAAGTTGATTCTAAAAAAAAAAGGAAAAAAGAAAGGGCGAGGAAGAAAGATGTTTCCTGGACCTGCAACTACCAATGAATAGTGATCATGGAGGTTCCTGCTATGGACAGTTCCCTTAAACGGGATTTCACTTAACCAAAATTCTAACAATATCATGAAATCAGTGCTATCTTCTAGGGACTGTAGATGTTCATCATTCATTGATTATGGAAACATGAAGAAAGATAAAGTTTAATGAGCAACAATGGAATCGAAGTCCAGACTAACTTTGCACAGTCATCTACCTTTAGCAAATGACCAAAAGTATGGACAAGGAAAGCATACACACATCAACTATGTCCAAAACTAGAGAAAACATACTAAATCTACCAAGTTTAAACTAAAGATGCTAGAACAGCAAAATAACTTAAAGCAAAGCTATAACTAAAAGGGAGAGGAATCATGAAACATATTGAGAAACCTAGAAAATACACCAAAATTGACTATATTTGCTATTTATATTTTCTTCAGCATGCATTTACAACAACTCCACTCTCTTAAAATTAGAGGAGGAGAGCCCTATTTATAGTTTTCAAAAAATAAAATGAGTGGCCAAGATTCGATTCTATTATGTGGCCAAGATTCATCTTATATTAGGGTTTCACCTATACCAAAATATATTACATTTATATATACTTTCTTGTCTCTTCCCTATTTCATCATCTAGTGACAGCATTGTAGAAAATTTATCTTTTAGTGATTTGCCCTCTGCTATAGCTATTCTTTAAGGAACTGTTCATCGATGACTGGTTGCCCTCTTGCTTTCTCAACGCGGCATACTCCATGAAACTCAGGATCAGAGACTGAAACTTCTCCGCCTCCAGGATGTCAGCCTTCAAGATTTGGTAACTCCACTCTTAGGAATTGCTGCCAAGCTTCTCCTAGTCTGCCTTATAATTAGCATCATTCTCTTTGCAAACTTCTGATTACACGAAGGCTCGGGCCGCAAAACACATGAACTTGGTGGTGATTTCGGCGGACTTCCCATCTTCCATAATCTTCAAGAAGTGGGGCTTGATTTTTTCGGGATTAATCTCGACCGTGGGCACTTCGTATCCCATCATCAGTTTGAGGTATTGAGTACACTCCTCCCTGGAGTCCCTTGCCCATTCAATGTCAATCGCTATCCGTTCCAAAATCTACTCCAGCCTTCTCTTTCGGTGGTTATAATCTCATTTCCAGGTATCCACCAGCCAATGGTTATCGTCCTTGAAGGCAAGGTCCTTCTCCCAGATATCACTCGGTAGCACGAGAATTACCTCAATCTTTGGGTAGGCTGCATCGTACTTCTTGGGGAACTTCTCACAGATCTACCTCGTGTCCTCGAGAGTTTTCTGAACCTTTAGGAACCTATTGGCTGTCCGAGTAGCCACACTCATACCTATGTTCCCTATGTCCAAAACCTGCTGGAACCAATTTTTCATAGTTTTGTCCAAGTTACGTCTCTTTTCTAGTTTGTCAATTTGTTCTCTAGACAACAACTGAGGTGGGGCTGATGATGTTGTTGGCTGATCATCTGGAGATGACCACTATTAAATATAAGTTTTCAGATCGGCCACCTACTCCTTTAATTCCTCCTTGGAGATCTTATCCTACTGGATAAGGTGCCACACTATGGCAACCGACTCCTGGAGATGCTCAACTTTTTGCTCCCTTGTGGCCACCCCCAGATTGATGGTGGAGAGATTATAAGTTATGCCTTGTTCCCCAAACATCGTCGTTGCTATTTGCAC
Source organism: Sequoiadendron giganteum (assembly GCA_007115665.2). Classification (NCBI taxonomy): domain Eukaryota; kingdom Viridiplantae; phylum Streptophyta; class Pinopsida; order Cupressales; family Cupressaceae; genus Sequoiadendron; species Sequoiadendron giganteum. The sequence continues at coordinate 157,598,985 of CM021102.1, forward strand.
TACTCTTGCTCCTGAGACATCCATAGTTATCCTTGATCTGACCCTCGACTTCTTGTCTTTTCTGGTGCTCACCCACGCTCTAGCCATGAAGGCTTCCAACCTTGCCTTGGGATCCTTTTATGTGGGAGTCTTTTGCTTGAGCAATTGCTGCAGCCAATCGAGCGTTTGAGGTTCCTCGGCTGGCAGTACACTTTGAGTTCCGCTATCCTCCTTTTTGAGTTCAATAGTTTTGACAACCAAACCTTTCTCGTTTATTCCCGTATCTTCTTTTCCTTCATCAGAAACTTGTTCGAATGTTCCATGCCCAGTGGGAGACTTGGTATGTAGCTGCTCCTTGGGTGAATCCCTCTTTTCAGTATCCTCTTCTGCATTTAGAGTATCTTGGTGCTTCTCAGGGCTCTCTATCTATTTACTCTCTTGGAGGAAAGTTTCCTCACCATGCTCCAGAGTCTTTCCATGTTCTTCGATTGGAGACTTGTTACCTTCTTTCTCCAAAGCAGCAGTCTCATCTTCCTGTGCAAGCCGATCCTCGACCTCCTTGTCCTCAATTTCCTTGAGCTGTTTGCCCCACTCTACATTGAGCCCAGGATCATTCGATTCTCGGATCAGTTCAACATCAAGGTCCTCACTGGCTTCATTGGACTCATTGCCCTCAATTGAAGATTCATAGGCCACCTTATAAATTTTTTGATGCTCGAACAAGGGGTGTTCGTGATATTCAAACCCTTCATCTTTAGATGCCTTCTCAGCCTCAAGCTGCTATCGTTCATGCTCATTTGATATTTGCATGGTCGCCTTCATCTTTGGTGATTCGGTAGAGGGGGATGTTGTTGGAGTGGAGGCCATAGCCTGAGCTATCATAGCCTAGACTATTGGATTGGTGAGCATCCCCGAAAGCTCAGAAGGCACATTCTGCATATACTTCACAAAAGATTCTGGAAGGCTTGGGGCTGGTGTTGTGACAGTGGAAATGGAAGGAAGGGAAGGAGACATGGAGGTAGAGGTCATTGGCGAGGTGGCAGCGGATGATGAATCCATGGGAATGACTTGCGATATTGGCGGAGACTGAGCAAGATGGACAGAGATATCCACCAGAGGCGGGGAGGAAGCAGAAGCTGGAATTGAAGCAAGCAGGGTGGCGACAGTGATTATAATGGGTGGAGATCCAAATGAGCTAGATCTTTTGCTCACGATCCCAAGGGGCGAACCCTTAGGCATCACCATTGTCTTCATGCCTCTTGTTGTTTTTCTTTTCTTCTTAGAGGGCTCCAACTCGAAAGACTTACGGGCATAGACTTTTGGTTTGGGCAGTTGTTTGCTAGCCTCTTTTCTTTTCTTGGTCTTCAGAGGTGGTGGGGTTTTAGATGTCTCCCCAGTTGCAGCAGCGGCTTCCCCACCCTCAGAGCCACTTGGCTCACTTACATGCTTACTTGCAAGCTCGGTGTATGTCAGGACGACCCCTTGTTTCAATTGGGCCACCTTCTTGTTGATCCATGCTCTCATTTGGGATTCAACGAACTTGGTGAGCACACCAATATCATTAAGCTCTGGTGTATCCCAGTTGATAGCGGGCAGTGACAGGTTGGAAACTGTATCGTAAACTGTATCCACAATTGCCTCCTCATCCTCCTCGAGTTGATCAAGAACCGGGCATAAGTTCACCCTTCGTACATGGATGACGGTCATGCACATATAATATCGCAACTGTACCTCAAGATCATCCCTACAATTGGCCTAGAAGTCCTCAATGTTGTGGAGGTGGGCATATCCATGCCCTAGTGCCTTTTTGACATGGCCACAGGGATCCATCTGTGGCCTTGCGGTATATTGTTCAAAATTATATTCTGCCAACTCCCTTTTTGAATATCCTACGCATTGGGAAGTATGGACCTTATACATCCCCTAACCAAGGTTCATGGGGTAGACGGGGCCTGCCAGATGCTTCTCACTCAAGACACTGTGAATGTGTCGCAGCTACCGAGTCAGCTCCAAGAGAACGATCCAGTCATTTGGGTACCGGGGCAGCTTGTTTGGTTTATCTGAGAAGTCTTTGGCACAGATGTAGGTGAACCTTGGGAACTAGATTTACCAAAAGGAATATTATCTGAGGAGGACCCTGGCACTGTGGGATGTCCTTCTACTAAAATCTCCTCCCACTAACCGAATTACGTGGGAAATGAATGCGTCATTCACTCTGCAGTAGTTTGTTTTGAAATTCCTAAACTGCAACTGAGGGTACTTGTCATATAGTTTGAGCTCTGGCCATGATGGATCACTTGGCATTACTATCAAACCTTGATAATGTCGCCGATTGACGAGGGAATACACCAAGTAAGAGGTCATGAAGAATTTGTTAATTTTCTTCACAGTGGTAAACTGCTCATGGAAACAGTTGCTAATTATCTCGCCCCAATAGAAGGTGGTACCCTTACCCCGGAGGATCTGTTCTATGAAATAGAACATCCATTCTTGAAAGAAAACTGCACCAGAAAGGCCCCTGACTCGGCTGAGCAGCGTTACTAGATCATGGTAGTCTTAATGGAAGTCACTGTGGTAGAGCTCCTGACGGAGCTTCCCAACACTAGCCCATTTTTCCTTCAACTAGCATTAGTTGATGAGCCTTTTACAATCCAATGGGTCTTGTTCCCACACCTCCTGACAGTCTTCCAAGGTGGGGACCTCCATGCTCTCGAAGGCTGGAATGTGGAAGGTGTTCGTAATGCCTGACGGAGAAATATCTGCAAGGATATTCCTCTGATGATCCACAATTGTTCTGGTATTAGACTGGTATACCTCTACGCACACCATTACCAGCTCCAGGGCCACTAGGGCCAGTGGGAAACCTGCAGCCTTAGCAAGTCCACTGCTCTTTATCAACTTGACATTCATAGTTTTTGGGTTTATTTTAACCCTCTACTTAAATTCATCAACATCGAACTGTCCGATGTTAGTATCTGAAACATCCCTCCAAAAGGTAGTGACCCTGGACTGGATAGGGACCCCTTGGAACTTGTACTTCATTAGGTCCTTATCTTCCTTGCCCCTTGGTGGCTTGGCTATTCCTTTTCCTTTCCAGATTCCATAAATCCTGCATAGCATACGAGAATCAGTAACAACAAACTTGACAAAATGGCTAACGACAAATACCTGCATGTCAAGATTAGTTCGATAATCACAATTCATACATAACAATCATAGAGGCACGATATTTCATCATTAGAGGGCAGTGCAAACAATTCAGAGTTCTTGGGCCGGAAATCCCTTGGTAGAATGTCGCTTGAAAGGGAAAAATGAGAATGAAATTCCCATATGCATTTCCCGAAGTTGGATTTGAAGATTTAAAGTTGGAAATGGAAGAAGGCCAAATTCAAGCAAGTGGGTCGAAATCTATTTTTGATTTGGAGGTCATTTGATGCCCCATTTGGAGGTTTGAGTATTATCTGCAGGGAAGCCATTGGAAACGATGCAGAGGAGATGAAATTTCGAGCGACGGAATCCAGGTCTCGGATTGTCATCACTAGGAAGAAGCTACGGGTCGGTTGTGTGAAATGGCGAACCCCAAGAGGAAACCCAGGGAAGGAAACCCGGGAGGAAGTTTCCGGAAGCAACAGGGGGTTTGGGACAAATAAACGGTGAACGAGGCATCGGGACTCAGAGGTTAGGAAGACGCTCGGAGCTCGCCGCTAAGAATGGCGCAAGAGGAACGAAATCTTGAGGAGGGAATTCTGGTGTCCAGAATCCGGAAGAAGCTTGGAGGAAAAAAAACCAAAGCCATGGGGTTCCGACGGAAAGCGGACCGAGGTCCGGGATCTGGGAAGACGTTCGGACGGGGCCGTTTGGAACAGCGAGAATACTACGGAATCGCGGGAAAGGAATCTTGGGGGAAAAATTCTGAGGGAAAGAAAATGTATGGGTTTCGACTGGGAGGTGAAACATTTTACGACCGGGAAACGGAGTCCGAGAAGCCGCAAGGCAGACACCTTTTGAAATGGCGAGATGAGGATAGAATTCGGGGAACAGAATCCTAGGAACTGAATTCTAGGGACGGATTTTAAGAAAATTGTGAAGTTTGATTTTAGACAGAAATGGAGGGTCCTGGATCCAAGGGTCGGGAAGATGCTCGGATGGGGCCGTTTGAAACGATAGAGATGCAACAGAATCCCGAGAAGGGAATTTCGGAGATGGGAATCCGAAAGGAGGGAAAAGGTCAAAAATTCGAAGGAAGATGGTGGTACAGACGATCGCGGGAAGACCCCTGGCCCGAAAGACGTCAGCATCGTTTCGAAGAATAGCTGCGATGTGGGAAGGTTCCAAATCGATTTTTGGGCGATTTAACAATGGATTTTCTGATTCTAAGATATGGCTTATGCACCCAGGGGGCAAATCTACTTAGTTCGGGTTCATTTTACACTTTAACCCCAAGAAAATCCAAAAATTCACAAAAAACAAAACGAGGGTGCATGGATGGAAAACCTACCTCGAAAATCCGAAGAATAGGCTGCCGAATGCATGGAGGTCATCGAGAAAGCACTTCGAAATTCGAGAAGAGGAAAACTAGATTTGCCGAGAGCTTTTCAATCTTTCTCTATCACTCAAGTCTTTGATAATGATGGCCGAAAAATCAATTTTATAGCGAAAAGCAGCTATTAGTGTAGCATTAAATCCTCTGTACGGTTGCAGGTTTGGTTGGTAGATCTGAAAATGTAGGGGCGGTGGGAGGTCCAGAGTCCAAGGGGAAACCCAGCCAAGGAAACTTAGAAAGGGAAATCCAACGGAGGCAATCTAGAAGAGGCAATCGAAAAAGGGAAAACCGGAAGGGGAAACCCGACAGAGGCAATCCAAAAGAGGAAATCCAGAAAGGGAAACTCGAAAGGGGAAACCCGGTAGAGGCAATCCGAAAGAGGAAATCTGGAAAGGGAAACCTGAAAATTGCCACAAATGCCAGAATTTTGACAAGGAAAACTTGGATAGCCCAAGCCTTAAAATATGGCATTGGGGAACGTGCTACCCCCTATTTCGGGGCACAAAAATGGGGTACACAAAATGAGGTGAGACAAAAGGAACCAAAAAGGGAAAGAGGGAAAAGAGGGTCCCCATTCCGAATGGGGTGTGTGTGCAAAAGGCACAACAAATGGCGACTCTGCTGGGAGAAGACTCCCGACGTTCTAGAGATAAAAATTCATTCCGAACCCAGATCTCTGATTGTGCAGACCTAAGACAATTTTCAAAGCTAAACTAAGGACAGTTTAAGGAAGGCATGATCAAATCAGATCATAGATTTATCATGGAAATGTGTGCATGGTGAATTCATTTCCTTTCCCTCAGAGAGAGTACGAATAACCACTGGTCGGAGGAGATAACCTACGTAGTTTGTCTAATCCCAAAAGTAACCTGGACATTGCTCCACTGCTAGTCAGGCGTCCATAGCCCTAATGGAGTTATCACTATGATCTCATGAGCATAGCTCTACTGCCAACCAAGCGTCCATAGCCCCAGTAGAGATATTCGCACACCCATACGATTGATTTTTCACAATTTATTTATTGCTTGTGTTGGATATTTCCTTTTAGCACCTTCTTTTTCTTTAATTTTCTATCAACCATGCGAACAACGAAGTTCACAATGGGCTTGAGAATCATAGTGGTCACTGGAACAGACTTTAAATTTTTCACTTATCTTCGCTTCCCAACGATCGCCATACCGTTCTTTGGAGATATTTTCTTAAATTTGTTTTGTGTTCCATGATAAGAGCAGGAATTCGAGTAGATAGCCATCCTAGGTTAGTGCAAAGTTGAAAGTTGAAAACCGATACTTAGGAGCTTTCAGAGGGTAGCAGTAGGGAATGATGGCTTATCTAGAGAATAGCATGAAAGTGGATAGCAAGGTAACCATTCGCTGGACCGGGCATGGCCACCACAGCAGAACAAGGAGACACTTCCCAAAATCACAACAAAGCGGCCAAAAAGGAAAACAAAACCAAAGGATAAAGCAGGAAATCTATCTTAACCTATGTACAAGTATTTACACTGACAACTCACAAGAGCTTAGGCCTGGAAGTAGTGCTTGAGGTGCTGCCCATTAATTGGCAATGAGACATCTTCACCAGTAAGAGTCTTTAAACGGAAAGCATTATCTCCTAGGATTTCAACAATTTGAAAGGGGCTAAGCCAAAGCTTGTCGAATTTATTGTGTCCCCCTTTCTTTTCATGGGCCTTGTCCCAGTAGAGGACTAGATCAAAAATGCGGAAGGCCTTAATTTTGGCTCGATGATCGAACCATCTTTTGACTATGCCCTGGTGTTTGGAAAAATTTTCTATTGCACGGTCTCGTACTTCTTCAAGGTGCAGTAGCTCGGCGAGGCAAGCTTCTCTGCGGTCTCCTCCTTCATAAAAATCGTTGATGAACTGGAGGGTCAGGATTTTCAAATGTATGGGGAAGACAGGCTCTAAGCCGTAGACTAGATGGTACGAAGAATCTCCAAGGGCAGCATTGTGGCAGGTGTGATCTGCCCATAAGGCAAAACGAAGTTGGGTGTGCCAATCCTTAGTATTCCTCTTAATCACCGTGATCAAGTTTTTATTGGTGGAATCAGCAAGGCCATTGCCTTGAGGGTAATAGTTAGAGGAGAATTTGATGGCGACACCATAATCAAAGGCCCAACTTGTGAATTTTAGTGAAGCAAATGTAGGGCCGTTATCACATACCAGGGCATACGGACAACCAAAACGATTTAAGATAAAAATTTCTAAGAAATTGATTATGACTTCAGTTGTACATTGCCTACAAGTTATTGCTTTTGTCCATCTAGTGCAGTAATCTGAAGTGGTTAGAATGTACCTGTGTCTCGTAGATGATGGAGGACTCACCGGACCAATGAAATCGAGACCCCACTGCGCAAAAGGCCTTACCTCCAAAACCGGTTGCAACGAGATAGCAGCGTTCCTTTCCTTGGTAATAACGGTCTGGCACACGTGGTAGGTATGAACATGACTGTGAGCATCCTTGAAAATGGTGGGCCAGTAGTACCCGACTCTTAGTACTTGATGCACCATTGATAGGCCTGAGCCATGGCCAGTTCCAAATTTGTCATGGAATTCTTTAAGGACACGATCAACCTCCTCCTTTCCCAAGCATCACAGATAGATGCCTTCATGATTTTTCTTGTACAATATAGAGCCCTGCAACATATAACTGCTACTTTTCAGCCTAAGAGCTCATCTCTGGACTCCTTGCAGATGGGGCAGGCACTTGTGATTCAGTAGATAGTACACTACGTCATCATACCATTCTCTTGGGGAGACGTCCTCAAGTTGGTACTATTGCACCATGAGTTTAGGTACAACATCAATAACTACCTCTGCCATTGTTTGGGAAAGTGCCTATCCTCTTACTAGCTTCATCGGTTCAATCTCCATGTCGTATTCCTATAGCACCGCGATCCACTTTGCCCTTCGTTCCCCCAACTCATTCTACATAGGCAGTGTTTTTATGGTGGGGTCAGAAACTATGGCAAAGACTTTGTTGCGTAAGATATAGTGCCAAAACGTCTTGACTCGTTGAACAAGGGCGTAAGCCTATTTTTTAACATTATGATAATGTAGTTCGACATCCTTCAAGGGGGCGCTCATGAAGGTGATTGGGTGGTCGCTTCCCTCATCGTCCTTTTGTGTCAGGATGCTGGCACAGGAATGATCTGAAGCGAAGGAGTAAATAAAGAAGGGCTTTAGGTAGTTTGGGCTGACTAGCACAGGGGCGTCAGCTATGGCCTTCTTGATTTCCCTGAAGGCCTGTTTTGCTTCGGGGGTCCACTCGACCTTGGCGTCTTGTTTTAGCATGGCATTGAGTGGTTTGACTATTTCTGCAAAGCCTGTAATGAACTTGCGGAAAAAGTTGATCTTTCCAAAGAAAGACTTCAATTCTTTCTTGCTGCTTGGCAGCTGGATTTTCATGATGGATTGGATATGCTCAGGGTCGATAGAAATTCCCTGTTTAGACAGAACATGCCCGAGGAGTTTCCCTTTCGTGACCCCAAAGATACACTTCTTCGGGTTAAGGGATACCCCAAATCTGCGGCACCTCTCAAAGACCTTGCATAAATTAGTGACATGATTGCTCCGCTACTTTGAAAACACTGTTAAATCATCCATGTAGATGATGATGCACTTACCAATAAGGTCTTTGAAGGCGATGTCCATAGCACACTGAAAGGTGGCGCCAACGTTGATTAGCCTGAAGGGCATCTTTCTATATGCGAACGTTCCCCACTTGGTGGTGAATGCCGTCTTGTGTCGATTTTCGTATTGCACCATGACTTGGTTGTATCCCAAATATCCATTTAGGAAAGACATCATCTGAGACCCATTTACTATCTGCAATACCTCATCCAATGAAGGTACAAGGTAGTTGTCCTTCTCGGATGCCCGATTAAGGTTGCAAAAGTCCACGCACAACTTGATTTCTCCATTTTTCTTTCTAACGGGGACCAAGTTTGCTACCCAAGTAGAGTGTCTGACCGGGAAGATGATCCTGGCTGATAGCAACTTCTATACTTTCTTGTAAATTATTGGCTCTAATAGAGTGTTGACAGGGCGTTGCCGCTAGCGGAAAGGTTTCGCATCTGGCCTGAGAGGGATAGTGTGCATGATGATCGACATGTCATACGTCTTGAGATCATCATAGCTCCAGGCTATGACATCATGGTACTTCTGTAATGCCTCGATGATCCCCTTTCTTTCTTCGAGAACACATACCTTACCTATGAACATGTTCTTGGTCTTTCCAATTGTTCCTAGGTTGTAGGTATCACACTAACCACTGATAGTACCTTCTTTGGTCCATTGATCTTGCTCTCTGATCTGATCAAGGTCAAATATCTACTCCAATTAGACCATGCCCTTAGGGATGGTGTTGGTCTTCAAGTTAATGATCCCCTCTATATCTAAGTCCACTTCTTGGGGTTCGACTTCATCAATTATCTGAGCAGCGAACACATCCAAACTGGTGATGAAGTCCAGGATATGTTTATCATCATTGAATACTTGGAAATTGGCCATGTTATTCGACACCGATGGGATAGAAGTGAGTTCCACCATGAATCGCTTGAGGCCAGATAGGGATAACGGCTGTAGTGTACTTGCTGCTTACGCTAGGGTGTTGGCAGTATAGTTCTGAGCGTGCGGGATCAACTGAATGTTGAAAGTGTCGAGCCCTTCCAGTAGGTCCCATACGCAGTGCCAGTAGTTAGTGAGTCTTTGATCATAACAGGAATAGAGCTTCCTAACTTGCTTTATGACTAGCTTTGAATCTCCATACACTTGGAGCATCTTGACATCCTTTCTGAATGCCATCAAGAGGCCCAACACCAAAGCCTCATATTTCGCCACGTTGTTAGTACAATAGAATTGTAGTCTATGAGCAGAAAAGTATGATTTACCTTTGGGACTGATCAGCTCGAAACCAGCTCCAACCCCATGCTTGGATTTAGAACCATCAAAGCACAATGTCCAGAACCCGGGGGAGTCCTCGGACGTGGGGCTGACAGGAACTACCTTAACCTTCGATGGGGGCAGCATTTCAGTAACCAGCTTGGGAACTGCAGGGGCGAAACCTGTTCATCCACCGAATGCAAATCTTGCATCCACCCATGGGGTGGCTCATCTCTGGGCATGTTCAATTGCTATTTAACATAAGCAGTAGTCAAATTCTGAATGAGTAGCATTGTGTACCTGACACTAGTTAGGGAGCAAGAGTTCGTGAAGGTTCATCTGATTTCCTAGGCTGAGCTGGTCACGTACGCATTTTCCCATAAAATCCTAGAAACCATCGTGCAGCCCCTGACCGTTGCCTTCTCCCAACTCTTTGTTATCAGACTCAATGAGCATTTCATTGCTCGAAGGAGTATTGGTCAAATTAGCAGGTGGGCTACATAATACGAGAAGGACCTTGCTAGTTGCTTCGCCTTCAAAGTCTTCTTGTTTGTTCAGGTATGCTACTGGGGAATAATTTCCCAGATTTGTTTCGGCATACAACACCTCATTCGTATTGTTGTACTCGGTAATCATGAATTTCATTCGGGGTTCCCTATCGATCCGGATCTGATTAGGCATTCCCTTCCACGGGAGCCATATGTGAGAGTAGTCTGTGGCAGCATATCTGTTCAGTGCCCTCATGAAATCCCTACCTAGGATTATACTATAGGTATTCAGGATATCAACCACCTGTATGTCAATAGTTTGTTAGATCTGGGGATCAGCAGCGAGCTGCATGTGTATCTTGTTGATCTCGCCAACTATGTTGATTTCGGTTTTATCAAGCTACGTTACCTTTTGACGGGAAGGAGTTGGCGTTATTCTAAGTGCCTTACACACGTAGAGAGGCATGACATTGGTTGAGGCTTCCGAATCTAGCAAACAATTATGGAGGTTCTTTCCGAACATATGGACGGTGGTCAAAAAGGGAGGGGTCTCAAATTTCCCCTGAAACAACCCTCCAAAAATGTCCACCTGAGCGACTTGGGCATTTTCTTTCTTGTTGCCTTTGTTTTGGGTTGGTACCAGATTAGCTACCCTTTCAGACTGCTTGTTTGCCTACTGACCTGATGGCAGGTCCGTTGATCTATTGAAAATCTGCCTGACAACTGGCCCATTTGATTGATTACTAAAAGAAACCTTCTTTGCTGGGATCTCTTCTTGACTTGTCTTTTGTGACGAGGTCCCATTTATCATTCGAAAAAAGGTGTTGCTGATTGTAGGCACTTTCAGAAGCTCGAATGCGGACACACTTAGTTTTACCTTTTAAATTTTTTTAGCAATATACTCCCCCATTTGTTCAATTTCTTGGTCATTAGAAACGTTCTGGGAGGGGCTAGCATTTTGACCTTAGCCAACACTTGGCTGTTTATTCCTGCTGAGGTATCGTGTGGGCGTAAGGGGAAAACCCAGATTATTGTTCACACTTGGATCAGGAGGGGTGCTGAAATTGTTTGGTGGGGTGGAAGTCGTGAAAGGACCTTGAGCATGGCCTCCTGCTTGTCTATTCCTAAGGTTATAAGGGGCAGTCCGTTGGTGAAACATTTGGACTTCATCCTCCCTAAATTCCTCCTTATCATCTTCGGGACCATTATCTACTGAATTAAAAAGCTGAGCCAAAAGACTTTTGGAACTTACCTCGCTTGCTATATCACGATGGTTTGACACAGTGCTCTCCAGCTCGGGAATGTTGCATTCTGCCCTTAGGAAAGGGGCCTAGTTTAGTACCAGCATCGAGGCATTGTATGGATTAGATGGGATGATGTCCCGGCATCCCAAATTGTCGACTTCATTCTGAACTTCGACCTAGAAGATCTCGGCTGTAGTTTAAAACTTCGGGCAATCCAATTCGGAATGGCGGCTTGTCTTGTGTATGTGGTACCAACCGGATAACGCAGCCTCTACCAAGTAAACTCTGCTTGCGGGGTTTTCAGTATTGCTGTTGTTGGGCTGATCAAGAGTTGTGGGAACACCGCTATTATTAGGGCATGTATTCCATGTCTGGTTTTGCCTTTGGAAGGGCCTCCTATCAAAGTTCTGGCCTGAGTTCTGACTCCTGTCATAATTCTACCTCGATGATGTGCCAGCGTCCTGATTGTCCCGATTTTCATGATGATCTCGATTTTCCCTATTAAAGTTTGTGTGGATGCTCTTTTGCGATGTCTACAACTGATTGTTCTGATTCCTCAAGTGTGTCATCTCAATTGACATTTTCTTGACCATCTCTATAAGCTCATCAATCCTATCCCTTTCGGTACTACTTGGTTGTGACACGGTATTCTGAAGGAACATAGGCTGTGCTGCCGGATGATTCTGATGAGCCGGTGGGAACTTCGCTACTTGAAGGTATGCTAGCATCTAGGATCCTTGTGGATGTGACTGTTGCTACTGGGGTAGCAAGTATTGAGGCATTGGGTATGCCTAATTCATTGGCTGTCCTGGATGCAGAACCATAGGCAACTGAGGTACCGGATTTAACAGAGGCGTTTGATGTTGCAATGCTTGTGTGAGTCCCTGTATCTATGCTGGATGTGCGACTTGTCCAAGAGAAGGTAATGGACCAAATATATTCTGTCCCAAATTTGTACTGGCAATGATGGCTTCAGCATATGCGTCGACTAACCTAGCTAGTGGTGGTCTCATCCGTTTCACCAAGGCTGAAGTGAGATGTCTAGTGTGGCATAGTAAATGGGTAGGACAAAAACATCATTAAAAACATACAGAGCCTGTAGCTGAGTGTACACTCTGTGGAAGTGATCGTTGAATGTGCTGATTGGTTCATTGATTTCCCTTTGAATCGCCATGAAATGTCTATACGAATCTACCGGGCTGACTGGGGTCTTGAATTTCTGTAGAAACACATTCTTCAAGAGATCCCATGTGCTGATAGTTCCAGCTGGAAAATTGACATACCAGTAAAAGGCCTCTTCCCCCAAAGAATAAGGAAAGAGCCTGCAAGCTACATCCTCGTATATGACCTGCATAGTCTTCAAGGCGATTTCAAAAATCTTGACATGTTCCTCGGCTATCCTCTGCGGATCCCAAGAGTTGAACTTTGTACAAAAATTATCAGGGTTCTTGGGCATGTCATGATAGAGGTTGAAAGTAAGGGGAGATGGGTTGTTACCCAACCACACCATTGGGAAAGGTGGTGGAGGTGGCTGTGTCAGGTTGCTCTGTGGCAGGGATGAAACAACAACAGCCGAGGAGGCAGCAACTAGGCTGGGGATTGCGTTCAACTGGGGGGAAGCGTTCAACCCAGATGAAGTGGCAACTTGGAAGTCTTGGTGGTGAGATGAGTGGAAGATGAACCTATTAATGAGGATGAAGAGGGCAGGGGTGAAGGGGTAGCGAGATGCTCCATGGAATTGGTGACAAATGATCCCCTTCGCTTAGCTCTCTTAGCTCGGATGGGTGGCTGTAATTCCTGCAACTCCCCCTTGTTTGGTGTAGATCTTAGTATTCAGTGGAATCTCTCAGGGGAGAATGATTCAATTCGATCCAGTTTTACCCTTTCAAGGCCCTCCTTCTAGTGCCAGTTCTATTGATGGGCATTAGGAGGAGAAGGGTGTGAGATGAATGAAGCAATGTCCTTGTTCTGCCCTCCTTCTAGCACCAGTTCCGTTGATGGTCTTTTTATGCACTTCTCAACATAGGTAATGCATAGGTGCATTACCTCTCTTGAAAGAAATTTTTCACAATTGCAGAACACTATACCAGGGTCTCTCAGATGTCAGGTCTTGACTATGCTTGGAATATTTTAGTTATTTATGTGATTTGCTGGAATCACAAGGCGGCCTTACGTGGTTGAAGCTGTAGGAGAATTGAGTCGATAAATGGAGTTCTAGAGGTCTAGAATTGATATGCTTTGCTGCAGGTTCAAACAACAATCTTAGACTCCATTATTTCATTGGATATGGCTTTATAATGTGCAACGAACCTTGGCACAAGTTGATTCTAAAAAAAAGAAGAAAAAAGAAAGGGCGAGGAAGAAAAATGTTTCTTGGACCTGCAACTACTAATGAACAGTGATCATGGAGGTTCCTGCTGTGGACAGTTTCCTTAAATGGGATTTCACTTAACCAAAATTCTCACAATATCATGAAATCAGTGCTATCTTCTAGGGACTGTAGATGTTCATCATTCATTCATTATGGAAACATGAACAAAGATAAAGTTTAATGAGAAGCAATGGAATCGAAGTCCAAACTAACTTTGCACAGTCATCTACCTTCAAAAAATGACCAAAAGTATGGACAAGGAAAGCATACACAGAACAACTATCTCCAAAACCAGAGAAAACATACTAAATCTACCAAGTTTAAACTAAAGATGCTAGAACAACAAAATAACTTAAAGCAAAACTATAACTAAAAGGGAGAGGAATCATGAAACATATTAAGAAACCTAGAAAATACACCAAAATTGACTGTATTTGCTATTTATAATTTCTTCAGCATGCCTTTACAACAACTCCACTCTCTTAAAATGAGAGGAGGAGAGCCCTATTTATAGTTTTCAAAAAACAAAATGAGTGGCCAAGATTTGATTCTATTATTTGGCCAAGATTCATCTTACATTAGGGTTTCACCTACCCCAAAATATATTACATTTATATATACTTTCTTGTCTTTTCCCTATTTCATCATCTAGTGACACCACTGTAGCAAATTTGTCTTTTAGTGATTTTCCCTTTGCTGTAGCTATTCTTTAAGGAACTGTTCATCGATGACTGGGTTGCCCTCTTGCTTTCTCAATGCGGCATACTCCATGAAACTCAAGATCAGAGACTGAAACTTTTCCACCTCCAAGATGTCAGCCTTCAAGATCTGGTAACTCCACTCCTGGGAATTGCTGCCAAGCTTCTCCTAGTCTACCTTATACTTAGCATCGTTCTCTTTGCAAACTTCTGATTGCATGAAGGCTCAGGCCACAAAACACATGAACTCATTGGTGATTTCGGTGGACATCCCATCTTCCATAATCTTCAAAAAGTGGGGCTTGATGTTTTCGGGATTGATCTCGACCGCGGGCACTTCGTATCCTATCATTAGTTTGATGTACTGAGTACAATCCTCCCTGGACTACCTTGCCCATTCAATGTTAGGTGCTATCCATTCCAAAATCTGCTCTAGCCTTCTCTTTCGGTGGTTATAATCTCATTTCTAGTTATCCACTAGCCAGTGGTCATCTTCCTTGAAGGCAAGGTCCTTCTCCTAGATATCACTCGGCAGCGCGAGAATGGCCTCAATCTTCAGGTAGGATACATCGTACTTCCTCAGGAACTTCTCACAGATCTGCCTTGTGTCCTCAAGAGTTTTTTGAACCTCTAGGAACCTATTGGCTGCCTGAGCGGCCATGCTGATACCTGTTTTCCCTATGTTCAAAACCTATCGAAACCAATTTTCCGTAGTTTTGTCCAAGTTCTGTCTCTTTTCTAGTTTGTCAATTTGTTCTCTAGATAGCAACTAAGGCGGGGCCGATGATGTTGTCGGTTGGTAATCTGGAGATGACCACTGCTGAATATAAGTTGTCAGATCGGCCACTTGCTCCTTTAATTCCTCCTTGGAGATCTTGTCCTGCTGGATAAGGTGCACCACTGTGGCGACCGACTCCTATAGATGCTCAACTTTCTGCTCCCTTGTGGCCACTCCCAGATTGATGGTGGAGACATTATAAGTTATGCCTTATTCCCCAACCATCAGCATTGCTATTTTCACTGCTCTTGATCCCAAGGCATCGATAGTTATCCTCGATCTGACCCTCGACTTCTTGTCTTTTCTGGTGCTCACTCGCGCTCTGGCCATGATGGCTTCCAGCCTTGCCTTTGGATCCTTTGATGTGGGAGTCTTTTGCTTGAGCTATTGCTATAGCCAATCGGGCATTTGAGGTTCCTCGGCTGGCGGTACACTTTGAGTTCCGCTATCCTCCTTTTCGAGTTCGACAGTTCTGACAACCAGAGCTTTCTCGTTTGTTCCCGTATCTCCTTTTCCTTCATTAGAAACTTGTTCAAATGTTCCATGCCCATCAGGAGACTCGGTACGTAGCTTCTCCTTGGGTGAATCCCTCTTTTCAGTATCCTCTTCCGCGTTTAGAGTATCTTGGTGCTTCTCGGGGCTCTCTGTCTGTTTACTCTCTTGGAGGAAAGTTTCCTCATGATGCTTTGGAGTCTTGCCAAGTTCTTCGGTTGGAGACTTGTTACCTTCTATCTCTAGAGTAGCAGTCTCATCTTCCTATGCAAGCCAATCCTTGTCCTCAATTTCCTTGAGCTATTTTCCCTACTCTGCATTGAGCCCGGGATCATTCGATTCTCGGATCAGTTCAGCATCAAGGTCCTAACTAGCTTCATTGGACTCATTTCCCTCACTTGAAGATTCATAGGCCACCTTATCAATTTTTTGATGCTCAAACAAGGGGTGTTCGTGATATTCAAACCCTTCATCTTTTGGCACCTTCTTAGCCTCAAGCTACTGTCGTTCATGCTCATATGATATCTGCATGGTCGCCTTCATATTTGGTGATTCGGTAGAGGGGAATGCCGTTGGAGTGGAGGCCATAGCCCGAGCTATTGCAGCCTGGACTATTGGATTGGTGAGCATCCCTGAAAGCTCAGAAGGCACATTCTGCATATACTTCACAAAAGATTCTAGAAGGCTTGGGGCTAGCATTGTGGCAGCGGAAATGGAAGGAAGGGAAGGAGACATGGAGGGAGAGGTCATTGGCGAGGTGGTGGTGGATGATGAATCAATGGGAATGACCTATGATATTGGAGGAGACTGAGCAAGATGGACAGAGATATCCACCGCAGGCGGGGAGGAAGCAGAAGCTGGAATTGAAGCAAGCGGGGTGGCGGCGGTGATTATAATGGGTGGGGATCCAAACGATCTAGATCTTTTGCTCGCGATCCGGAGGGGGGGCGAACCCTTAGGCATCACCATTGTCTCCGTGCCTCCTGTTGTTTTTCTTTTCTTCTTAGAGGGCTCCACCTCGGAAGACTTACGGGCATAGACTTTTGGTTTGGGCAGTTGTTGGCTAGCCTCTTTTATTTTCTTGGTCTTCAGAGGTGGTGGGGTTTTAGATGTCTCTCCAGTTGCAGCAACGGCTTCCCAACCCTTAGAGCCACTTGGCTCACTTACGTGCTCACTTGCAAGCTCGGTGTATGTCAGGACAACCCCTTGTTGTTTCAATTGGGCCACCTTCTTGTCGATCCATGCTCTCGTTCGAGCTTCAATGAACCTGGTGAGCACACCAATATCATTAAGCTCTGGTGTATCCCAGTTGATAGCAGGTAATGATAGGTTGGAAACTCTGTCATAAACTAGATCCACAATTGCCTCCTCATCCTCCTCCAGCTGATCAGGAACCGGGCATAAGTTCACCCTTCGTACATGGATAACGGTCATGCACATATAATATCGCAACCGTACCTCAAGATTATCTCTGCAGTTGGCCCAGAAATCCTCAATGTTGTGGAGGTGGGCATATCCTTGCCCTAGTGCCGTTCTGTCATGGCCATAGGGATCCATCCTTGGCCTTGTATATTGTTCAAAATTATATTCTGCTAACTCCCTTTTTGAATATCTTGCGCACTGGGAAGTGTGGACCTTATACATCCCATGACCAAGGTTCATGGGGTAGACAGGGCTTGCTAGATGCTTCTCACTCAAGACATTATGAATGTGTCGCAGCTGCCGAGTCAGCTCCAAGAGAATGATCTGGTCATTTGGGTACCGGGGCAGCTTGTTTGGTTTATCTGAGAAGCCTTCGGCACAAATGTAGGTGAACCTTGGGAACTGGATGTACCAGTAGGCATATTGTCTGAGGAGGACCCTGGCACTGTGGGATGTCCTTCTATGAAAATATCCTCCCACTGACCGGATTACGTGGGCAATGAACAGGTCATTCACTCTGTAGTAGTTTGTTTTGATATTCCTAAACTGCAACTGAGGGTACTTTTCATATGATTTGAGCTCCGGCCTTGATGGATCACTTGGCATTACTATCAAACCTTGATAATGTCACTGATTGGCGAGGGAATACACCAAGTAAGAGGTCATGAAGAATTTGTTAGTTTTTTTCACAGTGGTAAACTGCTCGTGGAAACAGTCGCTGATTATCTCACCCCAATAGAAGGCGGTACCCTTACCCCGGAGGATCTGTTCTATGAAATAGAACATCCATTCTTGAAAGATAACCATGCCAAGAAGGCTCCTGACTCGGCTGAGCAGCGTTTCCAGATCATGGTAGTCTTCATGGAAGTCACTGCGGTAGAGCTCCTGAGGGAGGTTCCCAACACTAGCCCATTTGTCCTTCAACTAGCATTGGTTGATGAGCCTTTTACAATCCAATGGGTCCTGTTCCCACACCTCTCGACAGTCTTCCAAGGTGGGGACCTCCATGCTCTTGAAGGCTGGAATGTGGAAGGTGTTCGTAATACTTGACAGAGACATATCTGCAAGGATATTCCCCTCATGATCCACAATTGTTCTGGTATTAGACTGGTACACCTCTACGCACGCCATTACCAGCTCTGGGGCCACTAGGGCCGATCGAAAACCTACAACCTTAGCAAGTCCACTACTCTTTATCAACTTGGCATTCACAGTTTTTGGGTTCATTCTAACCCTCTGCATAAATTAATCAACATCGACCTGTCCGATGTTAGTATCTGAAACATCCCTCCAAAGGGTAGTGACCCTGGACTGGATAGGGACCCCTTGGAACTTGTACTTCATTAGGTCCTTATCTTCCTTTCCCCTTGGTGGCTTGGCTATTCCTTTTCCTTTTCTAGAAGCACCAAAAGTCTCTAGGCCGGATTCCATAAATCCTGCACAACAGACGAGAATCAGTAACAATGAACTTGACAAAATGGCTAACGACAAATACTTGCATGTCAAGATTAGTTCAGCAATCACAATTCATACTTAACAATCACAGAGGCACGATATTTCATCATTAGAGGGCAGTGCAAACAATTCGGAGTTCCTGGGCCTGAAATCCCTTGGCAGAATGCCGCTTGAAAGGGCAAAATGAGAATGAAATTCCCATATGCATTTCCCGAAGTTGGATTTGAAGTTGGAAATGGAAGAAGACCGAATTCAAGCAAGTGGGTCGAAATCTATTTTGGATTTGGAGGTCATTTGATGCCCCATTTGGAGGTTCGGGCATCATCTGCATGGAAGCCGTTGGAAACGACATAAAGGAGATGGAATTCCGGGCAACGAAATCTGGGCCTCTGATTGCCGTCGCCAGGAAGCAACTACTGGTCAGTCGTGTTAAACGAAAAACCCCAAGAGGAATCCTGGGGAAGGCAACCTGGGAGGAAGTTTGTGGAAGCAACAGGGGGTTTGGGACAAAGGGATGGCAAACGAGGCATTGGGACCCGGAGGTCGGGAAGACACTTGGAGCTCGCCGCTAAGAGCGACGCAAGAGGAACGGAATCCCGAGGAGGGAATTCTGGCGTCCAGAATTCGAAAGAAGCTTGGAGGAAAAAAAACCAAAGACGTTCAGACGGGGCCGTTTGGAACGACGAGAACACTACGGAATCCCGGGGGAAAAAGTTCGAGGGAAAGAAAATGGTAAGGGTTTCGACTGGGAGGTGAAACATTTTGCGGCCGGGAAGCTGCAAGTCGGCCACCGTTTGAAATGGTGAGATGAGGACAAAATTCGGGGAAAGGAATCCCGGGAACCGAATTCCGAGGACGGATTTGAAGAAAATTGTGAAGTTTGATTTTAGACAGAAATGGAGGGTTCGGGATCCAAGGGTCGGGAAAACGCTCGGACGGGGCCATTTGAAATGGTGGAGAAGCAACGGAATCTCGAGAAGGGAATTCTAGAGATGGGAATCTGAAAGGAGGGAAAAGGTCAAAAATTCGAAGGAAGATGGCGGTATGGACGGTCGCAGGAAGACTCGGGCCCGGAAGACACCAGTGTCGTTCCAAAGAATAGCCGCGATGCGGGAAGGTTCCAAATCAATTTTTGGGCGATTTAACGGTGGATTTTCTGATTCTAAGATATGGGTTATGCGTGTAGGGGGCAAATCTACTTAGTTCATGTTTTATTTTACACTTTAACCCCAAGAAAATCCAAAAATTCACAAAAAACAAAACGAGGGCGTGCGGACGGAAAACTTACCTCAAAAATCCGAAGAACAGGTTGCCGAATGTGCAGAGGTCATCGGGAAAGCACTTCAAAATCCGATAGGAGGAAAACCAGATTCCTTGGGAGCTTTTCAATCTTTCTCTATCACTCGAGTCTTTGATAATGATGGCCGAAAAATTGGTTTTATAGCGAAAAGAAGCCATTAATGCAACATTAAATCCTCCATATGGTTGCAGGTTTGGTTGGTGGATCTGAAAAACGTAGGGGCGGCGGAAGGTCCAGAGTCTGGGGTTTGGAAAGCCATCCTGGGGTAGCCGTTCTCCAAACAGCGAAGACCGAAGGGAAACCCGGCCAGAGAAACCTGGAAAGGGAAATCCAGCGGAGGCAATCTGGAAGAGGCAATCCAAAAAGGGAAACTCGAAAGGGGAAACCTAATAGAGGCAATCCAAAAGAGGAAATCTGGAAAGGGAAGCCCGAAAGGGGAAACTCGGCAGAGGCAATCTGAAAGAGGAAATCCGGAAAGGGAAACTTGAAAGGGGAAACCCAGAAATTGCCACAAATGCCAGAATTTTGACAAGGAAAACCTGGATAGTCCGAGACTTAAAATATGGCATTGGGGAACGTGCTACCCCTATTTCAGGGCACAAAAATGGGGTACACAAAAAGAGGCGAGACAAAAGGAACCAAAAAGGGAAAGAGGGAAAAGAGGGTCCCCGTTCTGACTGGGGGGTGTGTGCAAAAGGCACAACAACCGTGAGGCTGGCTATGACAGTTTGTTATGAGGAGCTGAAGGGAATCTATGTAGATGTCATTGGAACTGCATGAAGGTTCTAGTTTTATTGCCTGCCTGCATTCTCCTATTGGACAAGATGTATCAGTCCTGGAAGGGCATAGCTCTATATTTTTTGTATTGTAATCCTTTTACTGAATAATACAATCTAAGCTAAGTGTTTTGGAGGGTGGGGTTTTTTACTCGAAAGGGTTTTCCCCATGTATATCTATGTGTCAATATTGCTTTGTCTTTCATGGTTATATGCTTGTGTTGAATCTATTATTTTTTTTGCACTT
This sequence comes from Sequoiadendron giganteum, assembly GCA_007115665.2. Classification (NCBI taxonomy): domain Eukaryota; kingdom Viridiplantae; phylum Streptophyta; class Pinopsida; order Cupressales; family Cupressaceae; genus Sequoiadendron; species Sequoiadendron giganteum. The sequence continues at coordinate 157,619,681 of CM021102.1, forward strand.
ACTTTCCTTAGTAGGATTAATGGGGGATCATCTATGCCTGCTTCCGCTTTATGGCATAGATTTTTGTGTCTTTGTTGTGATTTTGAATTGAAATCACTAAGGCACTACTGTCTTAGATGCTAATCTTGATGACAAAACCGAATCCATATCTCCAACATCAACAATTTCATTGAATGAACTAATTGAGTTGTTGGGTAAAGAGGAGAACCATTCCAAGGTGGTGTCTTTTAATGATCTAGGAAAAAGTTTTTCCAACAGTTTATCATTAAGGACAAAGTCACTACATAAGGAAGTATAGGCATGGAAATGGTTAGAAGGATCTTCCTTCCCTCCATATTTCTCAAATCTATGCACCTCTACACCTTGTGGCATCGGTACACAATATTTATAGAGATAATGGACTGCTTCAGATATAATATGGTTTGATTTTGATTGATAATGGAAACTTTCTTTTCGAGGGATGAAATGGTTTGAATGAGTTGGGCTATTAGAGGATCGTTTCTTGTGTTATGAGATGGGAGTGAAAAAGGTGAAGGGGTGTATGTGTTCAGAGGACAAGTTAATGGAATACTTATAGGTGGTAAGGTGGTAGGAGATATAACATGTGATGCCACATAGGAATAGGGATGCTAGTAGGAATACCCAAGGAAGGAATCACATTACTAACCCATTGCATTGTTGTGACTTGATGAGGGGTATAGGTAGGTATTGAGAAAATTTTTGAGGGAGGAGGAATTTGAGTTCCTCCTCGGCTTGTGACATTTTTTGTTGGAAAGGACAACTAGTGGTTGGGGGAGGTGTTTTCCAAAGATTTGAACTATGTTTTTCACAAGGTCAAGGTCATCTTCACTTTCAAGCATGTGGTGAATATTATCTATGGTAGGAATGGAAATAGTTGAGATGTTGTCATTTTACACTTGGTGTTGTAAGTTTTCTTGGTCCTCATGAATGTGAATTATGTTTTCTTGTGGAAGACTATAATTCCTTGGTTCATCTTTCATACTACTTGAAGGAAAAGAGTTGTTAAAGGTATTGTCCATATCTAGTGTAGTAGTGTCAATACTAGGAGTGAAAGAGCTAGATAACCTAAGATCTGTGAAATGATTGTGTTATCACAAGATGACATGAGTCTTGAACTTCATCTCACTATAGTATTAGGAATAAGATACCAAATACTCATTCAAGGGCTACTAAATGCAATGTAAGCTAAGAAAAATGAATTGCTTGTAACTGGAATTATGGAAACTAAAACAAAAAGTAAATAACAACAAACAAAAACTCAGAAACTGAATTCTAAATTCCAGAAAATGCAATTCAAAATGTGTAGAGGGATTGATTCACCCAGGGTGGCGAATGAGTCCCAGGGATTATTTTTTTCAAAATTTTCAAGATTTTTGAATTGAATTTTATGCTTTTTATGTTTTCTAATCTATGTCTGAGATGCAAATGAAAAAATTTAATGATTTTAAATGAAAATAGATGCAAAAATGAAAGCTTTATGAGCTTTCACTAATGCAAAGCTTGAAACCCTAGAATGCAAATTAACAAATGCTAATCCTAATGCAATGTTAATGCAAGCTAAATCTAGGATGATGATGAATTCCAAATTAGAATTATGATGCTCTATATGCAGGTTCACCAAAATGAAAAGAAGAAAATGGTTTGGTTTCCTTCTTTCACTTCTAGGGTTTTGGACCTAAAAGGAAAGGGGAAATTTTATCACTCTTAACTCAAGAACAAACCCTTGAGATTTCAATGCAAAGGATATTGAAATATTGCAAAGGGATTGTCCTAAAGGTTGAATTAGATCCAATGAGGGGTTCACCACCAAGTATAGATTTGGAAAAGATAATGAAAAACAAGATGAAATGCAAAACCCTAGTTGAATGCAAACTAACTCTTTATGACCCAAAAAGATGAATAAAATGCAACAAAAAGTTATGAAATAGATAGTGTGCCCTTAGGGGACTGAACAAGGAAAAAAAGAGGTCTAAAATTCTAGAAAATCTTCTGTTAATGTTGACTAAGACTCATTCACCAAGTTGTGAATCGGTCCTACTTCCCAGAAAATGTGTCAGAATAGGTTTCAGCCAAAAGGGTATCCAGATCTGTAAAAACCTTTGTCAAGCCTATACAGTGGGACTCATTCTCCACTTGTGGTGAATCAGTCCACTTTTTCCTTTCCAAAAGTTTGGGACCTAATTCTATTCCTCTCGGTCTGCTCTACTTTTTTTGACTGATTTCCAGATCTAAAACTATAAGTTTCCATCTGTAGATCTTCTCCAAGTTTCTTGAAGAGTTGATGACAACTTTGACAACTTTGATCACTTGAAAAATTTCTTTCAATCTTGCTCCTTGTGAAATATACAACCTAAACCTACAAATCATACACAAAGGAGGGGGAAAAATGTTGTTGGGTTAGTGGATAGGGGTTTTCCTTGGTCAAACCCCTTGTTGGTAATCAAACCTTGGAATGAAAGCAAATAAGAATGGAGAGTGGTGAATGAACAAAAGAAAATGTTGCAACTCACCAAACCTTAGGAATATGGTACTACAAATATTCTTGAAATGGATGTGGTTCTTGACTCTTGCGTGAATGATGTTGATCTTGCTTGAAGCACTTGCTTGAATCATAAACTCTACATTATAATTGTTAGCATAATAACAAACATGATATATGAAATCCTTGACATGATGATTGGCAATTGAATGCTACTCTAAAATGCTTGATAATCTTCCCTTGAATGCTCTTGTGAACTCAATTTTCTATTAGGAATTCTCTCACAAAAGTCTTAGATATTCTTGGATACTTGTTAGGATAAAATGAGTGAAAGAACCTTGGATTTATACTCAATTATGTAAGAACTCCCAAAAAATACAACACTACAAGCCAACATCAGATCTAGGAGAATAAAATCCCACCAAAAATTTGAATTTTTGTCACATGAGACTCATTCACCCAAGGTGGTGAATGAGTCCTGTGTACGTTAAAAAAATGTAAATCAAAATGAATCTAATTTAATACACCAATGAAATATTAGATTAAAGAAGCTAAATTAGAAAGCATAATGCAAACTCTAAAACACAAGCAGCTCCTTCAAATTCGTCCCATTGTCCTCTATCTCCAAGGATTCATTTCAAGATGCTTGCTCTCAGTTGTTTTAAACAACAACTTTTAGAATGGCAGCTTGAGAGAATGAGATTAATGAAAATGCATGGGCATTGCTAATATGCTTTGAACTATGAAATTGAAATGCTAATTAAATGCTAGAAATGTTAAAATACGACTATAATAACTACGCATGAAAATCTAGGATTTGAGCTCCTTTCCAACTCACAAGAGGGCTGTATTTATAGATTTTTGAAGGTTGGAATTTGATTGACCAAGATCAATGGTTGAGTTCAAACCTGTTGAAATGAACGATGAGAGATCGAGAATTCAAAAAGAAGATGGAATTTTAAGAGACAGATGGAAAATGAAGAGACAAATGAAAGGTGTCTCTCATAATTTAAATAAATAAATATTTAATTATGTGAGAGAAATGAAAAGCCTTTAATTAAATATTAAAAAATATTTAATTATGTGAGAAGAGAAAAAACTTTTTAATTAAATATTTGAAAATATTTGATTATGGAGAAGAGTGAAGAATTTAGAAAGTGTTTTAATTAAATATTGAAAATATTTAATTAAATGAAGAATATCATTTAAATTTAGAATTTAAACTTGTGATAATTAATATAAATAAATTGTGAAATCTATTTAATTAATTAGGAGGAAAATAACATTAATTAAATAAACTTATTTATTTAATTAAATTAGAAGAATTGGAAAAATGAACAATATAAATAAATAAATAATTAAATTTATTTATATGTAGATGACTTAAGAATATTAATTAAATAATTCATATTTAATTAATTAACAGGTTTGGTTAACCATGACCATTTTTGGATGTGTACATTTTGCCCCTCTTTGAAGTGATGTGTTTTATGCATTGCCTTAAAAAATTTGCCCCTAATTTTCAAAAATTTAACTGATGATGCTATATGCCCCCTCGAGAGGTAAATCGCGTAATGAGAATGGTTATGAGGCTGATTTGGAAGATTTTCAGATCATTTCGGAGAAAATTTGGCTATTTATCTTTCAAAATGACACTTTGCATAGTAAAAATGTCATTTTTACCCCTTTAAAAGGTGAAAAAGGTGAGAAGTCACTTTCATTTGAACAGTAACCTTTGAGAATTTTGGAGCTTTGAGAGAGATATTAGTGATGCCGATCCATTATGAGCATCACCGATTTGAGCGAGCCCACCGATATCAGAGACCAACAGTATATGGACCTCCGATGAGTGAATCCAATCCTCTTTTTTGAATTTTGAATGAAATTATTGATGGTTTTTCGTAATTTTTAATTTTTAATTTTTTGTTTTAGTGCATAGAAAAATTAGTTTAGTGCATACGAGCCAAACTTTAGCGCATCGATGAAATAGGTTAGCGCATACAATCTCACACTTAGGTTGAAAATAGTCGCGCATAGGATCACTGTTTTAGCGCATCTAGCTAGCCGAGGCCGGGTTAGATGCTAGTTTAGCGCATGGGGTAAATTAGCGCATTGGATAACTATTTTAGCGCATAGGTTAGATAAAACATTGCATACATGATTTAGCGCATTGATGACCTATTTTAGCGCATACATGGATTTTTGCTGAATTTCAATTTTTGAAGAAAAATTGACACGTGTTTGATGATTGTCGCTAAATTAGACAACTGATTTTATGCTTTTGAAAACATCAAGATGAGATATGATAAATTTGTCTTCATGCTTGAAAACAAATAGTAGAGATGATTGATTTGCTTTCCTGATCGAAAGGCTGATAAATTTGCTTTCTTGATTGAAAGGCTTGATAGATTTGCTTTCCTTAGGATAAGAAAAACAAAGAGATGGATAGATTGATGATTTTGATATGATTTAGTTGATTTGACATGATTTGCTTGATGTTTACTTTTGATAATCCTTGCTGATTGATTGAATCTTGATGTGCTTGGTATGATTGTAAAGGAGGAATTTAACCTCCTCCAGTTTAGGGAGAAATTCTGTTCGGATGTGGGAGATGATTCCACAGTTGTCCCAGGATGATTTAGGGATCATTCATCAGTGTGGGTTAGGTCCATTGTTGGCGATGCCGCAATATTGGGTCAACAGGGCACTTTTGAATGCATTGGTTGAGAGATGACATAGTGAGTATAACACGTTTCACTTGCCGATAGGAGAGATCATGGTGACTCCTAAGGATGTTTAAAGGATTTTGGGTATTCCTGTGGTCAGAGAGCTTGTGATCTATGATCACAAGGAGATTTGAGGGACCGATGCTTTGAGGCGAGTTTTCTAGGATCCCCATGCTGGTGGGTATGAGATTGTCTGGAAGGATATGATATCAGGATATGCCCCACTATCGTCAGTTCTAGTAGGTATGATCGGTGGTTTCCTTTGTCCTGATCGTAGGGAAAAGGGACTATCAGTTGGTTGGAGAAGGATTTTGGAGGATATGCTTCTCCACGGGACCAGATATGCATGGGGCTCATGCATGCTTGCCCATCTGTACCACGATCTTCATCAGGTCGTATACACAGATGAGAAGAGTCTCTCCTGTGGAGTCACTCTTCTTCAAATTTTTGCATAGGAGCATTTTTTCATCACGCGTCCCATTGTTCGGAGGGATCATCCCCTGAGGTTCCCATATGCCTATGCATACACTGGGCCTCTTGTCCAGCCCAGGCTGGGCAAGTTGGAGTATTGGCGGCGTGTATTAGATGATTTGGATATGGTTATCTGGAGACCGTATGTAGATTGCGATCCATGACATGCAGATGACATAGAGCTGCCATATGTGATGAGGTCCAGATACTTGATTGAACACACCCCATTTATTATTGAGTGATTTCTATGTCGGAGGGTTCTAAGGTAGTTTGGATGGGTATAGATGATGCCATAGGGGGCGGCACACTATGCTAGGCACCAGGAGGATATACCAGAGTGGGGTCCTATTTTGACCATTGAGGCAGCTAGAGAGGAGTATTTTAAGTTATAGCTGGAGGATTGGACTATACAACCAGAGGTCACAAATGTAGGGATGACAGATGACTATGCTACATATTTCTACACACATCCCTTTCCTAGGTTTACAAGTCTAGAGGAGCCTGCCCCATTGATGGGAGGTCCAGCTATTTGGGTAGGGTGACAATAGCCATAGGGACATCCAGCAGTAGGGCAGGCACAGGGTCAGGGATAGGTACCAGCACAGGCAAGGGTATAGGGACATGTACTGATAGAACAGGCTGTAGATATGGGTGGGGTGGCCATGGATGAGGATGAAGAGTTAGAGGATGAGGAGACAGATTCATATGACTTCGGAGATAGTGATGGGGATGATGGAGGTGGTGGGAGACAAAGATTTTTCTTTGATGTGCCCTTCAGTACGAGGTCACAGACATCCTGAGTGGTAGGTCAGACTAGTTCTTCCGCTCCACGGATTACTATCAGGGGTCTGTCACAGGGACAGGTGGATCCTTTACAGGCTGAGGTTCAGACTCTTCAGAGTCAATTAGCACAGACACAGGTGACTATTAGTCAACTGTAGGCATAGATCACACAACCACTACCTCCTGACCCATAGATAGCTCAGCTTGCAGCTGAGAGACACAACTTTAGAGAGAGATGCATACAAGTTGAGCGGGTAGCTGAGAGACTGCTGAGATCAGTTGAGAGCACCTCTATTAGAGAGGTTGTAGCAGAGGGGCTAGAGACTGCTTGGGAGGCCAAGTACTATAGGATGAGTTATTTTGAGGCAGTGCCACCTGAGCAGTGGATAACATTTACACAATCAGGTACTCGGACCCGGACCCATTCACGCAGTCACTCCAAGAGTGTGACTAAGAGTGTGGGCAGCCACCCAGATGAGAGGTCAGAGCTTCTGGGAGTAGAGATCCTTCGAGACCTACTACCTCCGGAGGTAGCAACAATCATGTTCCATGGCCAGATGCCCCTCAGTGATGAGCATTTTTGTACACATTATGCCATTGTATTCGATATATCTTTTTGAAACATTTGATATCCTTGTATTCCTAGACATTTGTTTTGATGAGATCTATGATATGCAGTGGTGATTTGATTATGCACGTGTTATGGATGATTTATGCACTTGTTATGGATGATTTATGCACATGTTTTTATTTTTATATGCTATGTTGTGTATGATGATGCAATGATGATATGATCTAAATTATTTTTTCTTCATGATGTATGTAATGAATGTATGATGCACCATGTAAATGCTTTAGATGAAATGAGAGAATATGATCTATGATGATGTAATATGTAATGAACGATATGAACGTGACATGATTTATGATGTAATATGAATGATAATAGTAATGAAAATGCACTTATGTAATGAACTTATGATATATGATGTAAATGATCATGATGACGTAAATGATGGATGCAATTTTATTTATGAATGTGTGTGAAATATGCAAATGTATATGTTAATGAATGATTAATGAATGATTAAAATAATGACCATGTATATGATGTGTAATAATGGATAGTGATCATAATGAATAAAATGAGATGATAATGAATATGATAATGAAATGAAATGATGATGTAAGTATGCAAGTGATATGATAATGATAATGAAAAATGATGTGAAATGTAGGATAATGAAAATGAGATGTAATAAATGTCCAATCATACTCAACCGTTGTCTGAAAAAGATATTCAAGAATGTGATAAACCTTCAAAAATTTATTTAAAAAGGCCCTCGAAATGCAAATGAATTATGCAGTCCTAATAATGAATTATGCAATCCTAATAATGAAATAATGAACCATTCTCCTTGTTGCCATTTCCTGCTGTGTTTAGTTGTCATCATTGAGCCTTTTGATATGTTGAAAGTCAGTGCAAGCATCAAAGGGTATGTTAGCACCGATGATGACCTGAGTATTGCTTTCCTGATATTTTGATATAGCAAGTTAATACAAGCATTGAGGTATAATTGAACCAAAATGACCTGAGTATTGCTTGCACAAATAGACAAAAGTTAACCATTTTTCTATGCAAATTCCGAAATGTTATCAATGATACGTTGTAGAGCATGTCCCATGACCAATTTGCACAATACTAATGATTAGCTTACAGACAACAAGCAAAGAAAAATCATACTTCTTCTTTGTGATTCTAGTTCAGTACATCATTGAACCACTCCAAAGATATGATGTCATCAAATATCAAAACAACAATTTGCAACTTATGTTTTTAATTTTGTCATTCATTTTATTCAGATTAAGATCATCCAATTTGTTTAAAATAATCAGTCAAAATAGTCATGTAAGCTCATTTTAACTGAACAAGACTGTTGCCTTTGATACTATGATTTTAGACACATGCTACCGACTACCTTCTAGAAAAGCTTCAAGAAGCGAACTGCCCCCTAGTGACCTTGTACTCTGACTCTTGCTAGACACAACTATTGTGATGGGTAACCTTCAAATCATCAAGCCATGATGAGATCCTTGCAACTCGAAGGAAAATGATGCGATGAGAATGTAATGATGATGTTGACGAAAAGATGGATATGCAAGACGAGTCCTAATAGATGAGAGAGCCAAATGAAATCACAAACAATGGCTATTTGCCAGGTTTTCACTATTTTTATTTATTGCACTTTTCCTATTTTTATGCTTTTTTTGCTATTACCAAGACGCCTATTTGCCAAGTTTTCATCAAGGCAACAGTTTTTTTTTTTTTCAGGACTTTTTATATTGTTTTTGATATTTTCTCAGGCGTAGACTTCTTCAAGTGAATGTTATTGGTTGGATCTTCAAACAGGTCCCCTTCTACTATTGACAACTGATATGCCCCCGATCCATATGCTGCAACGATAACAAACGGGCCCAACCAATTAGGTTCGAACTTGCCTTTCTTTTCACGATCTTGTTGATTTCGAGGGTTTTCTCTGAGAACCAAATCACCCACTTGAAAATTTCATGGTTTGACTCTGTGATTGTAGCTTCGGACATAATTTGTTGATATCCCTTTAAATGATTAACTGTAGTTTGACGCTGTTCATCAAGCAATTCCAGTTCTTGCAACCTTGATACTTTGTAGTCTTCATCATTGATTAACCCTTTGAGTGATACTCGAAGTGAAGGAATCTCAACTTCCAAAGGTAGAATAGCTTCTGCTCCATAGACCAACGCATAAGGAGTAGCTCCTATTGGTGTGCGAATGCTTGTTCAATAGGCCCATAATGCTAGATTCAATTGTACATGCCAATCACGACCTGCTTCATTCACTGTTTTCTTCAAAATCTTTAGAATTGTTTTGTTTGAAGCTTCAGCTTGACCATTTCTTGCGGATAATAAGGTGTAGAGAACCGGTGTTGGATGTGAAATCTTTCACATAGTTCCTCAACATCCTGATTTTTAAAGGGTCTACCATTGTTCTGTGATAATGGAATTAGGAATGCCATATCTGCAAATGATATAATTCAAGATGAATGAAGAGATTTGTTTGCCCGTAACAGTTGTCAAAGGAACAACTTCAATCCACTTAGTGAAATATCAGTGGCTGTAATGATAAATTTATGTCCATTTGAAGATGATGGATGTATTATGCCAACCAAGTCCGATCCCCACTGAGCGAAAGGCCATGTTGTGGTGAAGGGTTGTAATTCCTGAGTAGGAGCATGAATGAGATTCCCATGAATCTAACATTTTGCATATTTCTTCACAAAGGTGAATGATTCTTTCTCCATGGTTGGCCAATAGTAGCCTAATCTTACAAGTTTCTTTGCTAAGGTTAGTCCACTTGAATGTGTCCCACAAATTCCACCATGGACCTCTTGTAAGGCCTTTTCTGATTCATCGCGTTCAAGACATCTAAGGAGGGTACCATCTAGACCACGCCGATATAAGACGTCAGCAATTAAGGTGTAACGGGATGATTGACAAACGAAATTTTGTTTTTGATTCCTAGACAAACCTAAGGGTAAAGTAGTATCTTTTAGGTAAGCGTAAATTTGGCCATATAAGGAAGAATCATAACTCATCAAATGGCAAATGATTTGAGTTTCAGGATTGTCATGGGTGGGAGAAAACAACTGTTCCACCAGGAAATCGTACCATTTTTGATTCTCTGTCAACTAGAGTAGAGAGGCGATTGTAGCCATAGTGTCTGCTGCTTTATTATCAATGCGCGAAATTTATATGAACTTGATATTAACAAAGTATTTCTTGAGATCTTCCACCATTCTTTTGTAAGGTATCAACTTGTCATCTTTAGTATGATATTCATCATTGATTTGGTTTATAACAAGTTGTGAATCACCAAAAACTTGAAGTTCTACGATTTTCCAGTCTACTACAATTCTTATGCTGATTATCAATGCCTCATACTCAGCTATGTTGTTTGTGCAAGAAAACATTAGTCGATAAGATTTTGGGATTGTATGTCCTTGAGGTGTAATAAAAAGAATTCCTGCTCCTAAACCATGTTGAGTGTAAGAACCATCAAAGTAGAGTGACCATGACTGTTGGATATCTGCTATGAAGACATCGACATCAGGAAAATCAACATGTATTGGGTGTTCTGCTAGTATTGGTGCTTCTGCTAATTGATCTGCAATTACTTGTCCCTTTATAGCTTTTCGATCTACATAATGAATATCAAATTCGCTTAGGATCATAACCCATTTAGCCAACCTGCTAGTTAAGGTTGCCTTAGTTAGAAGATATTTGAGTAGGTCAATCTTAGCCACAAGCTTTATCGTATGAGTTAGCATGTAGTGTCGTAACTTTTGAGAAGTGAACACCACTGCTAAACAAGCTTTTTCAATGAAGGTATAGTTTAGCTTGTGACTTGTTAGGGTTCGGCTGATGTAATAAATAGCTCATTCTTTTCCTGAGTTGTCTTCTTGTGCCAATAATGCTCCTAAAGATACTTCTGTGGCAACAATATATAATATGAGAGGCACACCTTGTACTGGTGGAATCAACACTGGTGGATTCATGAGATACTGCTTTATCTGATCAAATGCTACTTCACATTTGTACTCCCACTTGAATGGAACATTCTTGTGTAAGAGATGTGTAAATGGTAAACTTTTATCTACCAGTTGAGCAATGAATCTTCGAATAGATTGTAACCATCCTTGCAAAGAGCGTAGTTGACTAATGTTCCTTGGTGGTGGCATATCAAGAATTGCTTGTACCTTAGTTGGATCCACTTCAATTCCCTTTTTCGATACAACGTATCCTAATAGCTTTCCAAATTTTACTCCAAAAATGCATTTCTTAGGGTTAAGTCTCACTTTGAATTTTTCCATTCTTTTGAAGATTTTTGATAAGATATTGATGTGTCCTTCTCTGGTGTTAGATTTGGCAAGAAGATCATCAACATAATCCTCCATGAATGTATGCATCATATCATGAAAAATTGTTGTCATTGCTCGTTGGTATGTAGCTCCTGTGTTTTTCAATCCAAAAGGCATTACGTTCTAGCAATAGGTACCCCAAGGACATGTGAATGATGTTTTATCCTGATCTTCTGGTGCAATCTTGATCTGGTTGTATCCTGAAAATCCATCCATTAATGAGTACATCGCATGTCCAGTGGTTAAATCAACAATCATATCTATGTTTGGTAAGGGAAAGTCATCTTTAGGACATGCTTTGTTCAAATCCCCGAAATCTGTACAAATTCTAATCCTTCCATCTGGCTTTGAAACAGGCACGATATTAGAGATCCATTCTGTATAGTCCATGGATCGGATGAATCCAACATCTAAAATCTTTTTTAATTCTTCTTTAACCAATAATGCAACATGTGGATGCATTTTTTCGAGTTTCTGTTTTACAAGTTTTGCCCCCAGTGTAATAGATAAATGATGCATGATGAGATATGGGCTTTTCTGCAGTACCTATATTGAGTTCCTCTATTGGTTTGATTAGAAGGGAAGACCTTTCCTGATAATGCTCTAGAAGAGTGTCAAGTTTCTCATCCTTTGGCACCTTTGAAAGGTTTTCACCATTGTATACACTTTTTATTTTTCTCTTTTCTTGATCTAATACTGCCTTTGTTAGGTTTTCACCATTAGATCTTTCTTTCATTTTTCTTTTTTCTTGATCTAATGCTGCCTTTGTTAGGTTTTCACCATTAGATCCTTCTTTTATATTATTTATTTCATAGCTGAGAAACTTGGCACTTTCCTGTCGAAAACTCTGATCTTGTGATTCCCCGATGGAACTTGTTTTGGGATGGGATGAACAAAGAAAGTTTATTATGGTTTTGTCATTTGGAAAAGTTGGAACATCAATGGGTGCTATTTGTTCCCAATCAATGAGTTTGGGATGTACCAAAGGTAATGGATCATTAGGATGAGTAAGGTCGTTGGCCGTCAGGGTCATGATGTTATTGTCAATGTTATTATGGGAGAAGTCTAAGATGGTATCTTCCTCAAAATGATCTATCTCACATTGAATCGAATTGGTCTCACTTGAGTCATGGTTGCTTTGCAGAATGTCATCAAATGGGGACCTTGAGCTTTCTCCTTGTAAGAATGTAGGTGAGAATTTGTGTATGACATCCACCTTTTTATCCCTCTAGAATTGATCATCAAAGATAGTGTCCCATTCATATTCATTGGAGTCAGTGTCAGAATTGTTTTCTTGAATTTGCAGAATAGTTTCAACTAACTCCTCATTTGATGATATTTGCGCTACTTCTTCCTTAGTATCTTCACCATATCCTAACCTAGTTTTATCCTTTGGGTGCATTATTTTTAATTGGACAGGTTCAACAATACCCTCTTTCCTTTTACCTATAGGGCCATTTCCTTCATAACCTATTTGTTGCATGATAGCATAACCCTTTCCATATTGTTTTGTGGGTAACTTAATATGTTGTACGGATTCCTCTTCATCTTTATAGAGCCAATCAAGAATAGAACTATCTTCTACTTTAGTTTCTTTGATAAATATCCCATTGAATTTGGTAATGGGAGCTGAAGTCAAGGCTAAAGCTGCTGCAACCTTTTGTGTAGATGTTGATGGCTGACCATGGGATCTTGGAGATAGGGGTAGATTAGAGAGAGATAAAGAATATTCTCCCACCCCATTATCTTTTAATTTTAACTTGGTGCCAAAATTGCTTATCATTTCTTGTGCTTGTTCTTTGTTTTTATAGGTAGAGATGGCCAAAGCCTCTCTATTATGTGGGACGAATGTATCCTGAGTTGCTCTTAGGTTAGAACAAGTTTGACTGCTAATGTGATCAGCGGGTATTGTTACTTCCTGTCCATCATATGGAAACTTCAAACATTGATGATAAGTAGATGGAACAACTTGCATGCCATGGATCCATGGGCGACCCAATAGTATGTTATAGGTTAGATCTCGATCAAGAACCTGACAAAAGGTATTCTTCACAACAAGTCCCACTCTGATTGGTAGCATGATGAGACCTTTTGAAGTTCTTTCTTCATCATCATATACCTTGATTGTAATTTTACTCTGTGGATCTATAGAGTCTGCTAATATCCTAAAGCTAGGACCAATTTTAAAGGACAAATGTTTAATCCAACTCCCCCATCTATGAGAACATGCCTAATGCAGGCTTTGTGAACCATGACTTCTAAATAGAGTGATGAATTATGCGGATGGGTTATAGATGAATCATCTTTTTTAGAAAAAAGATAAACATGTGTAGGAGGACAAGTGTCCCACCATGGCTTGAAATTTATCGATATCCAAATTAGGAGATACAGTAGTATCAACAAGGGCCTTTTCCAGAATGTCCTTATGTGCAGGTGATAACTTTAAAAGTTCCAAGATAGAAATTTGGGCTGATGTTTTTTGCAGTTGATCAACCAAATTGTATTGAATTGGAGGGGGAATTGCTGCTTTAGATGAGTTGCCTTTGACAATGATCTTGTCTTGCCCCCTTGCCATAACATTGACCTCTCGATATTCTTTCTTACCTTTAATTCAAATAGCGTTGATTTGAGGATCGTCAGTATAGATATGATTGATAATAATGTCTTGGATGTTATTAACATTCTTGCCCTTGTCACTCACTGATTCCCCTTTGTGATAATTAGGGAGCAGATTCTTAAATGCTTGATGGTCATTATTGACATTATGTCCCTCAACTGTGATGGTATGATTATCAATCAAATCTTGAACAATGTTCTTTAACCCTTGGCAATTGTTTGTCTTATGACCTTTGCACCTATGATAATCACAAAAGTGTGAGTTATTCCATGATGGTGGTTTAACTTGAGGCTCATAGTCTCTTTGTGGTGGCAATGTAATAGTGTTTTGATTCAATAATTCTTTGAGAATGGATTCCAAAGATTGGCCCAAGGGAGTGAAACTCTGTCGATTCAAAAAGTATGATGATCTGGGTGCATTTGGATTTTGATTATTGCCAAAATTATTTCCACGATTGTTAGTTGTGTTTCCTTGATTGGAAACATTTCCTTGGGTGCTAGAATTTCTAGTATTATTGTTACATTGAACACCTAACACATTAAGGACGTCGGGCTTTGTATTCATGTTGTTAGCACCTACAACCCCATCATTCACAACATTTTTATTTTGAGTCCAAAATCATGACTTGTCATTGATATTATTATGGTTGTTGTTGTTGTTGTATGAATTTGAACCCTCTTTATCAATTTTTAGAACTCCATGCTTGATCAATGCACCATCAATAGTAATTGCATTTTCAATCAATTTTTCAAATGATTGAGGACAATGAAGGTTTAGTCTGTAACTCATTTCTTGATTAAGACTATTGATGAAGATCTCCATCTTTTCCTTTTCAGGAACAAGATGAGAGTATCTAGCAAACACCCTTCTCCACCTTTGCAAAAATATAGTGAAAGATTCCCCTACTTTTTGTTTTATCTTACAAAGATCAAGCATGGTTATCTGGTGTTGGATGTTGTAAGACTATTGTGATATAAACTTATTTATCAACTCTTCAAAGGTTTTGATGGGGGGAGTGATATTTGAAAGCCACTCCATGGATTGTCCACCCAGACTTCATGGAAACAACCGCATTAAGTAGGTATCGTTATGAGCAAATTCTAAGCTCATATTTTGGAAATCCCTTACATGCTCAATGGGGTCAGTTTTCCCATTATACCTATCAAACTTAGGGATTTCACAATGTTTTGGAAAAGGAATCATTCGAAGACTCCTATCGAATGGATAAGGACATATTTCATCCAAAACATACTTCTTTGTTGTGCCCCCTTGCATTTATTTTATTTGTCCTTGTAATTCCTTTATCTGTTGAGTAAGGGCATCAAAATCATTGAGAGGAATTTCAGGATCCTCTTTAATACCTTCTGTGTCAAAATCAGCAGGTAACTTAGCTCCTTGATTAGCTAATGAAAGGAAATATCTTTCCTTATTTTGTTCTAAAATCCTTTCCATAAGAGTATGGAATTGGGGATCCTGTTCCGCTTCTTGGAGCTTTTATTCCGTTAACTCTTCAGTATTTGAATTGTTAAAGAGGTTTCTCTCCCTCTCACTATTGTCACCCATGTTGTTCACTGTACTTTCATCTTTTTCTAGGTGCTTTCGAGATCTCGTGGTAACAGGCATAAGCTTTACTCAAATTCTACTAACTTTGATCAAAGGAATGAAATAGTGCAATGGTGATGGATATGAAAGTCAGGATAGAATGAAAATTCTATGACTTAAAAGATTTTTAATCTTTAGCTCATGATTCCCTAATTGAAAGGATGAAAATCCTGTTTGCGGGAATTAAACCAAAGATTGAAAATAAAGATGATTTTGCACTTTGTGAAGTTTGATCTTAGCTTTGTAGAAAGATGAATTTAATGGATGCTTAATGCGTTTGAGTTCTCTATTGTAGAATTTGATTTAGACGAGTAGTGTATGTGATTGCAGGTTGGGGAATATAAGAAGAACAAATACGTTGACTGTTGTTATGCCTTTGAGAAAGGGATCTTCTTTGAAAGAAAGCTTTTGAGTATAAAGGTTCTACAACATAATTGTCAGTGAAACCTCTAACATAGTCGTGATATCGATGAATAAAGGTTTTGTGTTCAAGTAGGACCTTTTGACTTTGATATAGAAATTTCCTCTTCTTCAATACTTTCTTATAACTGAGAGACTTCTTGGGCTTTCTAATATTTCTTTCTAAGGACTTCTTAGCAAAAGTTGTAGAATTCCAAACTCTAAGCAAGGGAAAGACTAGACTGGAAAGACTTGATTTATGAATGTTAGAAAATCACCTAGGCTTGGAAAATAGATGCACCAAAACAGAGGCTGAATACACCAAAACAGAGCACAGATGCACCGAAACAGAGCACAGATGTGCTAAAATAGAGCACAGATGATCCGATGGATATTTTCAATGAAAATTGAAGTGTTTCATTCTCTCCAAAATCTGCACCATCAGAAAGAGCTTGACGTCCTGATTCCAATGCAACTCGAACGGAGTGAAAAGGAGTCCGTTTGTGCAAATTATGGCCAGTCAAACCTTGGGTCAAACTGGGATCAGAGGGCGTCTAGGAAGCGAAAAAAATGATATCGTCAAAAGTTATCAAAGTTGGCATCATCGTGAAGAGCTCGTTAAGATGATTCTAATGGTGTTCATTTCATCGAAATCCGACATCATATGCTCAAGATACAGCTGGTCAAAGTTTCAGGTTGACTTGGTGGACTTGAAGGTACAGTGATGATGTCATCATCCGTGTAGATGATGTCAGCATGCGGTACAAAATCTGAAATAGACCAATCAGAAGTTGACACGTGGCACTTCGTACAGTCAGTACATGTCGACCTGGCATGATGATGTGGCAGGTGACGTCAACAAGGTCAGCAAATCATGCGTTGACACGTGTCATTCGTAATCCAGTCAGCAGATACGTGGCAAGAACAATCAGCATCCGAGTTGGCAAGACACGTCATCATCTAATCGGAAAACATGTTGGCATCCAGTCATCTCTAGCAGTGAATCATGTTTCGACACGTGTCAGGTCTTTGGCGTTCGGGTTGTTAAACAAAGTGCTAAAAATGGTGGATGGGCTCGAACCCGTGATCTCCGCGCGGACAACCAACCCCACAACCCTTGCACCCGTGAGTGACGTCCTTACTCAGAATTGGCAAGGATTTGTTTTGATGATTATATTTGGTGGATTTTAAAACAAAACGGTGGCCGGTGGGTTTGGAACCACCGACCCCCGTCCAACCAAAACACTTGTGCACCGTTGCACCATTGAATCGGTCTAAGATAAATGTGGGCTATATTCCTTTTGTGAAAGAGTTAAACCCGAATTCTAACTATAAGCCTTTTTAAGGTTATTTGTTAGGATTAAATCAAAATAAAGACATATCTCTAACAAAAGCCCGATATTGAAAAATTAAACAAAGGGCCCTTAATTATTTTGAAGGATTATTAAGGGATTGATTTTGATTTACATGTAAATATGGGTGATTTTATAACCTTATGGTTATTATCCATATCGGGCAAATTTATTGTATAAAAGAAGGGGTGTGAGGTGAGAGTGGGGATTAAGTTTTTTTGTAGGTGATAAAGTCTTGAAGCTGTGGTGACACGAAAGAGAGGTCTTGTGGAGATTCTTTGAGCCATTCTTGTATGCCAGAGCACTGTTATGCTGCCGAAGTGCTTGGAGAATGGTTGTGGTGCTTTTGTAATTGATTTTGGAGTTAATCGGATCGGTCACTCCGTTGGAGAGGGGCCCGAAGACGTAGTCCTTAGGGACGAACTCCGTTATCAATTGCATTTGTTCTCCTCTTTATTTTCTCTCTTTCTTTTCAGTTCATTATCTTGACAATTATACTATGTTAATTTCTTCATTTGAGCATTGTATTAAGTGATCGTTTAAGTTAAGCATTCAATCTGCAATTTAGTCTAGATCCTATACAGATCAAGTGGTATCAGAGCTCAGTTGACTATTATTGCAGTTGTTTTCTTGAATGCTAACGAGATCCAGGATTCAGAAGGGTGAAGGCAAGCTTGAAGAATTTGATCCTGAGATCGGGAAGCGTAGAACATTTCCGAAGATGTCTGTTTCTGGAATGGAGGTTCCTGATGAGATCAGTGAGCAGGAATTTCGAAGAGCATTCCTTGAGATGAAGGCTAAGGTGGACATTCTTTTTCAAGAGAGACAAGAGCGGAAAGGACATGAAGGAGGTTCGTCAAAGCAAGAAGATCGCAAAGACAAGAAAGGGAAACATCATGGAGATGGTGACAAGCAACCAGATCCACCCTCTTCTTCTTCTCCTCCCTCTTCTCCTTCTTCTCCATCTTCTCCTCATTCTATTTCTTCTAATCCTTTCAAGAGTGGGTATAAGCCTAAAATTAAATTGGATGTAAAATTTGATTTACCAAAGTATTGTGGTGAACTTAATGCTGAAAAATTGGATGATTGGATTCAGCAAGTAGAAGTTTATTGTAGAGTTCAAAACCTCTTTGATGATGCTTCTAGGATCCAGTTAGCCACTCTTCGGTTGGGAGGTACAGCTCTTACCTGGTGGGAGAGTAGGACTAGAGCAGAAATTTCACAACATGGTAGAGTCAATTTATCTTAGGCAGAATTTGTTAATACTCTTAAGAAGCAGTTTTATCCCCTAGGACATATGCAACAGTTAATGATGGACTAGCAAATGTTTAGGCAAGGGAAGGGTCAATCTGTCCAAGAGTACACCCATGAATTTAGAAAAAGGGCTATTGCTTTGAATGTTCCTTTGTACACCCAAGACACTTTGTTAAAGTACATAGGAGGTCTGCATTCCTACGTTAGGCATTCCATTTTTGTTTTGAATCCTAACAACTTGGATGAAGTTTTTGTTCAAGCTACCCACTTAGAGTCAAGGGGTAAAGGATCTTTTATTGATAAGTTTGATAATGATGTAAAGAAATCTTCTAAGAATGCAGAGACAAAGAAAGGAAAGAAGACAGCTATAGTTAAGAAGGATGATAAACTTTCTTGCTCTCATTGTGACAGGAAGGGTCATGATGGAGATCATTGTTGGAAGTTGCATCCTGAATTGAAGCCTAAGTGGGCTCAAAGACAGAATCAGAAATAGAAAGGTAAGGAGAAATCCGCAAATGTTGTTATGGATCTTGGTTCAGATTCAGATGATGAGACTAAGATAACAGCTATGGGTCTAAAAAGGTAAAGCTCCTATTTCTGGTGTTTCTGTTGCTAGTTGTGCTTCTACTTCTACAGTTAATGATTTCTCTGAAGATGTAAAAAGGAATGAGTTGTTTCATTTAAGGGTTGTTGCTAAGAATAGTAAAATTGATGCACTCATAGATAGTGGTTCTCAAGTTAATCTGATTTCAGAAAGTGTTGTAAAGAACTTGGGATTGAAAACTACATTGCATAAGAAACCTTATCCACTAGGTTGGATTTGTGAAAATGATAAGTTGCAAGTAACAAGACAATGCACTTTGAGATTCACAATCACTAGTAAATTTGTGGATGAAGTATAGTTTGATGTGGTTCCACTAGATATCTGTGGGATAGTGCTTGGTAGCCCTTATTTATATGACAGGAAAGCTATTTTCTACAGGGAAAAGAATCATTATCACTTGTTTAAAGATGGCATATAGTATATTGTACATTCTCACAGGATTAAGACTGATCGTTCTTTTGCAAACACAGGGCAGTTAAAGAGGGTAATTAATGCAAGTAAAGAATTAACTCTTATGTCTGTCAGCATAGGTGGTTCTAAACTTGAACTTGGAGTAGCTAACCAGGGTCAGATGTTGCAGGATGCACGCGCAGTACAGCATGAGGGAATGATGATTGAAAGCATTGATAGTTCCTTGGGTAAAAATGTTCATGTTGTAAAGGATCGATATGTTGTTGACTTATTCTCTTTCATTTCTGCATTGTTGTTCAGCTTGATGCTAGTCAATTTTTGTTGGTTAGTAGCTACGACATTTGATGTAGATGCTTATGGAAGTGATAGAATAATGTTTATGTTCAACAATATTTCTGTAGTCTTCATTGTGCTTGTGAGCCAGGTATGCAAATGTACAGAAGATACAGGACAAGTGGGGAGGCCAAGTCCTCACTTAATGTCAGAATGAATGTCACTTTTGGAGGTCCAAAAGGTCTTCAGTGGGGAGGCCTGATCCGGTGGATATTTTCAGTGAAAATTGAAGTGTCTCATTCTCTCCAGAATCTGCACCATCAGAAAGAGCTCGACGTCCTGATTCCAACGCAACTCGAACAGAGCGAAAAGGAGTCCGTTTGTGCAAATTATGGCCAGTCAAACCTTGGGTCAAACTGGGATCAGAGGGCGTCCAGGAAGCGAAAAAAATGATGTCGTCAAAAGTTGTCAAAGTTGGCATCATCGCGAAGAGCTCATTAAGATGATTCTGACGACGTTCATTTCGTCGAAATCCAACATCGTATGCTCAAGATACAGTTGGTCAAAGTTTCAGGTTGACTTGGTGGACTTGAAGGTACAGTGATGACGTCATCATCCGTACAGATGACGTCAACATGCGGTACAAAATCCAAAATAGACCAATCAGAAGTTGACATATGGCACTCCGTACGGTCAGTACATGTCGACCTGGCACGATGATGTGGCAGGTGACGTCAACAAGGTCAGCAAATCATGCGTTGACATGTGTCATTCGTAATCCAGTCAGCAGATACGTGGCAGGAACAATCAGCATCCAAGTTGGCAGGACACGTCATCATCTAATCGGCAGAAACGTTGGCATCCAGTCATCTTTGGCAGCGAATCATGTTTCGACACGTGTCAGGTCTTTGGCGTTCGGGTTGTTAAACAAAGTGCTAAAAATGGTGGACGGGCTCGAACCCGTGATCTCTGCGCGGACAACCAACCCCACAACCCTTGCACCCGCGAGCGATGTCCTTACTCAGAATTGGCAGGGATTTGTTTTGATGATTATATTTGGCAGATTTTAAAACAAAACGGTGGCCGGCGGGTTTGGAACCGCCAACCCCCGTCCAACCAAAACACTTGTGCACCGTTGCACCGTTGAAACGGTCTAAGATAAATGTGGGCTGTATTCGTTTTGTGAAAGAGTTAAACCCGAATTCTAACTATAAGCCTTTTTAAGGTTATTTGTTAGGATTAAATCAAAATAAAGACATATCTCTAACAAAAGCCCGATATTGAAAAATTAAACGAAGGGCCCTTAATTATTTTGAAGGATTATTAGGGGATTGATTTTGATTTACATGTAAATATGGGTGATTTTATAACCTTATGGTTATTACCCATATCGGGCAAATTTATTGTATAAAAGAAGGGGTGTGAGGTGAGAGTGGAGATTAAGTTTTTTTTTCAGGTGATAAAGTCTTGAAGCTGTGGTGACACGAAAGAGAGGTCTTGTGGAGATTCTTTGAGCCATTCTTGTATGCCAGAGCACTGTTATGCTACCGAAGTGCTTGGAGAATGGTTGTGGTGTTTTTGTAATTGATTTTGGAGTTAATCGGATCGGTCTCTCTATTGGAGTGGACCCGGAGACGTAGTCACGTTTGTGACGAACTCCGTTGCCAATTTGTTTGCACTTCTTCTCTCCTCTCTCATGTTCTGATTTGTCACTTTAAGTTTCAGTTTTAATGCATAAATTTGTTAATGTATGCATGAATTCAAATTTCGTAAACTTGGAATAATCATTGTAAAAGTTTAAGCATTCCATTCTGCAATCTAGTCTAGATCCTATACAGATCACTACATGGAGTTATAGTATTGTGGTTGCACCTCGTTCTGTGGCTATAGTGTGTAGTTCTTTGTGAAGTCGACAACTAAAATGATGTTATGAAGTGGAAACATGTCCTTGCATAAATTGAACTATGAGTCCAACCATTGAGCTCTGTGTGTATGCCTTGCATACTCATAGACCACTTGATCATGAAAAATTCCCATAAACAGATACACTGGAATCTTATCACTGACCAATTCACACTTCTTTGCTTCTTTCCCATCTTTTAGACTATAGGCCATTGTCTTGTATTTTCCAAATTCCACAATTTTGTCTCCAATTATGTGTGTACTAGCCATGTGTTGGAAAATTGGAAAATGTTGCATGCCACCACAATGATCACATGTGCCATCCAAACATGACTTGTTGTAAAAAAAATTACCATCCTCTCTTTCACATAAAATAGAAGATAAGAATTCCCTTGAGGATTTAGGTGGAGGCCTTTATGCTATATTCCTGCAAAACATTGTCAGTATGCATATCTACACATATACGTCGATAAACATCATAATGGTTAGAAAACTCAATATGAACTCTACAACAACAAGTAGTGCGTGTGTGATTTATTTTGACATAAAAAGGCTTTAGCATTTCAAAATACCTTTGACATATTTTAATTTCAGGAAATTTTTGTACAAAACCAGCAAAAAATTAGGTTTGAGTGGTATCCAAATAATGCTTTGAATGTGGCTCACAGATTTTACTACCAATTATCCTTCTTACAAAATATCTTTAATTAGGAGAGGTCCTTGTTTATCCT
>CM021102.1:157642360-157720753 GCA_007115665.2 Sequoiadendron giganteum
AACAAACACTCACTAGCCATTATAGCCATGAAATGGGTTTTGGGTAGAGATTATATTGAATATGAAGATAAATATCGATTGAACTCCAATATATGCTCCCACTTTGTTGCCTCTCTACTTGACATTCAGGCTCCAAATTCCATGATAGTTTTCTTGACGCTTCATATTTTTCCCAAAGACATACCTAGGAGGCCTTGGTGAAGTAGTAACCAATGCAGTGTATGGTTTGGGCCTTTCGGTAGCGAGTGACCTGTGAAGGAATTTTAAGAGGATGTGGTGGTACTATGGGTACCCTTTCTGAGTGGTTTTCTGCTCCATTCACTTTTTGAACACCATGAGAGAGCCACCCGTGCATGCCACTTCCCCCTATGCTATTACAATGTAGTGCTATTATATGATGTGGACTAGTACACTTACTTCTGAAACCTTATGTTCCCTCTACCACTTGTTTTGGGTGTTGGTGTTGTTATTCTGGATCCTACTACTGCTAGTGATAACCTTCCTATTTTCCCCTAACAATGTTCCAATTGACGAAGGAAATGCTTACGCAAATGTTGACAATGTCCATGCTCTAGCTACTTGAAGATTAAAAACATATTTTTCTCTTTTGTATATATATACCTGAAAGAGGGCTTGCATATACATATATATAAGGAAGCCTCATATAATGTCATATTTTGAGTGCATGGCCCCAAAGCCATTTTGTCAATGTTTCTTATCGAAGTATATATATAACAAAAATACTTGATATCTTCAAACCATTGTCTTCATTCTTGTGCTCTCTATAAATTTTATGGAATTCTCCACATTTGGACTATGATTTCTGCAATATGAGTGATAATGTCCTTCTCTATTTTTGTAAAAATGGGTCTCATGAATTTTCATGCTTTTCGTAACTGTGAAAATGTTGAAAAATAACTGGTCGGCAAAACATAAAAGGGGAAATAATTACATTAATCACATATCTACACTTGTATGAAGTATCTAAAGCTTAATTGAATAATTTTAGGTGAATTCCATTAACTAGAATTCTTAATGCTTCTTGTTCTATGTTTTCCAATTCGAATGCATTTATTTTTTTGCATTGAATTATTTTGAAAGGGCCTTCCTATAGTCTATCGAAGTTTCCATGCTAGTCGGGCTTCACAGCTCTTTCATTGAATTTTAGTACCAGGTCTCTACATTTTAGGCCCTAGTTTGAATCTTTCTTGTCAAACCATCTCTTAACCACCTACTGGCGGTAGTCATGGCTATTAGGGCTTTTACCCTTTTTTCTTGTACCTCTAACAATTCGGCCAACCGAACTTCCATAGCTCTATTTTCTTCAATCTCTAGAGACTTGAGTAGTTGTAGTGCCGGTATCTCTATAGATATTGGTAATAGCGCCTCCTTCCCATATACTAGCTCAAGGGTGAAGTCTTCAAGGCTTGCTTAGGAGTTATGTAGTCTACCCACAATGTCGTTCAGAGATTTTTATGCCATTCCCTCTCATGATCCAAACTGATCCTTTTGATGAGTCAGACCATATTTTTGTTAGTTGACTCAACCAGGTCATTTCCCTGAGGGTAGTAGTTTGAGGATTTTTTCAAAAATATGCCATGTTCTAATGCAAACTGACTTACCTTGGAGCCTAGGAAAGCTTTGGTGTTGTCTGAGATGATAGTCTTTGGCAAGCCGAATCTTGTTACCAGCCCTTCAAGAAAATCTACAATTTCTACTTCTGCTGCATTCTTCAGGAGTAGGGCTTCGGTCCATCTTGTGAAGTAGTCGGTGCCTATTAGGATCCACTTATGACTAGCATTGGAGGCAGGGTTGATCATCTCGATGAAATCTATTCCCCATTATGCGAATGGTTCATCTGCTACTACTGGATTGAGAGGCATGGCATAATTATTTCCTCTTCCTGCGTAGAATTGAAACTCTTTGTAGGCTTTTACCATTTCATAAGAGTCGTTGAACAATGTAGGCCAGAAGTACCTAGCACACAAAATTTTGATGACGGTGGTCTTCGCAGAGAAATTTTCGCCTTCCGGGCTGCTGTGGAAGGAGTTAAGTATCTTCTTTGCTTGCTCCATGGTGACGCATCGCAACAAGACATCATTCAAATTTATTTTGAAAAGGATTCCTTCAATAAGTAAGAACCCACTATTTTGCAGCTGGTAGAATCTCCTTCTTTGAGATAGAATTCCCGATGGGTACTTGTCAGTATGCATATATCTTACCCTATCCATCAGCCAACAACCTTCAGGTTCAGACTCGTTTGTTAGGACTATTTCCGCTTGTTCTTCCTCAATTTCCATCTCTTCATCGTGTGCCAAATACTTGCACAACCCTCTTCCTTTGACAGTGTTCATAGGCCTAAGTTCAATTTCATATTCTAGGATCTTAGTGATCTAGTTGGCCCTTTTGTCAGTGATTTCTCCTTCCATGATGTACTCCCGTAAACTGGAATGTGCGACATAAAAAATTACTTTAGTTCAAGGTATAAGGTGTCAAAACTTCTTGAGTCCCTTTACATATACGAAAGCTTGTCTTTCGATGAAGTTATAGTTTGTCTCCTATTCCTTCAAAGTTTGGGAATGGAATGCTATAGGGTGTTCTCCCTTTCCTTCATCATCTTTTTGAATCATAATAGTGGTGATGCTTGTCTTAATGCTAAAAACATACATTATGAATTCCTTTGACAAGTTGGGATTCACCAACATAGGAGCTGAAGAAATAGCATCTTTCACTTTCTCGAAGGATTCCCTTGCTTATTTTTTCCATTTGAATAATTGGTCCTTTTTCAGTATCAGGGTGATTGGTCTAATTGTTCCTGCAAAATCAGAGATAAACTTACTTACAAAGTTTAGCTTCCCCAAAAAATATTGTACAGCTTTCTTGTTTACCGAAAGAGGAAGTTCTCTAATTGCTTTTACTCTTTCAAAATTGATAGCAATTCCATCTTGGGATACTACATGCCCAAACAATTTTCCTTGCAGTACTCCAAAAACACATTTTTTTGGGTTCAAGGACACCCTGAACTCCTAGCATTGTATGAAAACCTTTTCTAGATGATCAAAATGGTCATCTTTAGATTTTGAAAATACAGTCAGATCATCTAAGTAGATGAGGATGATTTTTGTTGATCAATTCCCTGAAAGTGATATCCATTGCTCGCTGGAAGGTAGCCCCGTATTTGATAGGCCAAAAGGCATTTCGACATATGTAAATGATCCCCACTAGGTGGTGAACGTGGTCTTGTGTTGATCTTCTTCTTTAACCCGAACCTGGTTGTAGCCCAAGAAACCATCTATGTACATTAGAATGTGTCAATTAAATTGAATCTAATCTAATACACCAATGAAACATTAGATTGAAGAAAATTAAATAAAATAAGGTAAATGCAAAATCTAAACTGCAGCTTCTTCAAATTTGTTTCATTGTCCTCTATCTCCAAGGATTCACTTCAAGATGTTTGCTCTTAGTTGTGAAAACAACAGCTTATATAATGGCACTTGAGAGAATGAGATTTATCAAAAATGCATATGCATGTAAATAATTGAGCTTATTGAATTAAAATGCTATGAAATGCTTAAGATGTGACTATAATAACTATGCTTGAAAATGTGAGATTCGAGGTCCTTCTCAACTCATGAAAGGGTTGTATTTATAGATTTTTGAAGGTAGGAATTTGATTGGCCAAGATCGACGGTCGAGTTCAAACCTATTGGAATGAATGGTGAGAGATCGAGAATTCAAAAAGAATGTAGAATTCTGAGAGACAGAAAATGAAGAGACAAATTGAAAGGTGTCTCTCATAATTAAATAAATAAATATTTAATTATGTGTGAAAGAAATGTGAAAAGGGTTTAATTAAATATTGTAAATATTTAACTATGGGAAAAGGAAAAAGCCTTTTAATTAAATATTAAGAATATTTAATTTTTGTGAGAGAAGTGGGAATTTGGAAAATGATTTAATTAAATATCAAAATTATTTAATTAAGTGTGGAAAGAAGAATATCATGTAAATTTGGAATTTAAAACT
Source organism: Sequoiadendron giganteum (assembly GCA_007115665.2). NCBI lineage: Eukaryota > Viridiplantae > Streptophyta > Pinopsida > Cupressales > Cupressaceae > Sequoiadendron > Sequoiadendron giganteum. The sequence continues at coordinate 157,646,390 of CM021102.1, forward strand.
TATGATAATTAATGTAAATAAATTGTAAAATTTATTTAATTAATTAAGAGGAAGATAGCATTAATTAAATAAATAAATTTATTTAATTAAATTAGAAGAATTAAAAAAATGAACAATATAAATAAATAATTAAATTTATTTATATGTAGAAGACTTAAGAACATTAATTAAATAACTCATATTTAATTAATTAACAGGTTCGATCAACCGTGACCATTTTTAGATGTTTACATTTTTCCCCTCTTTGAAGTGATGTGTTTCATGCATTGCTTCAAAGAATTTGCCCTTGACTTTGAAAAATTGTTGATGATGCTATATGCCCCCTCGAGAGATAAATCGCGTGATGAGGATGATTATGATACTGATTTGGAAGGTTTCAGATGATTTCAGAGAAAAAATTGGCAATTTAACTCTCGAAATAGCACTTTGCAGAGTAATAAATGCTATTTTTACCCCTTTAAAAGATGAAAAAGGTGAGAGTCACTTTCATTTGAACAGTAACTTTTGAGAAAATTGGAGCTCTGAGAGAGATAAAAAGCAATACCGATCCCATATGAGCGCCACAGATTCGAGCGAGGTCGCCGTCATCAGAGACCACCTGCGTATGAACCCCTGGTAAGTCTATCCAAACCTCTCCGTGAAATTTTTATGCATTTTTGGATGCTTTTTTGGATTTTTTCAAATTTTAAAAATCTGTTTTAGCGCATGTGATAGGTCTTTTAGCTCATACAGTTAATATTTTATCGCATCCAAAGTCGCGCATAGGGATAGAACAGTCGTGCATAGAGGCCAAATAATCACGCATAGGATAGATAAAATGGAGCATCTATGTAACCCGCCTGCCGAAGATGATAGATTAGCACATAGGAGATTTAGCGCTTCCATGAACTGCTATGGCGCATATGATTAATGAAATAGCGCATCCATGAAATCACGCATCCATAGATTGTTTTAGCGCATCCATGGAATAAAGTTGCGCATCCATGGTTTTAGCGCATTGATTGACTGTTTTAGCGCATCCATGGACTTTTGCCGAATTTCCACTTTTGAAGAAAAAATTGATGCATGCTTGATGATTGTTGCTAGATTAGACAAAAAAATTTATGCATTTGAATATCATCAATGAATAGATTTGATAAATTTTGCTTCTATGCAATATGAAAAACAAAATAGAAATGATAATTTGCTTTCCTGATTTGAAAGTCAAATAGATTAAGTCACGATGACTGTAAAATTTGTTTCCATGCGATAAGAAAAACAAAATAGATGATAGATTTGCTTTCCTGTTTGAAAGTCAAATTAAGTCATGATGACTGTTAAATTTGTTTCCATGCGATATGAAAAACAAACTAGATGTGATGTAAACTTGCTTGATGTATTGATTGAGTGATGATATCCATTTGCTGATTTAGTTTGCATGCTTGCTTGACAATTTTGTAAAGGGGGATTTTGGCCTCCTTCAAATCAGAGAGAGATTTCCACAGACATGGGAGATGATTCCCCGACTATCCCATGATGATTTCGGATTGATAGACCAGTGTGGCTTGAGAGCTCTGTTGAGTATCCCGTAGTATCGGGTCAACAGGGCACTGTTGACTACCTTAGCAGAGTGGTGGCACAACAAGCACAACACCTTCCACCTACCGACAAGAGAGATTACAGTGACACCAGAGGATGTATACAGGATTTTGGGTATTCCTGTGGTTGGAGAGCTTGTGATTTATGATCACAAGGAGATCGGGGGGTATAGATGCTTTGAGACGGGTCTTCTAGGATCCTCATATCTACGGATATGAAATTCCCTGGAAGGAGATGATGGAGATGTATGCCCCACTACCTTTGGTTTTAGCAGGGATGATTGGTGGTGGGAGATAGAGATTATTCTTTGGCATTCCCTTCAGGATGAGGCCACAGATAGCTTGAGCAGTGGTTCAGGCCAGCACTTCAGCACCGCAGATCACCATTAGGGCTCCGTCACAAGGACAATTTGATTCTATGCAGACTGAGGTTCAAACTCTGAGGAGTCAGTTGGCATAGGCCCAGTGACCATCAGTCAGCTACAGGGACAGATAGCGCAGCCACCACCTCCTGACCCATAGATAGCACATCCTATGGCCGAGAGGGATAGCTTCCGAGAGAGATGTGTTCAGGCCGAGGGGGTAGCTGAGAGGCTACTGAGATCAGTGGAGAGCACCTCTATTGGATAGGTTGTGGCAGAGGGACTAGAGACTGCTCGGGAGGCCGAGTATTATAGGATGCGCTATTTTGAGGCAGTGCCACCTGAGTGGAGGATAGCCTTCACTCAGTTAGGTACTCGGACTCAGACTCACTCATGCAGTCACTCTTAGAGTGTGACCAGGAGTGTGGGCCAGCCAAACAGACGAGAGATCAGAGCCTCCGGGAGTAGAGATCCAGCGAGACCCACTACCTCCGGCAGTAGCAGTAGCCATGCTCCATGGCCAGATGCCCCTCAATGATGAGCAGTTTATTCATATTGATGCCATTGTATGATATATCTTTTTGAAACATTTGATATCCTTGTATTTTTGGATATTTGTTTTGATGAGATCTATGATATGTAGTGGCGATTTGATTATGCACGTGTGTTATGGATGATCTACGCACATGTTATGGATGCTTTGATTTTTTTTATATGCCATGTCATGTATGATGATGATGCAAATGATGATATGATATGATTTTTTTTTAAAAATCTTTTCTTTTATGATGTATGCAATGAATGCAAGATGTAAATGATTATGATTTATGATGATGATGATGTAAAGATATAATGAAAATTCACTCATGTAATGATTTTATGATATATGATGTAATGATGTGAAAAATATGAATGCAAATTTTTTATTTTATGAATGTGTGAAATATGCAAATGTATATGTTAATGAAAGATGAATGATAACCATACCTATAATGTAATGAATGCCTATGATGCAATGATGGAAAATGACATGATAATGAATATGATAATGATATGATGATGAGATGCAACAAATGTCCAGTCTTACTCAACCATTTGTCGAAAAAGATATTTAAGAATGTGATCCACCCTCAAAAATCTAAAAAAAAAAAGAACCTCAAAATGCCAATAAATTATGCAGTCCTAAATGAATTAATGCAACCCTAAAATGAAATAATGAATCATTCTCCTTGTTGCCATTTCTCATTGTATTTGGTTCTCATCATTGAGTCTTTTGATATGTTGAAAGTTAGTACAAGCATCAAAGGGTATGTTAGCACCAATGATGACCTGAGTACTGCTTCCATAATGTTTTAATGTAGCAAGTTAATACAAGCATCGATGGTATAATTGAACCAAGATGACCTGAGTATTGCTTGCATAAACAAACAAAAATTAATCAATTTCTTATGCAAATTCCAAAATGTCATTAATGATCCATTGTAGAACATGTCCTGCAACCAATTTGCATCATACTAATGATTAACTTACAGACAGTAGTCAAAGAAAAATCATACTTCTTCCTTATGATTATAGTTCAATACATCATTGAACCACTCCAAAGATATGATGTCATCAAATATCAAAACAATAATTTGCAACTTTTACTTTTAAGTTTTTTCATTCATTTTACTCACATTAAGATCATCCAATTTGTTGTTAAATCATCTGTCAAGATAATCATGTAAGCTCAGACACTGTTGTTTCAGACACTCTGATGCTAGACACCTGCTGCTGACTACTTCCTAGAAAAGCGAACTGCCCCCTAGTGACCTTGTACTCTGACTCTTGCTAGACACAACTGTTGCGATGGATAAACCTCAAATCATCAAGCCATGATGAGATCCTTGTCGTTCCAAGGAAAATGATGTGAATGTGATAATGAGGTGTGTGCCATATTGATGCAAGGATGCATATGCAAAATGAATCCTAATAGGTGAGAGAGCTAAATGAAATCACAAACAATACCTATTTGCTAGGTTTGCATTGTTTGTTTTTATTGCACTTTTTCCTGATTTTATGAATTTTTTGTTATTACCAAGACGCCTATTTGCCAGGTTTTCATCAAGGCAATGTTTTTAGTTTACTATTTTTATTTTATATTGTTTTTGATTTTTTTAGGTGTAGAACCTTTTCAGATGAATGTTGTTGATCGGGTCTTCAAATAGGTCCCCTTCTACCTATTGACAACTGATATGCTCCCAATCCGTAGGCTACAACGATAACGGATGGGCCTAACCAATTAGGTTCAAATTTAACTTTCTTTTCAAGATCTTGTTGATTTCGAGGGTTTTCTCTGAGGACCAAATCACCCACTTGAAAACTTTGTGATTTGACTCTATGATTATAGCCGTGGGACATGATTTGTTGATATACCTTCAAGTGATTAACTGCAATTTGACATCTTTCATCAAGCAGTTCCAACTCTTGCAATCTTGATACTCTATAATCTTCATCATTGATTAGCCCTTTGAGTGATACTCAAAGTGAAGGAATCTCAACTTCCAGTGGTAGAATAGCCTCTGCTCCATAAAACAAAGCATAATGAGTAGCTCCTATCGATGTATGAATGCTTGTTCGGTAAGCCCACAATGCTAGATTTAATTGGACATGCCAATCACGGCCTGCTTCATTTACAGTTTTCTTCAAAATCTTTAGAATTGTTTCGTTTGAAGCTTCTGCTTGACCATTCCCTTGTGGATAATAAGGTGTGCAGAACCTATGTTGGATGTGAAATTTTTCACATAGTTCATCAACATCTTGATTTTTAAAAGGTCTACCATTATCTGTGATAATGGAGTTAGGAATGCCATATCTACAAATGATATGATTCAAGATGAATGAAGAGATTTGTTTGCCCATAACAGTTATCAAAGGAACAACTTCAATCCACTTAGTGAAATATTCAGTGGATGTAATGATAAATTTATGTCCATTTGAAGATGATGGATGTATCTTGCCAACCAAATCTAATCCCCACTGAGCAAAAGGCCATGTTGTGGTGAAGGGTTGTAGTTCCTGAGCAGGAGCATGAATGAGATTCCCATGAATCTAACATTTTGCACATTTCTTTACAAAGGCGAATGATTCTTTTTCCATGGTGGGCCAATAGTATCCTAATCTTACAAGTTTCTTAGCTAAGGTTAGTCCACTTGAATGTGTCCCATAAATTCCACCATGGACCTCTTGTAAGTCTTTGTCTAATTCATCATGTTCAAGACACCTAAGGAGGGTACCATCTAGACCATGCTGGTGTAAGACTTCAACAATTAAGATATAATAGGATGATTGATGAATGAAATTATGTTTTTGATTCCTAGAAAAGCCTAAGGGTAAAGTAGTATCTTTCAGGTAAGTGTAAATTTGGCCATATAAGGAAGAGTCAAAACTCATCAGATGGCAAATGATTTTTGTTTTAGGATTGTCATGGGCAGGAGAAAACAATTGTTCCACCAAGAAATCGTACCATTTTTTATTCTTTGACAATTGGAGTAGAGAGGTGAATGTAGCCATAGTGTCTACTGCTTTGTTATCAATGTGTGGAATCTCTATGAACTAGATATTAAAAAGTATTTCTTGAGACCTTCCACCATTCTTTTGTAAGGTATCAACTTGTCATCTTTAGTGTGATATTTGTCATTGATTTGGTTTATAACAAGTTGTGAATCACCAAAAAATTGAAGTTCTATGATTTTCCAATCTACTGCAATTCTCGTATCGATTATCAATGCCTCATACTCAGCTATGTTGTTTGTGCAGGGAAACATTAGCCGATAAGATTTTGGGATTGTATGTCCTTGAGGTGTAATAAAAAGTATTCCTGCTCCTGAACCATGTTCAGTGTAAGAACCATCAAAGTAGAGTGACCATGACTATTGGATATCTACTGCAAAAATGTCAGCATAAGGAAAATCAACATTAATTGTATGTTTTGTTGGAATTGGTGCTTCTACTAATTGATTTGCAATTACTTGTCCCTTTATAGCTTTTCGATCAACATACTGAATATCGAGCTCACTCAAGATCATAACCCATTTAGCCAACCTGCCAGTTAAGGTTGCCTTGCTTAGAAGATACTTGAGTGGGTCAATCTTAGCCACAAGCTTTACCGTATGAGTTAACATGTAGCTTCGTAACTTTTGAGAAGTGAACACCACTACTAAACAAGCTTTTTCAACAAAGGTGTAATTTAGGTCATGACTTGTCAAGGTTTGATTGATGTAATAAATAGCTTGTTCTTTTCCTGAGTAATCTTCCTACGCCAATAATGCTCCTAAAGATACTTTTGTGGCAGAAATATATAATATGAGAGGCACACCCTGTATTGGTGGAGTCAATACTGGTGGATTCATGAGGTATTGCTTTATTTGATTAAAGGTTGCTTCACATTTGTGCTCCCATTTGAATGGAACATTCTCACACAGGAGACGTGTAAATGGCAAACTCTTATCTACTAGTTGAGCAATGAATTTTCGAATGGATTGTAATCATCCCTGTAAAGAGCATAATTGATTAATGTTCCTTGGTGATGGCATATCAAGGATTGCTTGTACTTTAACTAGATCCACTTCAATTCCCTTTTCTAACACAATGTATCCTAATAACTTTCCGGATTTTACTCCAAAGACACATTTCTTAGGATTAAGTCATACTTTGAATTGTTCCATTCTTTTGAAAATTTTAGACAAGATATCAATGTGTCCTTCTCTAGTGTTAGAATTGGCAAGAAGATCATCAACATAATCCTCCATGAATGTATGCATCATGTCATGAGAAATTGTTGTCATTGCTTGTTGGTAGGTAGCTCCCACATTTTTCAATCCAAATGGCATTACGTTCTAGCAATAGGTACCCCAAGGACATGTAAATGTTGTTTTATTCTGATCTTCTAGTACAATCTTTATTTGGTTGTATCTTGAGAATCCATCCATTAATGAGTACATTGCATGTCCAGCAGTTAAATCCAAAATCATATCAATGTTTGGTAAAGGAAAGTCATCTTTAGGATATGCTTTGTTCAAATCCCTGAAATCCGTGCAAATTCTGATCCTTCCGTCTGGTTTTGAAATAGGCACAATATTGGAGATCCATTATGCATAATCTATGGATCGGATGAATCCAACGTCTAAAAGTTTTTTTAGTTCCTCTTTAGCCAACAATGCAACATGTGGGTGCATTTTTCTGAGTTTCTGTTTTATAGGCCTTGCCCCTGGCGTAATAGATAGATGATGCATGATGAGATCCGGATCTAATCTAGGCATATCTGCATAGGACCATGCAAAACTGATTTGATTATCTTTGAGAAATTCTATGAATGTAGGTACTTCTTCATCTATAAGAGATGCAGCCAATTGCAAAACTTTAGGCTTTTCTGCGGTACCTATGTTGAGTGCCTCTATTGGTTCAATCAAAATGGAAGATCTTTCCTGATAGTACTCTAGAAGAGTGTCAAGTTTCCCATCCTCTGGCACCTTTGAAAGGTTTTCACCATTGGATATGCTCTTTATTTTCCTCTTTTCTTGATCTAACACTACCTTTGTTAGGTTTTCACCATTAGATCTTTCTTTCATTTTTCTTTTTTCTTGACCTAATACTACCTTTGTTAGGTTTTCACCATTAGGTATTTCTTTTATATTATTTATTTTGTAGCTAAGAAACTTGGCACTTTCATGTCGAAAACTCTGATCTGGTGATTCCTCAGTGGAACTTGTTTCGGGATGGGATGAACAAAGAAATTTTATTATGGTTTCATCATTTGGGAAAGTTGGAACATCAATGGGTGCATTTTGTTCTCAATTAATGAGTTTGGGATGAACCAAAGGTAATGGATCATTAGGATAAGTAAGGTCATTGCATGATAGGGTCATGATGTTATTGTTACTGTTATTATGGGAGAAGTCTAAGATGGTATCCTCCTCAAAATGATCTATCTTGCTTTCAATCAAATTGGTCTCACTAGAGTCATGATTGCTTTGTATGACATATTCAAATGGAGGTCTTGAGTTTTCTCCTTGTAAGAATGCAGATGAAAATTTGTGTATGACATCCACCTTTTTGTCCCTCCAAAATTTATCATCAAAGATGGTGTGCCATTCATATTCATTGGAATCAATGGCAGAATTGTTTTCTTGAATTTGCAAAATTGACTCAGCTATTTCTTCATTAGATGGTCTCTATGTTAGTTTTTCCTTAGTATCCTCACCATATCCCAACCTAGTCTTATCTTTTGGGTGCATTGTTTTTAGTTGGACAGGTTCAACAATACCTTCTTTTCTTTTACCTAAAGGGCCATTTCCTTCATAACCCATCTGTTGCATGATAGCATAACCTTTTCCATATTGTTGTGTGGGCAACTTGATATGTTGTACAAATTCTTCTTCATCTTTATAGAGCCAATCGAGAATAGCTCTATCTTCCCCTTCAGTTTCTTTGATAAACATCCCATTAAACTTGGTGATGGGGGTTGAAGTTGAGGCTAAAATTGTTGCAGCTTGCGGTGTAGATGTTGACGGCTGACCATGAGATCTTGGTGATAAGGGTAGAGTAGAGAGAGATAAAGAATATTCTCCTACCCCATTATCCTTCAGTTTTAGCTTGCTGCCAAAATTGCTTATCATTTCTTGCACTTGTTCTTTGTTTTTGGAGGTAGAGATAGCCAAAGCCTCTCTATTATGTGGGACAAATGTGTGCTGAGTCGCTCTTAGGTTAGAACAAGTTTGACTACTATTGTGATCAGCGGGTATGGTTACTTCCTGTCCATCATATGGAAACTTCAAACATTGGTGATGAGTAGATGGAATTGCTTGCATGTCATGGATCCAGGGATAACCCAATAGTATGTTATAGGTTAAATCTCGATCGAGGCCCTGAAAAAAGGTATTCTTCACAATAGGTCCCACTCTGATTGGTAACATGATAAGACCCTTTGAAGTTCTTTCTTCATCATCATAGGCCTTGATTGTAATTTTCCTCCGTGGGTCTATAGAGTCTGCTGAATATCCTAAAGCTAGGACCAATTTTAAAGTGCAAATATTTAATCCAACTCCCCCATCTATAAGGACACGTCTAATGCGGGCTTTGTGAACCATGACTTCTAAATATAGTGATGAATTATGCGGATGGGTTATGGATGAATCATCTCTTTCAGAAAAAGATAAACATGTGTTGGAGGACAAATGCCCCACCATGGCTTGAAATTTATCGGTATCTAGATCAGGAGATACAGTTGTATCGACGAGAGCCTTTTCCAGAATGTCCTTATGTGCAGGTGATAACTTTAAAAGCTCCAAGATAGAGATTTGGGCTGATGTTTTTCATAATTGTTCAACCAAATTGTATTGACTTGGAGGGGGAATTGCTGCTTTAGATGAGCTGCCTTTGAAAATGATCTTGGCTTGTCCCCTTGTGGTAACATTGACCTCTCGATATTCTGGCTTACCTTTGATTTGGATAGCATTGATTTGAGGGTCATCAGTATAGATATGATTGATAATAATGTCTTGGATGTTATTAACATTCTTTCCCTTATCATTCGAGGATTCCCCTTTGTGATAATTACGGAGCGAGTTTTTGAATGCTTGATGATCATTATTGATATTGTGTCCCTCAACTGTGATGGTACGGTTATCAATCAAATCTTGAACGATATTCTTTAACCCTTGGCAACTGTTTGTCTTATGACCTTTGCATCTATGATAATCACAAAAGTGTGAGTCATTCCACGATGGTGGTTTAACTCGAGGCTCATAATCTCTTTGTGGTGGCAATGTAATGGCGTTTTGATTCAATAATTCTTTGAGAATGGATTCCAAAGATTGGCCCAAGGGAGTGAAACTCCGTCGATTTGAATAATATGAAGATCCGGGCGTATTTGAACTTTGATTATTGCCAAAATTATTTCCGTGATTGTTAGTTGTGTTTCCTTGATTGGAAACATTACCTTGGGTGCTAGAATTTCCAGCATTATTGCTACATTGAACACCTGACACATTAAAAATGGTAGGCTTCGTACTTACATTGTTAGCACCTACCACCCCATCATTCACAACATTTTTATTTCGGGTCCAAAATTGTGACTTGTCATTGTTGTCACTGTGGTTGTTGTTGTTATTGTATGAATTTGAACCCTCTTTATCAATTTTCAAAACTCCACGCTTGATCAAAGCACCTTCGATAATAACCGCATTTTTAATCAATTTTTCAAATGATTAAGGACAATGAAGGTTCAATCTGTAACTCATTTCTTGATTCAAACTATCAATAAAGATCTCCATCTTTTCTTTTTCAGGAACAGGGCAAAAGTATCTAGTGAACACCCTTCTCCATCTTTGCAAAAACGTAGTGAAGGATTCCCCCACTTTTTGTTTTACTTTACAAAGATCAAGCATGGTTATTTGGTGTTGGATGTTATAGGAGTATTGTGATATAAACTTGTTTATTAACTCCTCAAAGGTTTTGATGGGGGAGTGATATTTGAAAGCCACTCCATGGATTGTCCACCCAGACTTCGTGGAAACAACCGCATTAAGTAGGTATCGTTATGAGCAAATTCTAAGTTCATATTTCGGAAATCCCTTACATGCTCAATGGGGTCAGTTTTCCCATTATACCTATCAAACTTAGGGATTTCACAATGTTTTGGAAAAGGAATCATTCGAAGACTCCTATCGAATGGATAAGGACATATTTCATCCAAAACATACTTCTTTGTTGTGCCCCCTTGCATTTATTTTATTTGTCCTTGTAATTCCTTTATCTGTTGAGTAAGGGCATCAAAATCATTGAGAGGAATTTCAGGATCCTCTTTAATACCTTCTGTGTCAAAATCAGCAGGTAACTTAGCTCCTTGATTAGCTAATGAAAGGAAATATCTTTCCTTATTTTGTTCTAAAATCCTTTCCATAAGAGTATGGAATTGGGGATCCTGTTCCGCTTCTTGGAGCTTTTATTCCGTTAACTCTTCAGTATTTGAATTGTTAAAGAGGTTTCTCTCCCTCTCACTATTGTCACCCATGTTGTTCACTGTACTTTCATCTTTTTCTAGGTGCTTTCGAGATCTCGTGGTAACAGGCATAAGCTTTACTCAAATTCTACTAACTTTGATCAAAGGAATGAAATAGTGCAATGGTGATGGATATGAAAGTCAGGATAGAATGAAAATTCTATGACTTAAAAGATTTTTAATCTTTAGCTCATGATTCCCTAATTGAAAGGATGAAAATCCTGTTTGCGGGAATTAAACCAAAGATTGAAAATAAAGATGATTTTGCACTTTGTGAAGTTTGATCTTAGCTTTGTAGAAAGATGAATTTAATGGATGCTTAATGCGTTTGAGTTCTCTATTGTAGAATTTGATTTAGACGAGTAGTGTATGTGATTGCAGGTTGGGGAATATAAGAAGAACAAATACGTTGACTGTTGTTATGCCTTTGAGAAAGGGATCTTCTTTGAAAGAAAGCTTTTGAGTATAAAGGTTCTACAACATAATTGTCAGTGAAACCTCTAACATAGTCGTGATATCGATGAATAAAGGTTTTGTGTTCAAGTAGGACCTTTTGACTTTGATATAGAAATTTCCTCTTCTTCAATACTTTCTTATAACTGAGAGACTTCTTGGGCTTTCTAATATTTCTTTCTAAGGACTTCTTAGCAAAAGTTGTAGAATTCCAAACTCTAAGCAAGGGAAAGACTAGACTGGAAAGACTTGATTTATGAATGTTAGAAAATCACCTAGGCTTGGAAAATAGATGCACCAAAACAGAGGCTGAATACACCAAAACAGAGCACAGATGCACCGAAACAGAGCACAGATGTGCTAAAATAGAGCACAGATGATCCGATGGATATTTTCAATGAAAATTGAAGTGTTTCATTCTCTCCAAAATCTGCACCATCAGAAAGAGCTTGACGTCCTGATTCCAATGCAACTCGAACGGAGTGAAAAGGAGTCCGTTTGTGCAAATTATGGCCAGTCAAACCTTGGGTCAAACTGGGATCAGAGGGCGTCTAGGAAGCGAAAAAAATGATATCGTCAAAAGTTATCAAAGTTGGCATCATCGTGAAGAGCTCGTTAAGATGATTCTAATGGTGTTCATTTCATCGAAATCCGACATCATATGCTCAAGATACAGCTGGTCAAAGTTTCAGGTTGACTTGGTGGACTTGAAGGTACAGTGATGATGTCATCATCCGTGTAGATGATGTCAGCATGCGGTACAAAATCTGAAATAGACCAATCAGAAGTTGACACGTGGCACTTCGTACAGTCAGTACATGTCGACCTGGCATGATGATGTGGCAGGTGACGTCAACAAGGTCAGCAAATCATGCGTTGACACGTGTCATTCGTAATCCAGTCAGCAGATACGTGGCAAGAACAATCAGCATCCGAGTTGGCAAGACACGTCATCATCTAATCGGAAAACATGTTGGCATCCAGTCATCTCTAGCAGTGAATCATGTTTCGACACGTGTCAGGTCTTTGGCGTTCGGGTTGTTAAACAAAGTGCTAAAAATGGTGGATGGGCTCGAACCCGTGATCTCCGCGCGGACAACCAACCCCACAACCCTTGCACCCGTGAGTGACGTCCTTACTCAGAATTGGCAAGGATTTGTTTTGATGATTATATTTGGTGGATTTTAAAACAAAACGGTGGCCGGTGGGTTTGGAACCACCGACCCCCGTCCAACCAAAACACTTGTGCACCGTTGCACCATTGAATCGGTCTAAGATAAATGTGGGCTATATTCCTTTTGTGAAAGAGTTAAACCCGAATTCTAACTATAAGCCTTTTTAAGGTTATTTGTTAGGATTAAATCAAAATAAAGACATATCTCTAACAAAAGCCCGATATTGAAAAATTAAACAAAGGGCCCTTAATTATTTTGAAGGATTATTAAGGGATTGATTTTGATTTACATGTAAATATGGGTGATTTTATAACCTTATGGTTATTATCCATATCGGGCAAATTTATTGTATAAAAGAAGGGGTGTGAGGTGAGAGTGGGGATTAAGTTTTTTTGTAGGTGATAAAGTCTTGAAGCTGTGGTGACACGAAAGAGAGGTCTTGTGGAGATTCTTTGAGCCATTCTTGTATGCCAGAGCACTGTTATGCTGCCGAAGTGCTTGGAGAATGGTTGTGGTGCTTTTGTAATTGATTTTGGAGTTAATCGGATCGGTCACTCCGTTGGAGAGGGGCCCGAAGACGTAGTCCTTAGGGACGAACTCCGTTATCAATTGCATTTGTTCTCCTCTTTATTTTCTCTCTTTCTTTTCAGTTCATTATCTTGACAATTATACTATGTTAATTTCTTCATTTGAGCATTGTATTAAGTGATCGTTTAAGTTAAGCATTCAATCTGCAATTTAGTCTAGATCCTATACAGATCAAGTGGTATCAGAGCTCAGTTGACTATTATTGCAGTTGTTTTCTTGAATGCTAACGAGATCCAGGATTCAGAAGGGTGAAGGCAAGCTTGAAGAATTTGATCTTGAGATCGGGAAGCGAAGAAGTTTTCTGAAGATGTCTGTGTCTGGAATGGAGGTTCCTGAAGAAATCAGTGAGCAGGAATTTCGAAGAGCATTCCTTGAGATGAAGGCTAAGGTGGACATTCTTTTTCAAGAGAGACAAGAGCGGAAAGGACATGAAGGAGGTTCATCAAAGCAAGAAGATCACAAAGACAAGAAAGGGAAACATCATGGAGATGGTGACAAGCAACCAGATCCACCCTCTTCTTCTTCTCCTCCCTCTTCTCCTTCTTCTCCATCTTCTCCTCATTCTATTTCTTCTAATCCTTTCAAGAGTGGGTATAAGCCTAAAATTAAATTGGATGTAAAATTTGATTTACCAAAGTATTGTGGTGAACTTAATGCTGAAAAATTGGATGATTGGATTCAGCAAGTAGAAGTTTATTGTAGAGTTCAAAACCTCTTTGATGATGCTTCTAGGATCCAGTTAGCCACTCTTCGGTTGGGAGGTACAGCTCTTACCTGGTGGGAGAGTAGGACTAGAGCAGAAATTTCACAACATGGTAGAGTCAATTTATCTTAGGCAGAATTTGTTAATACTCTTAAGAAGCAGTTTTATCCCCTAGGACATATGCAACAGTTAATGATGGACTAGCAAATGTTTAGGCAAGGGAAGGGTCAATCTGTCCAAGAGTACACCCATGAATTTAGAAAAAGGGCTATTGCTTTGAATGTTCCTTTGTACACCCAAGACACTTTGTTAAAGTACATAGGAGGTCTGCATTCCTACGTTAGGCATTCCATTTTTGTTTTGAATCCTAACAACTTGGATGAAGTTTTTGTTCAAGCTACCCACTTAGAGTCAAGGGGTAAAGGATCTTTTATTGATAAGTTTGATAATGATGTAAAGAAATCTTCTAAGAATGCAGAGACAAAGAAAGGAAAGAAGACAGCTATAGTTAAGAAGGATGATAAACTTTCTTGCTCTCATTGTGACAGGAAGGGTCATGATGGAGATCATTGTTGGAAGTTGCATCCTGAATTGAAGCCTAAGTGGGCTCAAAGACAGAATCAGAAATAGAAAGGTAAGGAGAAATCCGCAAATGTTGTTATGGATCTTGGTTCAGATTCAGATGATGAGACTAAGATAACAGCTATGGGTCTAAAAAGGTAAAGCTCCTATTTCTGGTGTTTCTGTTGCTAGTTGTGCTTCTACTTCTACAGTTAATGATTTCTCTGAAGATGTAAAAAGGAATGAGTTGTTTCATTTAAGGGTTGTTGCTAAGAATAGTAAAATTGATGCACTCATAGATAGTGGTTCTCAAGTTAATCTGATTTCAGAAAGTGTTGTAAAGAACTTGGGATTGAAAACTACATTGCATAAGAAACCTTATCCACTAGGTTGGATTTGTGAAAATGATAAGTTGCAAGTAACAAGACAATGCACTTTGAGATTCACAATCACTAGTAAATTTGTGGATGAAGTATAGTTTGATGTGGTTCCACTAGATATCTGTGGGATAGTGCTTGGTAGCCCTTATTTATATGACAGGAAAGCTATTTTCTACAGGGAAAAGAATCATTATCACTTGTTTAAAGATGGCATATAGTATATTGTACATTCTCACAGGATTAAGACTGATCGTTCTTTTGCAAACACAGGGCAGTTAAAGAGGGTAATTAATGCAAGTAAAGAATTAACTCTTATGTCTGTCAGCATAGGTGGTTCTAAACTTGAACTTGGAGTAGCTAACCAGGGTCAGATGTTGCAGGATGCACGCGCAGTACAGCATGAGGGAATGATGATTGAAAGCATTGATAGTTCCTTGGGTAAAAATGTTCATGTTGTAAAGGATCGATATGTTGTTGACTTATTCTCTTTCATTTCTGCATTGTTGTTCAGCTTGATGCTAGTCAATTTTTGTTGGTTAGTAGCTACGACATTTGATGTAGATGCTTATGGAAGTGATAGAATAATGTTTATGTTCAACAATATTTCTGTAGTCTTCATTGTGCTTGTGAGCCAGGTATGCAAATGTACAGAAGATACAGGACAAGTGGGGAGGCCAAGTCCTCACTTAATGTCAGAATGAATGTCACTTTTGGAGGTCCAAAAGGTCTTCAGTGGGGAGGCCTGATCCGGTGGATATTTTCAGTGAAAATTGAAGTGTCTCATTCTCTCCAGAATCTGCACCATCAGAAAGAGCTCGACGTCCTGATTCCAACGCAACTCGAACAGAGCGAAAAGGAGTCCGTTTGTGCAAATTATGGCCAGTCAAACCTTGGGTCAAACTGGGATCAGAGGGCGTCCAGGAAGCGAAAAAAATGATGTCGTCAAAAGTTGTCAAAGTTGGCATCATCGCGAAGAGCTCATTAAGATGATTCTGACGACGTTCATTTCGTCGAAATCCAACATCGTATGCTCAAGATACAGTTGGTCAAAGTTTCAGGTTGACTTGGTGGACTTGAAGGTACAGTGATGACGTCATCATCCGTACAGATGACGTCAACATGCGGTACAAAATCCAAAATAGACCAATCAGAAGTTGACATATGGCACTCCGTACGGTCAGTACATGTCGACCTGGCACGATGATGTGGCAGGTGACGTCAACAAGGTCAGCAAATCATGCGTTGACATGTGTCATTCGTAATCCAGTCAGCAGATACGTGGCAGGAACAATCAGCATCCAAGTTGGCAGGACACGTCATCATCTAATCGGCAGAAACGTTGGCATCCAGTCATCTTTGGCAGCGAATCATGTTTCGACACGTGTCAGGTCTTTGGCGTTCGGGTTGTTAAACAAAGTGCTAAAAATGGTGGACGGGCTCGAACCCGTGATCTCTGCGCGGACAACCAACCCCACAACCCTTGCACCCGCGAGCGATGTCCTTACTCAGAATTGGCAGGGATTTGTTTTGATGATTATATTTGGCAGATTTTAAAACAAAACGGTGGCCGGCGGGTTTGGAACCGCCAACCCCCGTCCAACCAAAACACTTGTGCACCGTTGCACCGTTGAAACGGTCTAAGATAAATGTGGGCTGTATTCGTTTTGTGAAAGAGTTAAACCCGAATTCTAACTATAAGCCTTTTTAAGGTTATTTGTTAGGATTAAATCAAAATAAAGACATATCTCTAACAAAAGCCCGATATTGAAAAATTAAATGAAGGGCCCTTAATTATTTTGAAGGATTATTAAGGGATTGATTTTGATTTACATGTAAATATGGGTGATTTTATAACCTTATGGTTATTATCCATATCGGGCAAATTTATTGTATAAAAGAAGGGGTGTGAGGTGAGAGTGGGGATTAAGTTTTTTTTCAAGTGATAAAGTCTTGAAGCTGTGGTGACACGAAAGAGAGGTCTTGTGGAGATTCTTTGAGCCATTCTTGTATGCCAGAGCACTGTTATGCTGCCGAAGTGCTTGGAGAATGGTTGTGGTGCTTTTGTAATTGATTTTGGAGTTAATCAGATTGGTCACTCCATTGGAGAGGGGCCTGGAGACGTAGTCCTTAGGGATGAACTCCGTTATCAATTGCGTTTGTTCTCCTCTTTATTTTCTCTCTTTCTTTTCAGTTCATTATCTTGACAATTATACTATGTTAATTTCTTCATTTGAGCATTGTATTAAGTGATCGTTTAAGTTAAGCATTTAATCTGCAATTTAGTCTAGATCCTATACAGATCAACAGATGTGCTAAAATAGAGCACAGATGCACCGAAACAGAGCACAAATGCGCCGAAATAGAGCACAGATGCATCGAAACAGAGCACAGATGTGCCGAAACAGACATGGGATGCACTGAAACAGAGCATAGATGCACCGAAATAGAGCAAAGATGCGACGAAATAGAGCACAAATGCGCCGAAATAGAGCATAGATTCGCCGAAATAGACATGGGATGCACTAAATTACTCCTAAGACTGACATGTTTTGACAGTTTGATAAAAAAATTTCTTTTGGATGATCGCAATCTAATTTAAATGTGAAAAACACAACATAGAAGTAGACAGTTGTTTTGTTAACCCTAAAATCTAAAGAAAGAGTGTATGTTCTTGAGATTTCCATAGGTTTTAAACAAGATAAGCACTTCAGTCAAACTCACTCTTAATTTGTCAAATAGGTCATCATAGTAATCACAGCCCATAGCTTAAAATTGCGTCGACTCACATAGCCTTGTCACCCCCTAGAGGGCGCTCGTGTTTTTGTCTTTTCCAGGTGTGTACTCAAAGTGATGGAAGTGGATACTGAATCCCTTGAGCAAACAATCCGTGGAAAAATTAAGACAAAATCCACAAGGAGGGCCCAAATGAATGTGAAAATGTCAAGGGATCTATTTTCCTACACTACAAGAAATATGATAAAGAAAGTATGCTAGAAATGAGAATACCGAATACTACAAGAGACACTATGTTACTCAAACCAAAAAATAATGTAATGATAAGTGAACAATACCACCTTCGACCAAAGGAACTCAAGGCAATGAGAGAGGAATGCAAGTCTATAACCATGGAAAAGTTGACGTGGCCACAGTGACACCGAAGGAAGTCTCACAAGACACAAAGTTGTCTTCTATGGTAGATGCAAGGAATTCTACGATGGTGTGATGGTTGATATTGCAACAAGTAGCTCAAAAATGTGTGAGATAATGTGAGAATATCCTTCACAAATGTCCCATGTGTGTAGAGTCATCAATGAGGATGAATAATATGCATTTGAAGATTATTTTGAGAGAGAAAGATCCATTCAAAGGTCGACTAAAGGGCGCAAGGGTGTTACATTTTGTCGCCAATGGAGAACATAATGTCTCTACAGATTCTAGAGGTAGAAATCCTGTCAGGACGACAACATGCCGCACAAACATCCATGCTCTGTGCGCACATCCCTGACATAAATTTCTCCACTGAAACTAAAAATAAGTGCCAAGTGGATGGAGTATGGATGGGTGATGTGGAATTACATGGTCGGGATTGATTTTTCTAAGGTGAAGGATGTAAAAGGGGAATTTGCAAGGGGAGTGAAAATTCACTCCTATACATTTTCCCCCACTTTAGTGAACATGAGTACCAATGAGTGTTTGGTAATGCAGATCAAAAGAGTTCCAAGAAAATATACTTGAACCATCGATGAAGTAGATTGCAATCTTGCATGATTGAAAGTGCAAGGTAGGGAAATGGCTCTATAGGTAGTCTCTCTTGAGGAGGATTGAACAACGTGCACCGAAGGCCCACACACCAATAGTGAATAGATCCCATAGGATGTAAGTGCTTCCCAAGTCTTGGACTTACAAAGAAGGTACCACGAGGTACTCTCTCTTGAAGGAATCCTAATGTGAGGGACTCCACAGAGTCAGATTGGAAAGCAACTTCATATTCGCACCTGCAAAGCAACATGCTAATCCATAGACAAAACATGTTAGATAAAAAAGCCATGCAAGAAAGCAAGCAGAAAAATTGTCACATAGATAGTCAAAAATTGAAGGAAGAGCTTTCAAAGGGGCCCACTCTGTTTGAAAGTGCAACAATATTTTTCACAAATCAATTCAACATCAAGGAATCCTTCTGAATGATTTCACTTCATCAAGGAATTCAAAAAGAAGAAAAGCCCCTCACAAGGGGAAATCCAAAAATTCTCCCATAGGAAAAGGTGCTCCCTCCTTAGAGGAAATTTTTTCAAATTCTTTCTTTACGAACCCATGATGAAGGAAAAGTATTCCACTAGGGGCCCTTGTGAGGAATGCAATTTTTGAAAAATATTTTGAAAAGGTTAAAAATTTTCAAGAAGAGATTCATTGGCCACTAAATGCATTTTATAAAAATCAAAGTAATATGATAGCCCCCCCTTAGGATGGCATGCGCCAAACACAAAGGCTCGTGACATCCTAAGGAGAGAAAAACAACAATGAAAAAGTGATGTTGTATCCTATCGAACATAACGAGATGTAACCGTGGTAATATTTTTGTGCATGTGAGGGACAACACATGAGCACCACAACATCACAAAGTAAGAAAAGAATAGAGAAAGATGCAAGGAAAAGAAAGAAAATAACATAACAAACAAGAGACACGGGGATCTAATATTTTGGGGTTAGAGCTTCTCATAAATATAAATAGATATATAAGTATAGTAATATATAAATGAACTATCATTGAAACCCCCTACTATATCAGACCATGTGAAGAAGGCACATGTAGACAAAATGAAAATAAAAAATTGGGTCAACATGGAAGGGAGGCATAAATACCCCCAAAACATTGAATCATCTCACATTGTCAAAAATCAATACACAACAAAGAGAAGAATGGTGTGACAAATAGAAGAATTTATACAACAAAAAAACTCTTGTATCCAAGCACCTAGGAGGGTGACAAGGGTTATCCAGGAATATATAACACAAGCATGAGGGAACACAATACACACACACAATCTAATCTATAGATAAAGAAGGGGCATCCCCTAGTCCTCACCAACCAATAGGTCATCGTTCTCCAAATCTAGATCAATGTAAGGGGAGGGTAGATGAGCCTGCAAGGGTGAAATATCAAGGGGGTACCCTCCAACCCTCTTACAACAAGAGGCAAGGAAGAAGGTCCCTCAAGGTATTCTCCACTCAGTTCTCATGGGGTAAATATTACTGATAGGGCCAAGAACTCATCCACAAAGTTGAACATGTACTTTATTGGAGTGCCATGCATCAAATTAGTGGGTGATGGAGGCTGCACTTGAGATCCACTGCTAGCTTCACCGAATGACTTGGGAGCAATGACAAACTTCGAGGAAGCTGAGGCTTCCTCTGTCACTAGGATGACACAAGCCAATGTAGAACCACCCTTCAAAGAAGGTGAACCATTCTTCTGACCCCATTGTTAATAGGGTCATCCTCCATCTTTCACTTCATTGGAGGATGTGAGATACCCACAGCTGAAGAAGAGTGTGCAAAGGAAGAGGAGAAAATTACAGTGGAAACCACTGATATATTTGACATGTCCACGGGTTTCAAAAATGGTAGGTTGTTTAGGAGGGACATCAGAAGGGGAGGCTTAACCAAAGGAGTAATGAATACCTCCACCCTCATCAGGTGAAGATCATTCATGCTTGCAGGGGGATGCAAAATCAAGACTGAAGCTAAGGGAGCTAAAGCAGAGAGGACATAAGAGGAGGAAACAACATAAGATACCAAAGTAGGAGCTACTGGATCCTCTTCCTTCTTCTGCAAGGTGGCCTACTCAGTAGCCAGAGGCTTCCTTTGATGCTTGAATTCATGTGCAAGGTAGTTTTTGTGACTCTGAGAGCTAGAGGATAAATATTGAGAAGGGATAGAAGAATCCTATTCAACCATTAGAGTATCCATCGCAACCATTTTTGTTTGAGGGAGGGAATCCTAGATAGGAACAGGAGGAATAGATTGAGGATGATGGAAAAATAAGAAGGGGAGCAAGCTCAAGAACCTCAACAATAGGCCTCTTCCATTCACTACCTTAGAGGAAGGAACAGTAGGAGGCCATGTAGGCTGAGACATAGAGGATGCTCCATGGGGACCCTTACCCTTACCATATAAAATGGACTGAGGCACCCTGGGTAAGACAAGAATTTCAAATGCTAGATGCTTGGGATTTCACCAAGCGGGCACCATCAGGTTCTCCAACAAACACCTAGGAGAAGAAGCTAATGGTACCATAGTAGGGTGAGAAGAAGCAACAGGTGGGACAAAAAAAGAGGAAGAGCTCTGAGAGGACTTCTCTTCTTCCCTTTTTCAAGTCAAGGCAATCTCACATTCTGCCTTCATGTAAGCTCTATGTGAAATGCCATAATGAGAAGGAGGGTATCTCACCTTTTGTGCTATTCCCCCACTCTTGTACTTCACATAATTATGATACAAGAGGTCCTTCCTAGGAGGAAGCAGACCAATGAGGGTAGGCAAAAAGTGATACAATGAGTAGCCCCCACACATAATCATCGGTTTGTAAATAGTGTCATGGAATACATACATCAAACCCTCATGGGAAAAAATTAAGAACTTATAGGCAACCAAGGGAACTGCATTCATGGAAACCAACCATAGAATACCTAGTTTCACCATGAACAGTTCAAATCTCAGGATGATGTGAAAGAGTGCATTTATAGTTCTAGGCCCAACTAGGATTGGAAAGGTGATACAATCGATGGGAGGAATAGAAATCCCATTGTGTGCATGTATAGTGCTTCTAAACTCATCATATATATCCTTACATAAAAATTTAATCAACATGTAATGGCATTCAATCAGCATGTAGGGTCAACAAGAAAAATAGTAACAATATTCCCATTGATACGTGCATGGATGTATAAAGGAGATGGTTCTCATTTAGAGTTCATTGGAAAATATTACAAGGTAAATTTTATGATAGGAGATTCAATCGTAGGTTGCATAGATGGGATGGGTAGATGTAAAAAGGAAGCCATCTTTTTGTACACTAAACATAACTTTTGTGGGAGCCCCCAAGGGTTTCACAACTAGACGGTGACCCACTCAATATTTTGTTCTGCAATGATTAGGAAAACCTCCCAGCTATGCCACTAGGGGTCATAGGTTGGGTTACGAGGCTAAGAACCTTGCAACACTCACACCCACAACACTCCTATCATGCTAGGGAAGGGTCTTTCAACACTACCAAATGGAACCAAAATGGTTCATGTTGGGCTCACCAAAATGTAGAGGGGGACTGACCACTCAATGAATCCAAGTCACAAAGAGCCAAGAGTTGAAGGCTACCCTAATCTACCTCAACCACACAGGTTCTTAAGGAATTGTTTGATGTTTTAAGGGTATAGAATGAAGATCACTCTCAATGCTTTTGTCACCCTACTAACCTGAGAATTGGATTTGGACTAAATGAGCAAGTTTTTGGAACTTGGACTTTACCTCAAAAAACTCTCTGCCAGAGGACAGTAGCATAGAACAAGGATGACAACATGAAACACAAACATCTCATAGGTACACTAGTGTTTGTAGGAATAGAAAGTGAAAAAGGGCAGTCACAAATATAAAAAACCTACTAACAACTTAGGTATTGAGGTTTAGTAATAATGACTAAAGTAATAAATAACAGAATAACAAAATAATGAGAGAAATACTATAAGAAGTGGTAAGAGTGAAAGGTGATGGAAATGAACTCATCAAGGGTCCAATTTTCTAGCAAGATCCACACGAACAAGTACCTACACATAAAAAAAAGGGAAAAATGTTGGGGCTATTTTGGGGCTTGCCGTAGTCAAACCCCCGATTTGGTGTTTCCACCTCCACAGATAGCTAGGTAGATAGAGGAATATAAATACGATAAAGAAATTATGCTAGAAATGAGAATACCGAATACTACAAGACACTATGCTAATCAAACCCAACAACAATGTAATGGTAAGTAAACAATACCACCCTTGACCAAAGGCATTCAAGGCCAATGAGAGAGGAATGCAAGTCTACAACCATGGAAAAGTTGATGTGGACACAATGACATCGAAGGAAGTCTTGCAAGACACCAAGTTCCAACTTCTGTGGTAGATATGAAGAACGATGTGATGGTGGGATGGTTGATAGTGCAACAAGAAGCTCAAAAATGCATGAGAGAATGTGAGAATTGCCTTTAGGAATGTCCCAAGTGTGTAGAGTCATCAATGAGGATGAATAATATGCATTTGAAGATGAGTTTGAGAGGGAAAGAGCCATTCAAAGGTTGATTGAAGGGCACATGGGCATTACATCATCACCAATGGAGAACATAATACCTCTATAGATTCTAGAGGTAGGAATCCTGTTAGGATGACATCGCACTATGACGATGTCCACACATTGTGTGGGCATTCCTGACATAATTCCCCCACTAACACTAAAAATAAGTGCCAAGTGGATGGAGTATGGATGGTTGCTATGGAATTACATGGTCGTGTTTGATTTTTCTAAGGTGAAGGATGTAAAAGTGGAATTTCCAAGGGGAGGTGCAACGCTCCTATACGTTTTCATTCATACAAGGGATTTCATTTTCATTTTCAACCATACAAGGGGCTTCATTCTCATTTTCATTAATATAAGGGATTTCATTCTAATTTTTATTAATACAAGATATTTCATTCCGAAACAATGGAAATGGGTGGCTATAGCTTTTTAGGAGATGGAGCACAAGGATAGGGTTCCTATTTCATTCTTGTTTCATTCAAGGAAACCCTAGAAATCTCAATCCTATGATAGAATGAGGGAAATAGATTTGCTAAAGGTTGTCCTAGGGTATGATTAATGACTAAAGAATGGTTCACCACCAAACTAGGGCTTGGAGAGACAAGTAATATGCAAAACATAAGGATTAAACTTAATGCTTTGCAAATATTAAGTAAATGACCTAGAAATGAATGTAAATTAGAATAGAAAACTAAGAAATTAGAGAGGTGCACTTGGAAACGTCTAGAAGCTCAAAATAAGATCTGAAATGCTAAAAATGTTGAAACTAATTATCATAGGTACTCATACACCAGGTTGGGTGATTTAGTCCTAGATTAGGGTTTCTGGGCAAGAACAAAGATCTAGCAATGACAAGTCTGTAACTCCTGAAATATAGAAAATTGACTATACTAGGACTCATATTCCAAAAGTGGTATATAATTCTTTCTTATCTTCTTGGAAGGATCAAGATCTAAATATTCTCTTCAACCTTTTCTCTATCTTCTCAACCTGATTTCAGGATTTGTAGTGTCAAATTCAGCTCTGTAAATGTCTTTTAGTGATCTTGTAAACAAGGTGACAACTTTGATAACTTATTTCCAATATTTCTCTTCAATATTTCTTCAACCTATATTTGTAAATCACACACTAAAGAGATGGAAAAATGTTGTTTTGTTAGTGGAAATGGATTTTCTTTGGTCAAACCCCATTTTGGTAATCAAACCTTGAAATGAAATGAAATGGTAAGGAGGAATGAAAAATGAACAAAATGATATGTTGTAACTCACCAAACCATAGGAATAAAGTGCTACAAACATGTATGATATGGCTAGAATGAATGTGGATCATGAATCTTTCTTGAATTTAGTAGATCTTGAATTTAATGCTTGCTTGAATTATAAAACCCTACATCACAAATGTTAGCTAAGAAACAAACATGATGCATGATGACTTTGACATGATGCTTGATAGTTGAATAATGCTCCAAAATGATTGATAATCAACTCTTGAATGCTCTTGAATGCTATTGTAAGTGCTAGAATGGTTGAATTATTGAATGCTTATGTCACTTTCTCATAAAAATTGCTACGAGAAAATATGTAAAATAACCTTGTATTTATACTTGTTTATGCCAAATTTCTTGAAATTGCAATAGTACAAGCCGACATCAGATCTAGGAGAAAAATATCTTGCCAAGAATTTAAATTTCAATTAGGTTTAAGCTAAGAAGGAATTATATGCTAAAAGTGGCGTATGAGTCCCATTAGGCTAAGCTTGGGACACATTTTTCAAGAAATGCTTAGATTCATGTGAAATCCAGATGAACCCCCAAAACTTAGGTGGGACCCATATGCCCAAGGTGGCGCATGAGTCCCAGATCACTAAATTTGGGCCATAAAATCCCAAAACACCTAAATTATGATCAGATTTTGGTTTATGTCAGGATTATCCTCAAAAAGATGCATTAATTAAGGCTTGAGGATGCAAAATAAAGCCAAATAAGCCACAAAGAATCCCAATTAATAATGAAAACCCTAGATTAGTGTGAAAGTGTTATTATGCACTTTACAACACCTTAAATAAGGCACAACTAAGTCCATTTAGTTTACAAGGGCCCGAGAGTTAATGTGAATGTGTTAAAACACATTACAATACTAAAGCAAGGCAACATTAAGTTCAATTTAATAAGGAGGGCCCAAAAAATTAAGAAAATATAGAGGGATACTTTTTCTTTTACCACATTTAGCCCCCACTTTAGTGAGAGGATGAACTTACTTCAAAATCACACTAAACTAGAAAAAATCGAATCAAGAGGGGTCCAAGTGTACCAGTGCTGGTAAGATAGGATAGCAAAAATCAAGAGTGATGATCAATCCCCGAGGATCAATATCCTATGAAAAACCAACATAGGCACAAATGAACACACATGTGAATGGTATAAGGAGAAATAAGAAGGCACAAGCATACACTACCAAAGAAAAAGAGAAAAGAAAAATAAAACAAAAGGGGTGGATCAAGGTTCGATCATTTCTCCATTGTGATGTGGGTCAGATCTAAGTTTTTTGTCCAAAAATGAATGCTCACTCTAAGGCAACATAACTCTAGGCTTTCCACTGGGTAAGTATCCAAAAAGGTGAGACACATATGCACATGATTGGTATGCACTCATATAGACGAGAAAGTGGCTATGGGAAAGTCATGCCTACGTTCGTCTTCTCGTTCAACTAGAACAAAGATATGCCTCCTTATAACTTTGATAAGGCACCACACAACAATGAAATTTGAGCTTTATGAGGAAGGCAAAGCTTTGTATGCTTGAAACTCATGAACAAACAGGATGGCTCCATAGCCAAGCAAAGTGTGTTATGCTAGGTGGCCATATAATCAAAATTGTAAATACAAAGTAGTGTAAGGAACGTCCAAAGGAGTTTTTCTTAGTTCATGTAAGGTCTTATCTTAGGGAACATTGTGCCTAATGTCTCCAAGAGAGAACCAATCAAATAATAGAAGATTCACAACTTAGGGGATGCAGTGTGTTGCATTGAGACACTAAGAGGAATAAAATATGCTAAGAGAGATCACACTCTTGAAGGAAATCACACCCAATGTCAACCACAAAGTGAGAGATGCATCACATGAAGTAAGAAGACTACAAAATGCAAGAGAATAATGTCAATGTATGCCCCCACTTTAAAGAAATTGCTAAACACGATGCTGTGAGAAATTACTTTAAAGTAGCAAATGATAAATGCTAACAATAAAGAGGACATGAGAGATTATTTGGAAAGCCCTATGCCAAGTCATATGTTTTCGAATAAATCTACGTCATGAAAAGAAGGGAGGGTGTTTCCCCAAAACAAAAATTCAAACACATGAGGGATCCATGGATTTAGGGTCAATATGTTCTTGCTACAATATTTATATAGAGCTCGGAATTGTCATCATTCCCCAAATACTCATGGAACAAGAAGAATGACACAAAGAGGGAAAAAAATAAAAACCTTTCGGGTCAACATGGAAGAGACATAAAGGTCTCGACGTCTTGTGTCATCCCCAAAAGGGAAAAACACAAGACAAATGAAAATATTTTGGGTCAACATGGAAGAGACATGAATTTCTCGATGCCTTGCATCATCCCCAAAAGGAAAACACAAGACAATTTTTTTTTTTTACGACATAGAGAAGAATGTAGGTACAAATAAAGGAATGTCACAAAGGGAAAGAGACATCAAATAGAACAACACGGGGGATCACATTACACACATGCAATCACATGAAATAAAAATAAACAATGTAAAAGACTAGTAAGGCACATGCGAATCAACCTATTAGCAATTTGTTTGCATCCCAAGCATGTTCATCATATGCAGAAGGCATAAAAATAGCCAAAGGGACAATAGCAAGTGCTGAACTAGGGGTGCCACCAAGTTCAACACTCTTCTTAGGATAATTATAATTTAATCTCATAGAAGAGGAAAATACTATATTCAATTCGTTATGCACTTCTTCATCTATCTTATCAATCTCATCATCGTCATCAAAGTTAATCACAATGGGAGGTTGAATGATAATGTCTAAAGAAGGATTTAGCTCCTGTTGTAGTTGTGGTATAGGATATTTTTGTTGTGATGAAGAGGGAGACTCATCATGTATTTCTTTAGTCAAGCTTGGATTTTGATTTTATTTGTTTGTTTCTTCATTTAACCTTCGAGAAAGAGCACAATATCTACATCTACTCTTTCTAGCATTTCTATTTATTTTAGTATGAACTTCAAGTTGCATTTGTGTAGGAGTGAGTTTATCAACCATAGGTTTCTTTTCTTCCCTAAGAGGAGGAATGGAAGAAACCATGGAAGGTTGTTCAACCACTTTCTCTTTAGCTTTGTAAACTTGATTTATTTTAAGAGGCGCGACGAGATTTTTTTCGTTATCTCTTGGTCTTTTGTAGGAAGTAGGAAAAGGATCTGTCTTGGGTTGGTCTTGGTTGTTTGAAATGTCTTTAGGTTTGATCACGGTTTCTTCAAGGATGGTAGGCTCAAGGGATAGTTTTTCTATGTACATTTCACCTTTAACTTTTGATAGTATTTGAAAAAGAATTCTTCTCAAGGTTTAATAGGTTCCATAGGCTCAGGCCAAAAGAAATCTAATAAAAAGTTTCCATGAGAAGACAAAGGATTAAAGCCACTGTGATGCACAGTGAAAATTTCATTGTCAAAGAGAAAATTAAGCATTTATGCACAATTGATGAGACAAATTCCATGGAGCATAGCCATGGGTAACCAATATTTACATAGAATTGATCCGATTTCAAGATGATGGAGAATGAGACATATAATGTTTTCAATCCTATTTGTAAAGGTAAGGTGATTGATCCCATCATAGGCCCGTGTCACCAAAAAGTGTAGCCTTGACACTTTTCACTCATTTGGGGTTTTCCTATGGATTTTGGAATTTTCTTACCCTTTTTCCAAGCCTTGTGTCAAAGTATTGTGAAGTGTCGTAACACATTTCCACACTTTCCTAGGCTTTTCATACTAAAACAACCCTTTCTTATTCTATAATGACCCTTTAATGCACTCATAGGTCTTACTTTAGTGTGTTTCAAAAGAAAATCCTGAAAAACATTAATAATCATCTCTTAATCCCTAAAAACCAATCAAAGTTTCCCAGGTGGACTAGGTAGCCACCTTGGGTGACCTAGTCCCATGTGGCATAAAAATGAAAATTAAATCAATTTTCTAGTGGGATTTTGTCTCCTAAGCCCTAAGGTCAGCCTATAAGGTGTTATTTTCAAGAAATTAGGGAACAACATGTATAAACAAGGGTTTTTCCCATAATTTTCACCCTAATCATTCACCTTTTAAGTTTAATTTTCTCCTATCTTCTTCTTCTCTTCATCATTGTTCTCAAGCAAGCTAGGGTTTGAGCATTCTAAGTCATCAAGACATCTCTCAAGAAGATCTCAAGGGCTAAATCCTCAATTGTTGTAACTCAAGACCATTCATAATGGAAAGGTAAACTCCATTTGTTTCATGCTTCATTACATTATCTCATCATTTTGGTTTGATTACTCAAAAGGGGTTTGACCAAGGAAAACCCTTATGCCCTAACAATCAACAAGTTTTTACTCTTAGTGTGATTTGCAGGTCTTTTATGCAGATTTGGAAAATAACCAAGGTGGAAGAATCTTCATCAACTTGTCAAAGATCTTAAAGATTTCAAGAATCCTAGTTGAAGCTTGGAGGACATCTACAAACCAGATTCTTCACTTTCAAAACCGAACACCTAGAGAAGCAGAAAGTGCAGATCGAGGGCTTCCATTTCCACTCTCTGATTTCCAAAAATTTAGAAGAGGACTAAGTCATCAAAAATGGTAACCTAGTCCCAATGAACCTATTTTTAATAGTTATCATAAGATTTGGATTCCCATTTGGTAGAAATGTGCTTCGGTGCAGTTTTCTAGATCTGGGACTAGGTCGCCCAAAATGGCGTAAGTGTCCTAGTAGGCCAAATTTTTAGCATCAACAACATTTTCAGTCTTCAATCCAGTATAAAACTCATTTCTAGGTGCACCCATTTAGTTTCATTCATTTATGTAATAGTTTTTTAATGTTTCTTAGGTTATTTGCATATCATTATGTGTTTTCAAACAAGTTGCATTCTCTAGGTTTTACATTACTAGTTAGCTTCTTTTATCAGTTCATTGCATTTCAAGTATTTCACTCCACACACATCACACCTATTCCATCAACCGATAAATGTTTGAATGAACACCAAGAACACATTAGTGTGAAAGGGGTAGTATTTCTCAACCAAACTCATAGGTGAAAAACCCTAGGAGCCTATTGGGGAATCTTCTTTCCCTAAAATGCATGATTTTGGTGGTTCAAGGGAAAGAAAAAAACCATTATGTGTCTTTATCCATGCTTTTGGTTTATCATATCTTTCTTGATAGAGTTCATGCATAAGTAGGAATTCCTCAGTGATCAAATTCTCTCAATAGATGAGGTCAATTAATATCCCATTAGTGGGCTTGTCATTTATTTGGCTGGCTATGTAGAGAGGACCATAAGGTGCATGTTTAAGTATATCTTGTGAGGAGAAAGCAATGCCAAGAGTTTTTTTAGTTTCGCCCTTATTATGTTGAGTTTCAATCAATGCAACCAAACCATCAATAGGATTTTTTTCTATAGGATCTTATTTATCAGTATCCATGTTGTCATCATTTGTGTCAACATTCATCACACCATTCTTTGTAGTTTAACTAGCTTTCATAAATGAAATATTATGATTTGGCATGGGGTCGGTAAGTATTTGCAATTTTAGGTTAGGAGGGGCAAAAAACAGTTTATTTCCTTGATTATTAACACCACCAATTGAAAGTTGATCAAAATCAATGAGGTCATGCTCAAGATGTTTAAGATGCTTGTAATGTTCCATGTCATGTCCATTTTTTTAGTGAAAATGGAAAAAAATATCTGATCTAAAGTTTAGCGGTAGAGGCTTATTAGGATCACAAGTCTTAATGAGAGGCAAGGTGATCATTTTCTGTTCTAAAAGTTATGACATTATGTTATGGAGGGTATCGAGTAAGGGAGTGAATTACCTAGACAGATCTTGAAATGTGAAACCTGAGTTGTCTACCTTATAGTGGCCACTTGGGTATTATTGATGGTGTTTTTTGCACAACAACAACTCAGAGAAAATATAATATCCTATATTTCTTGAAAGGTGAATCTCTATCAACAAGCCTTAAGAGATAACCCCAAGGTTTCTAATGTCAGGTCTTGACAAATGTAATAAAACAACTCAGAGATAATGTGAAAATGCTTGTAATCACAAGGGGCCTTACAAATAAACAATGATGGAAACCTAAAATTCATCAGATCTTGCAATTTATTGATTCTTTCAATCCTAAAACTAACCAAGATTCAAAGAAAGATCAAAAGAAATAAGGGTTCAAGAGATATTCTAAAACAACTCCTAAGATCAATCACAACAATGATGAAATTTGCAAATGGATAGATCCCCAATAAAACCAATCTCTGCTTGATCAAGGACAAGCCCACAACTACATAGAAATGGTGCAATCTTATGAGGAAATTAGAATATTTTCAAACTATGAACTTTCATCTGCATACCCAATAAATTGAGAAATATAAATAATAATTCATAGTTGAACTTAGCACAAAATGAAGCCCACACTCCCACACTAACTTTACACAACAATCTACAATCAAAAAATTGCTAAAAGTATGGACCATAGATTGATCAACATGATTAACATTTCACCATTATTGTGAAAGAACTGAAAAACTAACATCTAACACTAAGAATCAAGAACAAGAAACCATAAAATTTTGAAACATAACACAATGTTTGCCAAATAAACAACCCATTTGCATTATCTTCTCCAACATTTACATAACAATTTCCAGTCCATCTCCTCCTACAACTACTGACTTGTAGAATCTAACTCCTAACCTAGCCAATTCTGGCTTTCTAACCACCTCAACTTAGAATTCTAACCCCTTTACAAATAAGAAGGCAAAGGCATTTTATAGATATTACACTTTTGAATGAAAGGCCAGGATTAAATAAATCCAATGGCATAGATCACTCCTCTAGAAGCGTCCAACAGTTACATCAAGTTTTGGAAAATCAAGATACATCATCAACCAATCAGAAAATTTAGGTACATTGTGGCCCAATGAAATTAATTTTAAGAAAATCCTCATTGGAGAATAAATACAACTTCACATGTCTCTCCTTGTTAAAGGTACTTCTCCAATTGGCATATAGTTGGTGACCCAGATTCATAGGCAGGTGCATATTTAATATTTGAGTTGAACTCTAAAATTCCCCTTGGTAGCATCCTCAGACACAAATGCATATGCAAGTGGACTTGAAGGCAGTCTGGACACCCTACCTCTGGGCACACTTTCTTATGTAAGTCTTCTTAGGAAGTTTGAATTTCTCCCCTTTTGGAAAATTTCCATATATAGGTCTCCCCTTTTGATTTATTCAATCCTATTAAGAAAAATTTATGTTTTCGGAAATTTTCCATTTTTGGAAATTTAATACTTTCAGAAACATTTTCAAGTTTCAATAATAATTTCCATTTTTGGAAACTTTTAAGATTTTTTGAGGGGTCTCGACATCATAAAGCTCTTGCATTGCTACCAGTTTGGTAGGTGCACTGCCAAACATTCTATGTTGAAAGTCATCATAATCTACATGTCCCATGTGTTAGTATTTGTAATCTTTGACCAAGCAAAACCAATCTTGGACTCCGACCATATGCCCTTGAAATCATACTTCATCCTTTTTGATATTTTCTTAACCTCCTTTTGTACCAAAGAAAATTTTGTCTTGGTAGTCTCGTCAAGACTCATCTCTGCCTGCATATTTTGGAGAAAAACCATAGTTACCCAAATGTAAACAATAACACAACATGCCATTCATTCAATAATATTTGTCAATACAAGATAAATGACATGATTTAATACAAATTATAACATCAATATGAGCCCTAAATGATAATGCAAGAAAAACAATTCACTTCATCAGATTATTCAAAGATATACAAGTGAATCACACTCAAGTTGATGAAAATCGAATAAGAAATGCTACACAAACACATGTGACCATCATACTCAAGCTCATTTTTGATTAACATTTGAAATCTATGCTGAAGGAGAGAGGTCAAAAAATCCGAGGGAGGTCGTATTCGCTGACCAGACTAAAGCTTGGGTATTTCAAGGGGTCTCAAATTATCCAGGTAAACTAAAGTTCGGGTAATCCGAGCTAGCTCGAAATCACCGAACAAAGGATGAGTTCAAAGTTTGTGAAGTGTTCACCCCTTTCAAATTCTGGATTTTGGATGCATAGTGGATTCAGAGAATCCAAGGGGGCTTGGATTCTTTGAGCGAATTAGAGCTCAAAAAAGTTGAGCTACCTCAGAATTTCTGAGTTTTAGCTCGGGTGCCAAAAACACGTTAAGTGCTGAGACTACTTTGATTTCAGTTGATGAATAATAACACTTCACCTTCCTAAGATTGAATCATTATTACTTCATGATGAAATTTGAGTCAAACAATTTTCTCCAGAATTCACAATCACTAAAATAGGATTTCAAAATTAGGGTTTCGAATTAACTTTCTACAATAGAGAAATACCTTCAAATCAATCATAGAGAAAAATTAAGGAATCAAGGATTTTGATGAATCGTATCACCCTGTCTATTCGAATCTAATCCCACTTTAAGTTCATTGGTATGCACCCTTATAGAATGAAAACCCTTAGTGGCAAAGGAAGAAATGAAAATGAAAACCCCCAAATTCGATGATCGACTCATACCACAAGAATCCACAAAAAGCATGAAATGAATCCAAAACCATATGAGGAATACCAAAACAATATACCCTAAAATTGCACACAATGAAGGAGGATGCAATGGAGGACCTACAATGGAAACCTTGGAACCCTTGAATGATCACACGGAGAAAACAAACCTTCACCTTGGAGCTCAAATCGAATGCTAGGTGGAGGCAACTTCTCTCAACTTCAAATATGCACAAAGAAAAATGAAAAAAATGACCTCTCAAACTTTTCTTACATACCCATTTTGGTGTTATAAACTCATTAAGGAGAGAAATAAATGTATATGAGTACGTCCTCAAAATTTTGGAAATATGAAGGGAGCTCAAACTCGGGGAATCCAAGGTAGCTTAGATTACCCAATTGGATTAAGGTTCGAGAAATCCAAGGTACCTTGGATTTCTTGGACCTGCTCCAAACTTAGCCAATTTTCCCTCAAATTCAAAATTTTGAGGAAGGGTTAGCCTCAAGGAGTTAGGAAATCATCATGACATTGTAAAAAGACATCTCAAATGCAAATTAAATGTTAAGCAACAAGACCAAGACCGAGAGACTTATCCCTTAAGGGGATGAAGTCAAGACCCTAAGACATACCGAACAAGGAAGCAAAGCAAGAAAAGAGGGTCCCTTCTTTTAGCGGGGCATGTGTGCAAAAATTGTACAACAAATGGTGACTCTTGCTGGGGAAATTCTCTAGAGAATTTTGATGAAAAACTCGAATCAAGAACCAAAAATCTTTAGTTTTGATCCTCACATCAGGTCAACCAATAAACTAAAGATTCAAAATCAATGAAAAAGCTAGCCCTTCCTATGCTGAAAATCCAAGTGTGTGCAAGTGTATAAATTTCCCTCAAGCTACTGCAAGAACCAAATTTAGTCAAGCTAAGCTACATAAAGATTCTAACTTCAAAAGAAACTTGGATAGAGCGTCACTGCCAGTTAGGTATCCATAGCCCCGATGAGGTTATCACTGTGATTCTCTCGAACATAGCTCTACTGCTAGCCAGACGTCCATAGCCCTAGTAGAGATATTCAAATCCTCCTGAAAAGTTGAATTCACTTTCTTTTGACTTTCAATATGTTCTTTTCTTTTCTTATTTTTTTAGATTTTTTTTTTATATATATATATTTTTGCTTCTTGTTCATTTCAACCCATAAGCAATGAATCTCACACTTAGTGTTCGTTGAAGAAAAATATAAGATTTTTCAGTTAACTAGACCTCACAAGAAACCAAACAACAACCTCAAGATTCTTAAGATGAATGTAAGAAATATAAGACTCAAGCACATTGAAGAGCTAACTCAATCCAATGACTTCTCCACTTTAAATATTTAGCACATATGACACTGAATAGAGGACCTCCACCACTACTCCTGGAAAAATGATTAGAGTTTGTAAAAGAAATACCTAAAATAGTTCCAGATAAAATAATTATTGTTGTGCAAATAAGACACTCCCAATAAAAAAAATAGGGGAACCCAAGGTGGAGAAGCAAAAAAACGACCAAACTAAAATCCAAGCAAACCTAAACTAACCCAGATAGAAGCAAAGAAAATAAAACTAAACCAAAGCCATCTATCCTAAAGAAAACAAAAGGCAGACTAAAGCAAAAGAACAACAGGGCAAGCCACACTTATTCAAATCAAATTATATACAAGAAGACTAAAAAAAAATCATAATCATATAGGGAAAACCAAGTCCCACGCCCATATGGTTCATAAATGCATGGAAAAGAAATAGGGTGATGGTAACAATCCTCAAGCATGCAAATTTATCCTTATACTCAACAAAATAAGACTCAATAATGTAGTATTCAAACTCAACCTCATCAACAAGAATAATCAGAAACTGAGGCAACTCATTGAAACCATGATCAATCCATATGCAAGTTGTCTTCCCTAAACCTCCATAATCAAAATGATAAGCTTCAAAATTTTTAGCAACTTGAAAGAAACAACTTGGTATTTTTCTTGTTCAAACTGAATGTTGAATTTATTATCCTCCAACTGTGAAGAGTTAATGCCCATGTCGTCAGGAGGTCTCAATTGATGGAGAAGTATCCCTCTTGCACTTGAAACATGCAACAAAGAATTAGAGTCATCAATAAGAAATTTGGTATAAAAATCATATTGAACAAATTCACAGTTAACATCATGGAACTTTTCACCTATTTCCATTTCTTCACGAGGGGCTAGTGATGAATTTGCAGTAATATCCTCATGTGCATCAACTTTCTCATGAAGATGTTTATCAAAATCCACTAAAGGTTGATCATCAAGCACATTTTTACTTGCAAATGTATAACCATATCCATCCATCATGACTACAACATCAGTGTTTTCAGCATCACTCAGATTTTCCTGCATATTATCATGAACAACATTAGCTACCTCATCCTTAATACATAAAATCTATGAATTTTCATTGTGTAGTTCATCAATAGATAGAGGAAAAATAGCGTTTTGATAAATGAGAAGACTCCCTGAATTCATCATAGCCACCCAAGACATTGAATCCTCCATTTGTTCCTTCTTTTCCTTCTTAAAGGAGTTCATCGACAACTTGTTGATATTCTTCTATTGGAGACTTATTTGATGTATCCTTCTATGCATCTCTTGAATGTTACGGCAACTGTACTTGCTCTTCCACCTCCTTTATGGCTGTCTAGCATTGGAAATAGGTGAATTCAAAATGTTCTTCCTCATGTATCCTGCACCAAGTTGGTAACAACAACTCCTCTAGGAAGATTCTGTAACTTAGGTTTGACTAATCCTTCAAAAATCTTGCCACAAACTCATCGTATCTAGTCTGTATTGGATCTCCATCACAAATAAAAGAAATATGACTTAGCTATTCTTCCTATTGTGGTTCAACCTTAACTATATTTTCCATTTCAAACACTTGGTTAGCCTTCTGTAGGACCAACACCCTTTGTGTTTGTAGGTTATTCTTCACTTGAATGTTCATCAACTACCTCCATTGCTCAGATATTTCAAACTCTTTCTTCTGACATGCTACTTGGTTTGAGGATGGATCAACACCTATTGCACATTCTCTAGATCTAGATGATTTAGAGATCTATCATATCTCATATTTTCAACATGAATGATCATTCAACTTCCAGTAATGTCACTTTCATACGCCTTCCTTCTAGTGCCAATCCGTTGATGGTGTTTTTAGCACAACAACAACTCAGACATAATATAATATCCTATCTCTCTTGAAAGGTGAATCTCTATTAGTAAGCCTCAAGAGATA
The DNA here is from genome assembly GCA_007115665.2 of Sequoiadendron giganteum. Classification (NCBI taxonomy): domain Eukaryota; kingdom Viridiplantae; phylum Streptophyta; class Pinopsida; order Cupressales; family Cupressaceae; genus Sequoiadendron; species Sequoiadendron giganteum. Next base: position 157,682,674 of record CM021102.1, read on the forward strand.
ACCCCAAGGTCTCTAATGTCAGGTCTTGAAAAATGTAATAAAACAACTCAGAGATAATGTGAAAATGCTGGTAATCACAAGGGGCCTTATAAATGAACAATGCTGGAAACCTCAAACTCATTAGATCTTGCAATTGATTGATGCTTTCAATCCTAAAATTAACCCAAATTTGAAGAAAGATCAAAAGAGATAAGGGTTCAAGAGATATTCTAAACTAACTCCTAAGATCAATCACAACAATGTTGAAAGCTGCAAATGGATAGATCCCCAATAAAACCAATCCTTGCTTGATTAAGGACAAGCCCACAACTACATAGAAATGGTGCAATCTTCTAAGGAAATCAAAATATTTTCAGACAATGAAATTTCATCCACATACCCAGTAAATGGAGCAATGTAAACAAGCATTCATAGTTGAACTTAGCATAAAATGAAGCCCAGACTAACTTTACACAACAATCTACAATAAAAAAATTGCTAAAAGTATGGACCGAAGATCGATCAACATGATTCACATTTCACCATTATTGTGAAAGAACTAAAAACTAACATCGAACACTAAAAATCAAGAACAAGAAACCATAAAATGTTTGAAATATAACACAATGCTTGACAAATCAACAACCCATTTGCATTATCTTCTCCAACATTTACATAACAATTTCCAATCTATCTCCTCCTACAACTACTGACTTGCATAATCTAACTCCTAACCTAGCCAATTCTAGCTTTCTAACCACCTTAACTCAAAATTCTAACCCCTTTACAAATGAGAAGGAAAAGGCCTTTTATAGATATTACAATTTTTAATCAAAGGCTAGGATTAAATCAATCCAATGGCATAAATCACTCCTCTAGAAGCATCCAATAGTTACATCAATTTTTTGCAAATCAGGATACATCATCAACCGATCAGAAAATTCAGGTACATTGTGGCCCAATGATATTAATTTTAAGAAAATCCTCATTGGAGAATAAATACAGCTTCACATGTCTCTCCTTGTTAAAGGAACTTATACAATTGGCATACAACTAGCGACACATACTCATAGGCAAGTGCATATTTAATATTTGAGTTGAACTCTAAAATCCCCCTTGGCAGCATCCTCAGGCACAAATATGCAAGTGGACTTAAAGGCAGTCTAGACACCCCACATCTGGGCACACTTTCTTATGTAAGTCTTCTTAGGTAGCTTTAATTTCTCCCCTTTTGATTTATTTGATCCTATTAAGAAAAATTTATGTTTTCAAATTTTTTCCTTTTCTGAAAATTTAATACTTTCGGGAACATTTTCAAATTTCAATAATAATTTCCATTTTTGGAAACTTTCAAGATTTTTTGAGGGGTCTCGACATCATAAAGCTCATGCATTGCTGCCAGTTTGGTGGGTGCACTACCAAACATTCTCTGTTGAAAGTTATCATAATCTACATGTCCCATGTTAGAATCTATAATCTTTGACCAAGTAGAACCAATTTTGTACTCCGACCATATGCCCTTGAAATCATACTTCATCCTTTTTGATCTTTTCTTAACCTCCTCTTGTACCAAAGTAGCTTTTGTCTTGGTAGTCTCATTAGGACTCAACTCTTCCTACATCTATTAGAGAAAAGCCATAGTTACCCAAATGAAAACAATAGCACAACATTCCATTCATTCAATAAGATTTATCAATATAAGCTAAATGACATGGTTTAATGTAAATTATAACATCAATATGAGCCCTAAATGGTAAGGAAAGAAAAACAATTCACTTCATCATATTATTCAAAGATATACAAGTGAATCACATTCAATTTGATGAAAATCCAACAAGAAATGCTACACAATTACATGTGATCATCATCCTCAAGATCATTTGTGATTAACATTTGAAATCTAAGCTGAAGGAGAGAGATTAAAGAATACAAGGGAGCTTGGATTCCCTGGCTGGACTAAAGCTCGGGTATTTCAAGGGGTCTCGAATTACCATAGTGAACTAAAGTTATGGTAATCTGAGCTAGCTCATAATTACTGAATAGAGGACGAGTTCAAAATTTGATAAGCGTTCACCACTTTCGAATTCATGATTTTGGATGTACAGTGGATTTAGAGAATCCGAGGGGACTTAGATTCTTCAAGTGGATTAGAGCTCAAAAAATCTGAGCTACCTCAGAATTTCTAAGTTCTAGCTCAGGTGCCAAAAACACGTTAAGTGCCGAGACTACTTTGATTTAAGTAGATGAATAATAACACTTCACCTTCCTAAGATTGAATCATTATTACTTCATGATGAAATTCGAGTCACAATTTTTTTTCTTGAATTCACAATCACAAAACTAGGATTTTGAAATTAGGGTTTCAAATTAACTTTCTACAATAGAGAAATTCCTTCAAATCAATCACAGAGAAAAAGCAAGGAATCAAGGATTTTGATGAATCAAATCACCCTGTCTATTCGAATCTAAACCCACTTCAAATTCATTAGTATGCACCCTTATAGAATGAAAACCCTTAGTGGAAAAGCAAGGAATGAAAATGAAAACCCCCAAATTCAATGGTTAACTCATACCAGAAGAATCCACAAAAAGCACAAAATGAATCCAAAACCGTTTGAGGAATACCAAATAGCATACCCTGAAATGGTGCACAATGAAGGAGGATGCAATGGAAGACCTGCAATGGAAACCCTGGAACCCTTGAATGATCACACAAAGAAAACTAACCTTCACCTTAGAGCTCAAATCGAATGATAGGTGGAGGAAACTTCTCTTGACTTCAAATATGTAGAAATAAAAATGATACAAATGACCTCTTAAACCTTTCTTACATACCCATTTTGGCATTTAAAACTCATTAAGGAAAGCGATAAATGCATACGAGTACGTCCTCAAAATTTCAAAAATACGAAGGGAGCTCAGACCCGGGGAATCCAAGGTAGCTCAGATTACTTGGCCAGATTAAGGTTTGGGAAATTCGAGTTACCTCAGATTTCCCAGACCTACTCTAGACTTAGCCAATTTTGCCTCAAATTCAAAATTTCGAGCAAGGGTCAGCCTCAAGGAGTTAGCTAATCATCATAACATTGCAAAAATACATCTCAAATGTAGATTAAACATTAAGCACTTGGGCGAAACAAGACCAAGACCGAGAGGCTTATCCCTTAAGGGGATGAAGTCAAGACCCTATGAAAAACCAACAAGGAAGCAAAACAAGAAAAGAGGGTCCTTGCTTTCAGCGGAGCATGTGTGTGGAAACTACACAACATGTATGAACATATTGATTTGGTTGTTGAAGGGGATTAAGTTAAAGGAAGCCTTTATTCTATTTTCTAAAAGGTTGATAATTGATTTGGTTTGCGGATTCGTACTTTTTAGGTCAACTAGAGGTGGGTTTTGTTTCACAACTACTAATCAAATTTTGATAATCACGAAGGGAAATACACAAGTGCATGAAGGAGGGGAATTTCGTGATGGTAAACTTATCTTGTATCTTATTTTTTAAGTTCTCAATGAACATCCTTTGAAGGTGAGGGTCAAGAATCTTTACATTGATTTGGGAATAAAGCAATTGGTAGCATGAAATAAAGTCAGTAACCTTTTCATCATCTTTTTGCATACATCTCATCAAATCGGCTAGGGTCATCTTAGGGGTCATATGAACTTAGAAATGGTTTATAAATGCCTCAAAAATTTCATTGAATGAACGAATTGAGTTGTTTGATAATGAAGAAAACCATTCTAAGGCAGTATCCTTCAAGGATCTAGGGAAAATCTTAGCCAAGAGCTTATCCTCAAGAATAAAGTCACTACATAGGGCAATATAAGTAGAAACATGGTTAGAAAGATCTCCTTTCCCCCCATATTTCTCAAATCTAGGCACCTCTATACCTTGTGGCATCAATTTTCTCAATATCTCCAAGGATAAGGGATTTCTTTTGACATAATATGTATGTTGGCCATTTTGATTTTAGTTTATAGTGGAAACTTGTTTTTGCAAGGATGAAATAGTTTGCAAAAGTTGATTAATGAGAGGATCATTGTTTGCATTTTGAGATGGAGATGAATAGGGTGGAGGTGTGTATGTGTTCGATGGACAAGTGAATGAAATTCTTATAGGAGATAAAGTGGTAGGAGATATGACGTGCGATGCCACAAAGGTACTTGGGATGTTAGCGGAAATACCCAAGGAAGGAATTTCACATTACTAGTAGGTTATATTGTTTTTGTAACTTGAGGACTGGTATAGGTAGGAATAGAGGAAATTGTTGTGGGAGGAGGAATTTGAATTCCTCCTTTTCTTGGTACATTGTTCGAAGGTAAAGCACAACTAGTGGTTGGGGTAAGTTGTTTTCCAAAAATTTGAACTATGTTATGCACAAGGTCAACCCCATCTTCACTTTCAATCATGCGATGTATGTTATCTATGGTAGGAATAGTAATGGTTGAAGTGTTATCAATACTTATTTTATTTTGTAGATTAGCTAAGTCTTCATGAATTTGGATTATGTTTTCTTGCAGAAAACTAGCAACCTTTGTCTCAACACTTGTCATACTGCTTGAAGGCAAAGAGTTGTTAAGGGTATGGTCCATACCTAGAGAACTAGTGTCAACACTAGTAATTAAAGAGTTATACAACCCAAGATCTACAATGATTGTGCTATCACGGGATGACATGAGTGTTGAACTTCAACTCACTATAGTATTAGCAATAAGACACCAAGTAGAAAAGCTCATACAAGGGAAAATCAAGGAAATACAAGATGCAATGAACACAAGATAAATGCTATGCTCTAATTCTAATTCAAATGAAATTAAGCTACATGCAATAAAATTAAAGTAATATAAACTTTGTAAATTGAAACATATAATTAACAACAACAAATAAAAACACAAAAATAAAGCTTTCAATGCTAGAAAATGCAGTTTAAAATATGAAACAAGACTAAATCATCCAGAGGGGTGTATGAGTCCCAATAAGGGGTTTTCGAGTATTTAAATGTTGAATAACAGTCACCACAAAATACCCAAAAATAAAGAAAAACCACCTCTACTACGACTAAATCACCTAGAGGGGAGTATGAGTCTCAGATTAGGGTTTTTGCACTGTTTTCAACAAATTCTATGTAAATGTTATATTTTTTGGTTTGTACGATGTCTACACTAAATGAAAATGCAGATTTTAAGTCAATTTCAGTGATGCAAGAGACAAAAATGCAACAGGTATATGCACTTTCACTAATGCAAGATTTAGAAAACCTAGATGCAAATTAACTAATGCAAAACCTAATGCAATGTTAATATAAGCTAGATCTAGGATTATGATACACTCCAAATCAGAAATAAGATGTTCTAAATGTAGGTTCCCAAAATGAAACAAGAGAAATAGGGGGATCTAACATTTTTAGATGGAGCACAAGGATATGGTTCCTATTTCACTCTTGTTTCATTCAAGGAAACCTTAGAGATCTCAATCCTATGATAGAATGAGGGAAAGAGATCTACTAAAGGTTGTCCTAGGGTATGATTAATGACTAAATAAGGGTTCAACACCAAGATAGGGCTTGGAAAGACAAGTAATATGTAAAACCTAATGATTAAACCTAATGCTTTGCAAAACTTAAGTAAATGACCTAGAAATGAATGTAAATTAGAATAGAAAATTGAGAAATCATAGAGGTGTCCCTGAAAACCTGTAGAAGTTCGGAACAAGGTATGAAATGCTGAAAATGCTAAAAATAATGCACACTAGGACTCATACACCAAGTTGGGAAATCTAGTCCTAGATTAGGGTTTTAGGTTAGGAACACAAATTTGGCAGTGACAAGTCTACAACTCTTGAAATCTATAAAATTGAATCTATTGGGACTCATATGCCAGAAGTGGCATATTAGTCATGCTTAGATTCTTTGGCGGATCAAAATTTGAATATGATCTTAAACCTTTGCTCTGTCTTCTCAACCTGATTTTTAGACCTATAATGTCAAATTCTGCTTTGTGGATGTCTTTTAGTGATCTTGTAAATAAGGTGACAACTTTGCACACTTGACAATTTCTTTTCAATGTTGCTCTTCAATGTGTATTCAACCTAGATCTATAAATCACACACTAAAGCAAGGGAAAAATGTTATTTTGTTAGTGGAAAGGGGTTTTCCTTGGTCAAACCCTATTTTGGTAATCAAACCTTGAAATGAAATGAAATGGAAAGGAGGAATGATGAATGAACAAAATGATATATTGCAACTCACCAAACCCTAGGAATAAAGTGTTCCAAACATGTATGAGATGGATAGCTCATGAATGTGGATCTTGACTCTTGCTCAAGAATGTAGGTGATCTTGAATTGAATGCTTACTTGAATCATAAAGTCCTACATCAAAAATGTTAGCTAAAAAAAAACATGATGCATGATGACTTTGACATGATGCTTGATACTTGAATAACGCTCCAAAATGCTTGATAATCAACTCTTGAATGCTCTTGAATGCTCTTGTAAGTGATAGAATGGTTGAATTATTGAATTCTTATGTCACACCTACTCATGAAAATTTCTAGGAGAAAATATGTGAAATAACCTTGTATTTATACTTGTTTGTGCCAAATTTTAGAAATTACAACACTACAAGTTGACGTTAGATCTAGGAGAATAAAATCTCTCCAAGAATTTGAATTTAAATTAGGTCTAAGCTAAGCAAGACTCATACACCCAATAGTGGCGTATGAGTACCATTAGGCTAATCCTGGGACACATTCTTCAAGAAATGTTTAGATTCATGTGAAATCTAGATCGAGCCCCCTAAAACTTAGGTGGGACCCATATGCCCAAGGTGGCGTATGAGTCCTAGATCACTAAATCTAGGCCATACAATCTAAAAACACTTGAATTATGATTTTATACTAGTTTATGTCAAGATTATTCTTAGAAAGATGCATTAATTAAGGCTTGTGGATGCAAAATAAGGCCAAATAAGGCATAAAGAAGCCCAATTAATAATGAAAACCCTAGATTAGTGTGAAAGTGTTAGGATACACTTTACAACATCTTAAATAAGGCACAACTAAGTCCATTTAGTTTACAAGGGCCGAAGACCTAATGCGAATGTGTTAAAACACATTACAACACTAAATCAAGGCAACATTAAGTTCAACTTAATAGGGAGGGCCCAAATAAGTGTGAAAATGTAGAGGGATACTTTTTTCGTTGCCACAAATTCTTATTTTATTTTTTAACTATTTCAATTATATAATTGACATCATTATTGGTATATCTATCTCCATTTAAATAATTAATATATCAATATCATCAAAATGCGGGTGGGCTGATGCAAGAAGCTCGGTCCACAAAAAACTCAAAAAGTAGAAGTGTTTTTGCTGTTTTTCAGAATTTCTCACACTTGGGTTGAAAATTTGAGGCACTTACACAATGAATCTTAAAAAAAGTCAGTAATTTGAAATTTTTAATTTTGAATCTAGTTTCCAAATATGTAATTTATTTAAATACCGAGATGATATAAATTAAATTTTGATAGTGATGGTATAAAAACCACTTTTTAAAAGTAATTTTTTTACCATACCATGCACCTGTACGGACACCACTTTTTGACCCAAATAAAAGTATTTTTCTTATTCATTTTGGGGAAATATAGCTAACAACATGAATATTGATGAGGATATATATATATTTGAATATTTTTTTAATTAAATTTTTATTGGCCTTAATTGTTGTTTTTAAAAATCAACGTGTACAAATAACATAATTTGACCTAAACTAAAAATTTCTTGAATATTTTTTTTCATTGTGTATAGAATTGTCCTAATATTGATGCCATATCTTTTTTTTTACAAGAAACTTAACCAAAAAAAGTTATTAAAAAATTAAAAAAATATGATATTTCAAGTTTATGGACTAGTTTGCTTAGAAATTAATAAAAAAATAACAAATATAATCCAATATTTTATAAAAAATATATGTTTTAAAATTATACATCATTTTCTCTAATGGGTTTTAATTTCATAGACTGATTAAGAAAAAAAGTCCAGCCATATTGCCAAAGTTGGACATTCTTCTTGAACCTGCCTTAGTTTTTTAGTTGCAGATCAAAGGCTAAGGGTCAGGTTGTCAAGCCTTTCTCGAGTCTAAAACCAAGGTTACATGTGGGTTGGGGATTCAAATTTTTAAAAATGCGTACATGCTTTAAAATGCGGACACGTTATAAAATGCGTATGCATTATAAAATAGAACACGTATGTGTTAAATATAATGCGTATGTGTTACCTATCTACCCATTGGTAAAAGATAATGTGTATGTGTTATATAACATGTACGCATTCCTAAAATAGAACACCTATGCATTTTTATAATGCATACACATTTCTTATTTAACCATTTTTTCCCAATTTGGAAAAAATTGGTATAGCACATATTTTCTGCAACATTCCTTTTCTAAAGTAGAGTCTGAAAGTGCCATTTTCTGCATTTTTTATTACAATGTTGTCTTGTGCAATCTATTAATAGGGCATATTCTATTCAATTTTTTTGAAGAGACAAGTATAGGTTGAATTTTCTAAAGTGTAATCAAGTACAAGAATATTTTACAAGAACATTTGGAAAGAGATAACTTTTGGATGTATTCATGTTATTTTTGTACTTCAAAGTTTATAGAAGAAATGATCTTCATACTATACATTTTTATTTGAATATTTGAAGGAGGTAGCAATTGGAAAATAGGTTAAGAATCATTTGTTTTATTATCAAAGAGGGTTTGGTAATCATGGGATCAAAGAAAAGGAAAAGAAAAAAATGTAGAAAGACAATAACACTTGAAGAAATTCAAGAAAATAGAGAATTGGAGGCAAACATACAAAGGGATCGAAGATAAAGGATTCTTGAAATGATAAATTTGGAAGCATCTAGTTCCATGAACGTTGAAGAGGAAACCATGAAGGGTGAGATGAATGTAGATGATGCAAATGTGGAGATGGTGAATATGAAAAAAAATGCAATTATGGAGACAAACCCAACTATTCCTTCAACTTTGAATGATATGGAAATAGCACCTATGCAAACAACTTCAGGTATGTCTTCAAATCCACCTCCTAATGATATGGAAAATGCACCTATTCAAACAATTTATCTAGGCATTTCTTCAAACCCAAGTATTGATAATATTGATCTTAGTTATTTAGATGAAGTTGGATACACCATTAATGGTATCAATAATTCTAGTTTTGAAAAAATACAAAAATAAAATAATGATGAAATATCTTATATGAATGCAAATAAGAATGAAATTCCCCATATTGATGAAAATTAGAATGAAATCCCTTTTATGTTTGAAAATGAAAATGAAACCCCTTGCGTGAATGAAAATGAAACCCCTTGTATGAATGAAAATGAAAACGCTTTTTTTACAATTGAAAAAAATGTGCTAGATAACCTTCCTGGTAAATTTTCTTGGAGACAAATGAGAACTCATGGAAATAGAATATATAGAATGGTTTTTTATAGAAAAAAATAGGATTTCAATGTCAACTCATGATGCAATTGATGAGAATGTCAAAAATGAGAAAAGTGATGAAAAAATTAGGCATTTTTGTAAAACCAAAAAGGAAAGATGATTCAGTAGAACAAGTCATATCTAGTGTTGGTAATGCTATTGAATTTATAGGTAAGAAAATTTGATCTAAAGATAATAATGTAGCTCATCATGCAATAGCAACTCCTCTAGTTAATAAAGCAACTTCAAATAAAAAAATGTTAAGTAAGATTAGTAAACGTATAAAAGTAAATCCTAAAACTTTGATAAGAGCCGCTAAAAGAAGAGAAAGTATTGAAAAAGATCCAATTAATCAATGTTGGAGTTTTAATGGTAGAATCCCAAGGTCAGACATGAAATTAACTAATGAAATCAAATCTTTAATCAAAAAATATTGGCATGATAATACAAGAGTATCACCTAATATTAGAGATGTTTTAAAATTAAGGGTGAGATCTAAAAGTCATGACCTTAATCCAAAGCATCTCTTAGATATGACTCAAACTAAATTATATATATTTTTAGATGATTCAATCTTACCATTTAATATTAGCATAAGTCAAAGATCATTCGAAAAATATAAACCTTGGTATGTTAGAATTAATAAAAAATGAATCTCTTGTTGTTGTAAGACTCATGTACAATTTTGTTATTATTATGATATTTTTCGATATATACGTTGTACTTTTCATGCTAACCAAATCATGCAGGACATTTGTGGTATTAATATGCCACCTAAAACAATCAAAGATTTTATGGCAGGTTTGTTTTGTGAACCCTCTAATGGAAAATTATTTTATTTAAAAGCATGTATTTTTGGACAATGTGATAGATGCGGTAAATTTTCATTGTTAGGAGAATGCATGCATGAAAGTAGTTTACATGAATTTGGACAACAATTAGTGGACGTTAAAAAATTTAAAAATATTGAGTATTCTTTAAAAGATGGAAAAATTGGAAAATGTTGTGAGCTAATTATGGAAAAGTTTAGTGTGCATGCATTTATTAAATAATTTAAAGATAAGATTGTGCCTAAATATGTTAAGCACTCTCAATATGTTCATTGGCTTGATAATCAATTTCGTTCATGTAAAAACACATTCCCAATTGGAACTATATTGTTAGTTGTTGATTTTGCTAAAAATCATACTCTTGCTCCACAAGAAGAAATTCAATCACAATATTATAATTTAGTGCAAGTAGCCATATTTTTTTATATTGTATATAGACATGAAGATGATAGTAGAGAAGATAATATAATTTTTTTGAGAGAGTACCATTTTTATGTAAGTGATAATCAATTACATTCATTTGAGGGACATGATAGAGCCTCCACTCTCATCCATTCACCACTCACCAGTTGTCACCCTCTCCTTTCTAGAGATATCTCAAGTGATCTTAGCCATTGATCTTCCCAATTGATCCAAATCCTCCATCCATTCAATAAAAAATCTATAAATCTACCCCCATCAAAGTCATTTTAATGACAATCTTGAATGCAATGTTATGTTCTTGAACTTATGAGCACACAACAAATAATCAATTGGGGAAAACCATTTCAGATGCAACTAAGGAGTCTAATATGGATTTTATTGCATATTTTATATTTTAGATAGATTTCTTAATGCCTAATTGGGGCATTTTGTAATTAACTGTGTAATCAATTTAGTTGTTTATGTTATTAATCTTAGGCACAATTTATATACTCATAGTTCCCATCTAGGTCCTATTTATATTTAGTTAATTATGCTATGTAGGGCACTTTTAGGTTAGTTTACTTTTCATGTCTTATGTAATATAATTATAATACTTGTCATAATCCCATATTATCCTATCTTTATCAAATTCCTATACAAGCAAAGTCCCTCTTGTACATTATGTATCCTATTTCATTATATAATTTGACATACTCTATTTTCTTAAATTCATTCATCTAGATCTAATTTGGATTTGACCATTTTGACTAAATCTATATTAAATGATAGTAGGAAAGTACACACAATTTAAGCATAAGAATTATTTTTATTTTTGTATAGGTGTGTCATTGTCATTTATAATTCAAAATTATTCTTCATTGTTTGTATTTACCAAATCATATGCATGTGTTGTTCTTATTTAGACAATTATAGATTTATTTTGATGTTGTACATATAAGATATATTTCTTGTTCTTTATTTATATTTTAATTGGTATTATGATATTATTTATTAGACTTGCACTTTGAGATAAGTGAATTTAAAATTTATTAAAATTTAATCTAAATATATAATAACTAATGGGATAAATAAATGACTATGTACATGAAACGGTAAATTTGAACTTATCTACACACAAGCATGTTTAATACAATGTTTTTCATAATATTCTATCATCAAATGGTGTGCACTAATTACCTAAATATTATTAGTTACAGATTTATGTTCTAAATAATTGATATCATCCAAATAATTTGTCACAATACAAAAGAAAATGATATCAATATACTAAAAATATAAAACACCTTAAATTTCCATAATCCATAAAATTAATAAAAATATTTTAAAAATCCTTACATATATTTACATCAAATACACATAATTGAATCGAAAAACCATTACCCAAACAATCTTGTACAGACTTAATATAAATCCTCCATTAGAATAGAGATATTCTTAGTGACTCGGTCTTTCCTAGAATTAGGCCGCGTAGACTCTTCCACACGCTTTGAACGGTTCTCTGAACTTTCACTACATTTTCATTACGTTGAACGGTTCTATCTGAATCTTTTATAAATATGATCGGATTTTCTGTCTCGATTTGTATCTTCACCTGCTGCAACATCCTCTCTCTAACCTTATCCCTTGTTCATTTGTTTCTGCTCATTCATTTTACTTGCTAACTGGCATTTCCCAGTTACCAAAAGCTCTCAAGTAGTGATTATGGGGAAATCACTGCTTATCAAACTCGTAACAGTGCTTTTCTCTCTCAATTCGATATTTATCCTTCATGTCTCCGCTCGACACAAAATTCTGATGGGAGAAATAAAGAACAAAGAAGCGATGGAAAATCACAAAACAACGGCTGTGGAGAGGTTAGATTCATTTGCTAACTGTGCAGGCAATGTTCCAGATGCAGAAAATCTCAGAAAAGCTGCGTCACCAGGCCAAAAATGGGCATACAATCCACAGCGTGATAACTTGAATGGCGATAATGATATTCGATCTCAGACACCAAGAATACCAAATTTCACACAAACTGGTAAAATGGTTTTATCAACTATTATCCGGTTTCTGATCTATTGTAACCAATAGTTGTACAAAACAGATTTCATTCGTTTTATGGAGTGATTGAGTGGCAAATGTTTATTCTACGAAAATTCATCGTTAACAAATCCACCGTCAACAATTTATTGTCGTGACAGATTCATCTCGTGGAAAATTCATTATCAGTAATTCATATCATATTGTTGGGGTGAATTTTCTACAAAATGGATTTCTCATGGTGATGAATTGTTAGAAATGAATTTCTTGATGATAAATTGTTGATGTTGAATTTGTCTAAACCCCTCATACTATATCAAACCCGAACGAGATAAAAAAAGTGAGATCTGGAAAGCAAAACAAGACTTGCCTGTTCCTGAAGATTAAGACTCAAAATTTCCAAAGGCTGAGGGCACCCATAGAAATATTTCTCAAAAGTAGGAATGTAATTTCATAGAAAGGGCACTCATTGTAGAGTTGAAGTTCATCATCTGAGGACCAATAATTGAAGTTCTTGAATGGTTGAAGCTTTGACCGAGTTAATTAGTAGAAATTGCAAGGCGTCTTTCTAATCATCTTCTCTACCATAAAAAAATGTTAAGCCTGTTACTCCGTTAGCGGCAAGTCATATCCTTGTCGACTGATCGAGTCAATGGGCTGCTAAATTCTTGTCACTCATATATAAAATATCCATTCTCAATCTTGTTTTGTGCGTCGGTGAAAACTACATGCCCTACATCAGCGGGTCCGGTCTTTAGCATTAATTTTAAAGGTGTGGTTTTTTCTGCCATCGTTTCTATCTTTTCAATGTTTTTAATATTATTTTATAGATGATGATATTGATACTTTTTATAAAAAATAAGTCTACGAGTCTTCTTTTTCTTCAAGTTTTAAATATCTTTTTAGAGAATTATCTTTATTCTAATAATTAGTGTGTAAATTGTTATATTTATATATAAAAATTAATAATTAATTGATTTTTAAATAGTCAATAGTGATATGGTATGATGGTTAAATTGTTGTGGTGTTGTTCTTATCATCAAGATTCAAATCTCATTGAGTATAATTGTTGAATATTTAAATTGGGACGAAGTCCCAGGATTATGACCTCATCGATTCATAGCTCCCAATTAAAAGTGTTTACACCAAAACAAAAAAAATGATTTTTAAATAAATTTTAAGAGATTACTTGATGTCTATTAAATTTATTTGTTTATTATAAGATAATTTAAAATTGAGGTTAAGTTTATAAGTATAAAAATAAAGCCTAAACTTTCCTATTCAAAATTAAGGTATGGTATGAGGGCTCGACATTTTTGTTCTTTTTTGATTTATTGAAGGTTTAACTTTTCATTTTTTTGTTTTGTTTTACTAGATGGTTTGACAATTGTTTATTTTGGAATTGTCATGTTCCATAGTGAAATAAATTACTCTTGACTATTAATTAGAAGGAATAAATAAATAATATTATCTATTGGTTGTAAAAGTAAAAAGTGTATATTTTGTTTTTTCATTTATTTTATATCTATTTTGTGATATTTTATTTATGGATTTATTTGATTTTTTTTTATTAGAGATTCAAAAGCTACAAGACTATCTTAGAATCACATTATGAGGTAAATTTATACATGAAAATAATTATGAACTGTGTGCTTCAATTGGTACTCACGGGTTCAACAAGTAACAAATAAATAACAAATACAATCCTAAATAGAATAAAAAAGTATAAAAAACTAAAAAAACCAATATCAAATAGTCTACAAATAAAAATGATGGAATATGCCAACGTTCCCCCTTAATACATGTCATTATTTTAAAGTACTAGTGAGATAATTCTAAACAGTATCAAACTTCACACATCCAAGAGGCTTGGTGAAGATGTTAGCATGTTATTCTTGAGTAGTGTAGAATTGGAGCTAAATATTATTTTGCTAAAAAAATTCTTATATCAAGTGGTAATCAACTTCAATGTGCTTGGTTCATTCATAAAATACTAGATTATGAACAACCTTGAGAAGACTTTGATTGTCACAATAGAGGATTGTGGGTTGATTTTGAGGTACTCTCAATCCTTCTAGTATGTGATGTAGCCAAATTTCTTCACAAACTATTGCACTTGCTCCACAATATTCCGCTTCTACTAATGAATGAGCAAGTATGGCTTTGCTTCTTACTTCCCCAAGAAATAAGACCTGATCCTAAGAAGAAAAAAATCCATACGTGAATTTTCTATCATCAACAAATCTTACATAATTTGCATCTATATACGTTGTTAGTAATAATTGATCATTCATTTTATATTCCTGTTGAGTAGGAAAAGTGATCCTAGGTCCAATTAGGATAACTAAGACGATCTCCTTTTCACTTGACTCAATATTAAACATAAATTAACTAGGGTTTGATGATTAGCTTGCTGCCACAATGGAGAGCCAATCCCATAGTGTTTATGGTTTTTTTTATTTACATGAGGATGATAAATTTGATGTGTGATTTGAAAAGGCTATTCAACATATAACCCTAGATCTAAAATTATAATTTATTAGACAGATGAAAATAAAAAAGTTACAAAACTAACCTAGATATGAGAAGTGATAATAAAGAGGAGTCTACACCATGAATTTTAGCTTGAATTAGCTAGTCTACGATGCAAGGATTCCCTAGATTGAACTCCTACTATTCTAGATCTACAAATTTTGGATTGTAGGTTAAGGTTCACACTTTGCTTCCTTGGACTATCACTGGCTGAAATCTTCAGATTTGACTTGTACACATGAAAATAGGGGAAAGGGTGGTGCTGTATAAGAGTTTTCGTAAGTAAAAAATTGTGTTGGTATTTCTACCTCCACAACAGTGATTGATGATGATCAAGAGAACATACCCTAGGTCAAGCAAAGGCTAAAAACCAATAATTGACTTAAATTAATAAATGATGAATGCTAATGTTATCTTGATGAAGAGATGTCACACACGTTTTTAAAAAAGGCTGATTGATGGCTACCTTGAATGCCTAATAGACCTACAAAAGGTGAGCTCATAACACAATGGATTGCTGCAACTATCATGTAGAGGATAACTCAATGCATCTTCATGATTTTGGCATGATTGATCATTATGGCTCCTTGAACATAATTGCTTCCTTCATCTTGATATATTTCAAACTTAAACTTGAATGATGAAATTATTTTAATAATGCTACTAAATATGCCCTTGAATTACCTTGACTAATTTTAGGTTCTTCAATTTTCTCTCCAAAAATTGCTAGGGATTCATTAGGATTTAAAATGGTGAAAATACTGTGTTAGAATACAACAATATATTGAGAGGGGCGAGAGTTGGGGGGGGGGGGTTGAATTAGTAGATCACTTAAAATTCAAATTTTAATGCCTTCTACCCTTTTTTGTGCAAATTAAATCATGACATGCAGAGGAGTAAACCTGCAAACATAACTCATAACACAAGATATGCGTGGAAAACCCAAGATGAGAAAAACCATGATGAGAATAGCTTCTAGGATCTACTGTCCTAATCTAGCCTCACAATGAATATCTCTTGATTACAAATTTTAATTGCACCAACCCTAAGGAGACACCAATACATTGGTTTAAGGAGCACCTACTCCAAGGAAGCACCAAACTCCCTATTCTAAGTGTAATGCCCAAAACTTTCTAACACTAACTTGGCTAAGGACATAACACAAATACAAAAATTTTAATTCACAACACAAAACTAACTCACAAAAGTATGATTTTCAAGCAAGTATGGGGGAACCTAAGGGGATAGACCTAATTCCTTGAGGGATCATCTTTGACAACCTTGCCTACATATATATTTTACAGAAGAACCATAGTTCAACAATTTGAGTGAGTACAACTCATATTTGTCTGACCAATAAAATATAACACATATAGGTATGATTCACAAATAGGTTTTCAAAGTTTTAATAAATTTTAAGAAGCAATTACATGTAATATTGATCAAATAATCAAATAGAATTTCATATTTCTCTTAACTATTATGATTTTATCTAAGTACCATATTATTCTTGTCAATAAAAAATTATACTTTGGGGTCGAGATTTAGTTAGGACCATTCAAAAAATATAATATTCAAGATAATGAAAAATAATTTGGTAACCATGCATGATTATGAACACAAAATCAATAATAAGCATAATAAGGACTATAATTGTATGTAACTTGATTGTTGTAGCATTACAAGGGAAAATATTGAGTAATCATTTGTAATTATATCTACTATATCATTTCAACTCATCATTTAACACATAAATTGACTCTACATTTTTAAGATAAGAAGAGACCAAAATTAAATTAAATTATTCTTGTTTTCAATAACTAATATTCTTTTTATTAGCTTGAAATTACTTGTTTCTATTGTTATTATGTAGTGGCCATTACAAAACCATTTCAATCTTATGAATATTCAACACATGGGTTCACAATTTAATTCGATATTGATTTACTAATTTGCATACAAATTGATAATATAATTAAATTAGATTTATTTATTTATTTTAGATTCTTTATAATGATGATAGTGAAAATAATTCCAATAGAATTCATAGGTACACCAATATCATATCTTAAAATCATAACTATTTAACAATAAATGAAGTGTCCAAAATTATGGTTTATATTATTACAATCATAAGAATAAACCTACTATAGTGCAATAGTTCTAAAAAAAATTCAATACCAATTTGATGAAATTGGGTGTTGACAGGTGAAAAATTGAAAGTTCTTTGATTTGCATGAAAACTTGTGAGAAGGTTTATAATGATGTTCCATGAACTCTTGCAAAAGGGTTTTTCTCCAAAACTCCAAAATCTTGAGATATTAAATTGAAAATCTTTTTGGTTGATGTAGGATCACGCTTTTCCCAAGACACTCCTACATCAAACACGTTGGGTAGAAAGATTGTGAGCATAGTCTCACAATGATGGAGTTGAGTAGTTGCACTACTCTTCTAGGTTTCCATCAACCTGCAATGAACTCCTTCACTGTCCAAGTGCTCAAGATCAATCTTTCTTCCATTTTTTCCAGCATCATGTTGGAACACTCACCACATCTTACTCCTTTTCATCCTTGTTGACTCATGTCCACCAAAGCCTGACCTCCTCCACCAAATACTTTCCACACTTCTCTTCTCCTTTGTGGGTTCAAACCCACCTCTAACCGACCACCTCCACCAAAATCCTATAACATCCTCAACTATCTCTACACACAACTATGCAACATCCACTACATATTGTTTCCCTCTATCCATATCACCTTCTATCATCTCATCTAAACATGTAATAACATCAAAAAATTATTTTACCTCATCTGGATTCACAACTGCAATATTGAATTTGACTACGACATCTTCCACCTCCTTGTTAGTTGAAACTTCTCACTCTTCTCTCTTCGATGCACCAATGAGCTTCATCACCAATTCTCCCTCAATCGTTAGAAAACGTTCCAATAAATCCTCTTCATTATCCATTGTGACCTCTTCACTTCTCACCCCTATCTCTTCTTCCTTTTCCTCCATGCCTTCCTCATGGCATGTGTCAGCTACAACTTCTTCCATAGGGGCTTCTCTCTCATCTTTCTCCATCCAACTTAGGCTGAAATAATATTTTATGTTGTCCTCTTTCTTTGTCTCACTCTTCTTCACCACTTTCCTCTCATTCTTTCCAACATTCCTCTGCAGCTTCTCGAGCCTCACCTCAATCTTTCCTATCGCCTCAAACACTTCATCCTCCACTTCACCCAATACTGCTCCCAAAATAGTATCTGTATGGGTCTCCTCATGATCCAACCCATCTTCGTCTGCTGCAATTTCACCTCTCACAATCTGTCATCACTCTAAAAGAAAATTACTCTCTGGCTTCGATCTCTCCACTGCTTAGGACCCCTCTACCCACAACAACCCTCTCGAGCTTCTTCTCAACTGCTTCATACTCTTGTAAGTGTGAACTACCTCCTAGTCAATGATCTATTCACACAACACCCGCAAGTCTTGGTTGTGCTAATTGATGCAGAGGCAATCACTCTCTTCTACTCTTCCAACCCAAATTTCACAAAATCACAAATACAAAAACTTCGTAGATATTTTATATTTAAATTGTTAATTACATTGATCAATTTAGAATTCAATTCCAAATTTTCACAATAACTATAGTCTATGGAAATATTCATATCCAAACAAAAATTCTTAATTACAATTTCATAGTCAACACTGAGAACCCTCTATCTCAAAGTTTTCAAACAACAACTACAACAAAGTTTATTCAAATTCATAATTACATACTTAGATTACATAATTCCAAAGACTACCAAACTTATCTTTACCAACTTCTTCTTGTGGTTGCAGAATTTTCATGACAATATTCTTTACCCTCTTCCTGCATAGTCAATCTTCCCTATTCAATCACTGTGCATATCACTATTCTCTACATCTGTATTTAATTGCAATTAAATTTAATATGCCAAAATTGAAATGACATGTTGATCTCTTTCTTCCTTAACTTACATCACCATAACTTCTTTATGTTGTGACTTCTGCTCATTTTCTTGTTTCACATGGCCCATGTCCACTTCAACACAACCCTAATATTCACTCAGCTCCTTCCCTCTCCTTGTATGGATTTCCTCAATTTTCTAGATGTTCTTTTATTTCATTCCAAAATATGCACATTACAACTTTATTTAAATTGATTAACTCCTCCCATCAAGCTCACCACTCAGAAACATATCTCTTCCTCTATTTTCCACATTGCTCCCTCATTATTATATACTATTACAATTAAAATATTACTAATATGGGTGTAGCAGCTCCCTTTGGTTTCCCTATGCATCCTCCTCTAGCTCTCCCATATGATGCACCTATATTGATTTCTTGTTTTTATTGTTTGTATTCATAGTGTTCTTTTCTAGCTATGTGACCAGTATTCTTTTAATTTGCCTCTTGGAATTCCTTCTTTTCTTTTGTTCATTCATTTATTCTAAAAATTCCTGAACTCTAAACAATCTGACCTCTCATTTCCATGTTTTGGTGGTGATTGAAAATTTTAAATAAAAGAATAAATTTATTTGTTCTTCAATTTTTAACATTGTAATATCCAATGGGGCGGGGGACTAGATCAATTGGCTAAAAGCATCTTGTTGTAGGTAAGAGGTCACGAGGTCTAGTCTCCTCCCAAACCCATGGTATCAGAGGGCATGTCACACCAGCGCCATTGGTCATGTGATTTTTTTTTACGAGGCGTACTATAGTTCAGTGATAACTTTAAGAAACCCCTGTCAAAAAAAGATATAAAATCCTGGTGAATTTGATTTTTGAGAAAAAATATTAATTTCTATTGGTGAATCTTTCCCTTTTTTAGAAAAAAATATTAATTTTATTGGCAATTATTTTACATCACTAAGATTTTGTAGAAAATTTTGGCGAATCTTGAAAATAATAGGAAAATGCATTAGTTATGATGGTGAATCCATCCAATCTAAAAATAATTCTCATGGAAAAGCAGGGGCCCAAGAGTGGAAGTTATTGATGGGTTTAAGGGTTAGACTATAATATTTACTTGCCACCATTGTTTAAAAATATAATATAATGGCCCTCAATTTATTCTGTAAGGTAAAATATACCCATGATTTGTAATTCTCAAATTTATTTTAGATCATTGATCTAATGACCCTCATTGTATTCCACAAGGTAAAATGTACCCACAATCTATAATGCTCATGAGACCAAAAAATGTGAGCCCATGAGCATTACAAATCCTCGGTACATTTTACCTCATGGAATACACGGGCCATAGATTATATTATAAATCAATGGTGGAAACTAAAGATTAGAAATATGGTCCTAACACAAGTAATAATTATGATATACTATTCATGAATTAATATAGATTTCTACTATAATTTATAAAACTTAGGCGAATCTAATCTAATCATGTATCAAATATTGTGGTGAATTTTTGAGTTAATTTTTTTAATAAAATAATTTCTTTGGCAATTTAAATCAGACTATAATAAAATTTTGTAAAAATGAGGTGATTTAAGTCATGTTATAGCTTCAACTATTAGCCAATTGGCAAATATTAGCCACTAAAAAAATCATTCCTATAGTTTATAGGGTGATGAATACTCGATCGATTCCTATAGTCTAAATTTTTTTTTTTTTTATATCCAATGGTTCTATCAAATAGTCATTCAACCATATGGAGAAATTGGTGAACAGATAAAATGCACAAATTCTTGATTCCAATGCAATAATTTTGAAAATCAATTCGAAGAAGACTGAATATACCAATTTGATGAAATTGAGTGTCGGCAAGTGAAAAATTGAAAGCTCTCCTATTTGCATAAAAAATGTGCGAAGGTTTAGAATGATGTTTCATGAACTTTGGAAAAATGGTTTTTCTCTAGACCTCCAGAATGCTAAGATATTAAACTGAAAATCTTTTTGGTTGGCACAAAATTGCACTTCGCCCAGGATGCTCTTGCATCATCAGATGAGTCCTTAGATTCAAATCAAACAATATATAGGTCAATGATTAGAAGCTTTTTGTACTTAACTGCATCAATGCTAGATATTATGCAAGCAATATGTATGGTGGCAAGATTTTAGGATGCTCCAAAAGATTCATGTCAATGTAGTAAAGAATTTTTAGATACATTAAAATCACTCTTGACTATGGACTATGGTATCCCAAGAGCAAGGATTTTACTTTAATAGCATACACAGATGTTGATTGGGCTGGTAGTGCAGATGATAGGAAAAACACTAGTGGTGGTGTATTTTTCTTGGGTGACAAGCCTGTGCCTTTGATGAGAAAAAAGCAAGAGTTAGTCACCTTATCTACAGTAGAAGCAGAATATGTAGCAAAAACATGTTGTACTTAGGTATTGTGGATGAAACATACACTCAAAGATATCAAGGTTGAGTATAATAAACCTATCTCTATTCTTTGTGACAATTCAAGTACAATTATAAAAATCTTAAAGAATCTAGTGACGCACTCTAGGAAAAATCATATATTAATAAAGTATCACAAGTCATTAGAGAGAAGGTTGTAGACAAGGAAGCCAACATGAAATATGTTCCCACCAAAGAATGTTGCTGACATATTCACAAAGCCTCTTCCCAAGGAACAATTTGAATATCTGAGGGAGAAATTGGGAGTAATTGATCCCACTTCATATCACTAAACTTTAGTGATAGGGCTTGGATCCAAGGGAGCATAGGAGCTACCTAATTCATCCTTGGAATATGAAGAGTGAAATCAAGTCAAGATACCATGATGTTATGACTTGATGGTTGCAGATTCAAGAATCCACTCTTTCTCTTTGAATTACTTGTCATAGGGGGAGAAAGCATGCAAGTCTTGAGGATGACCCTTCTCAATTGATGTCAAAGGGGGAGAAAGGAGCAATTCTCATGAAATTGAGAAAAGAAGGAGAAATTTATGTTTAAGGGTGAGTTTTTCTATATATGCATGAATGATCAACTTTATCATACATGGTACATAGTAGTAACTTGAGCATTTGGTTTTTCCATAAAAAGGGGGAGATTGTTGGAATAATATTTTTGTCGATGTCAAAATGGGATATTTGAGTGGTATTCTATGAGGGAGATTGTTGTCATGATGTCATGGAGATCAAAGGATCAGATTCTGGAAGATTTGGATAAATATGATGGAAAGGTGAACATGTTCTACAAATGTTGCAAAGTTGCTTAGATGTTGCAAATTTGTCATGACATTGTAAATATTTCTTCCAAGTGTTAGAAGAGAAAACTAAGGCCATACTTGTTATGGGATTTTCAAGAAGATTCAATTGATGTGACCTGAATAATCAGAGACAAAGGAATAAACTCATGCATGATTTATGTCTAGTCTCAAATAGAATTAGGATTTGGAAGATAAACCCTATGTCTTGCAATCATGGTGATGAATAAAGCTTATAATTTGATGTTGACTATGTATAGGTGGTTTGAAGTTGCTTAAGTTATCACTTAAACCATTAGAGTCATTGGTGTGACTAGCTCCCTTTCTCAGAGATTATCGACTTGCCAAATATTTAATGACTTTAATACTTCCCAAGTCATATGCTAAATATTTTCTCCTAGCTTGTTCAATGACTGTGATCAAGTTACAAAATCGAACGGTCTCCCTGCCATCCCACAATGTGTGTGGCGGATCCCCGTCTTTCCCTGTGGTATTATGGGATGAAGAAAAGTGTAAAGTGGGACCGAATAAAGTGATAGGTGATGGAAGTGGATGATAACACATGGTGATAGGTATAAATGATTGATTTCTCGATAAGCCAATTCACATTGGTGTTGTGAATTGTTCAGTGATGGAATAGGTGATAGATGGCATTTTCCCACCAGCTCACTAATAAATAGTAGGCACATGAATTTTCCTTGCAGGATTGCGGGCTTGTGACACATGTCTTGGTGGGACCTTGTACTAAGAATAGCGTATAAGACAAAGATCGATGGTAATTATTCAAAAGGACATTTATCCAATAGTTGTGTTTTAAAGTTGAGCGATGAATGTGGATCAATGGATCATTGCACAAAACAACATATCAATGGCTCATGTTTAAAATTGAATATTTTAAATGGCTATGTTTGTGTGAATGAGGGTTTCAAATGTGAACCAACTCTGTAAATGAATTTAATTGGTTCATCAACTTCAACAACAAATATAATTAATGAAAAGATGTGAAGAGTAGTAGTCCAAACTACAAAGGTGGTTAAAAATTGGACCAGACTAGATATGCAAGGATATTGAATTAATTGAAATATCAATGTTTAGGATTTTGTAGGATGTTCTACTTAGAAAATTCAACAAACCTGAATTTGATGTTGAATGTGTGTGGCTCAATTAGTATGTGATATTGAGAAAACCCTTGTAGAGGACCCATATGTGGGTGTGAAAATCTCAAGGCATTTGATGCAGGTTGGCGTGAGATATAAAAATGTGAAAATTAGATTTTGGTGTAAGTTGTTGACAATGTGAATACTGCAAGTAGGGCATATTGCTGAGGGTATTCTTAGATTCTTGAGGTAGACATAGAATGCACTAAAATAAAAGGGAGAGAGTTGTAGAGTGTTTTCATGGCTTATTGAGGTGAACAAAGAATGAACTAAAAGCTAAGGCTGAAAAAATGTTGAGTACTGTATCTGTGAGCCTTTGAGATAGACAAAGAATGTAGTAAAAATAAAATAAGAGTGTTGGAGTGTAATAGATGAGTAGAGCCCAAACAAAAGGAAAAAGATATTAATTAGGGTTTATATTGATGTAGTATGTGAAGAGAGGAAATCAACACCTTCAAGAATCTACAACAAACACCTCTAACTCACCTTTCTTGACACACTTATTCAACTATATTTCCCTTCACAAAACTCAACATAAACAATCAACTTTGCATTTAGAGTTCCAAATACTATCAATGACCTTCAAGACACCTTTTCAAATCTTGAAAATGGCTAGTTCAAATAATTTAGATTCCTTAAATCATCAACCACATACCACCTCTTTTACCACTACCTAAATCATACAACCATGACACTCCATGCCCACACATACACATTTTGGCCTTCCAAGACACAAAAAATCCACCCAATTCTTGAGACTCCCTTGTAAGGTTGATAAAACATTAAAAAAAAAATTGATTCAACACTCTAAGACAAAGATTCCCCAAATTGGCGAACATACCTTCATTGACTGCTCCCTTTCTTGTAGCACTCCTTCCACATACTGTCAAATTTATCTTGAAATATAAACCATATCACATAATTGTGTTTATATTTTTAGATACCCTTTAAGGGTTTACAAAACATAACCAAAAATCACCATAGGTTGTTGTGAAAGAATAGGCTCAGATATGACTATCCACGTTGCCAATTAGGCCAATTTAGGCATGGTCACAACAGGGTTATTGATTTTACCGTCTCCAATGCTTAACTTTCACAATAAATTCTTGGAACATACTGAATTTGACTCATACATGCTCAATGGTTCATTTAAAAGTCATTCCCATATGCATTTTACCAAACCCTAGGTCGAGTTTCCTCTAACTGCTATGTCATAGGCTGATTACTTAGAATAAGCAGTCAAAATTACAATCTACAATGTCTTAATCCTTATTAAATTAATTCAAACCAACTTGAATATGAAATAATATACTTAAAAGAACATTATCACCATAAACCAGATGATTCAATCGGTCATTAAGGAAAAACACAATAATCTCAGTCAACCCTAATAAAGGGTTTTGACTGTTTTCTCAAAATCTTCAATATCTGATTCATAACTCCACCAAAATTCATGAAATGAAGATCAAAAGGAAGGTGGTTAAATTCAATTTAACTTGGAATCAAGAGATAAATTTACTCCTTCTTTTACTTGGTCGTACAACACATAAAATAGGGAATTTCAGAAGAAATATGTAAGAAAAATAGTGCCTTTCATTATTCACATCCAAACTACAACCACCCATGCCTCAATAAAGGTTTACAAAGACTTTATAGGTATTTCAAGACTTGAATCTTCACCTTCTAACTATTTTTAAACTTCCTATCAATAAAAATAACCTTGGAACATCAAATTTGAACCAATTTTAAAATTGGCCTCATGGAGGCTTGATTTTATTAGGGTGCTCCTGAACCATACTCCCAGGGTGCAAGAGATTCATGCCCCATGAATAAATATTCTCACCTTCTTCAATAACCTTCACTACTCCTTCAAACTTGCTCCATTTCCTCATCATTAAGAACTTTCTCCATGGTACCTTGTACCTTGCACTTGCTTCAAGCTTTGCTTCATCAATCTCTTGTAATTGCTTGTCCTGCTCCAAAGGACAGGATTGCTGCTTCATACCTGCAAATGGTGTTCTACCAGCTTTATTACCTACATACAATATGTCAGTATCAAAAAAATTATTCACCACATTCTTCCCTTATTCACTCATGGGCATATATCCATTACTCTTTCCCTTATGCTTCTTATTCTTCATATCAAGTTTCAGCCTGTCTCCTTTATTCCTTCTTCCACTTGCACATCGAGTGCCTTCACCTTCTCCCTTGGTCTCTATTTTGCAATCCCATGTTGCTATCTTCTGACCCTTGGTTCTACCTCTTGCTTATCACACTCATTCCTATCAACACTTTGTGTTGATCTTGTAGATATAATTACAACCACTCCTTCATAGCTTATCTTAGCATTGTGCCCATTCTTGGCACTCCATACCTCATTACAAGCATAGAGTCTTGCACCATGGAAAATTAGTCTTGCCTTCCATTCCATCTTCCTCTAATGGAATACATCCATGCTCCCTTATAATTTGTTCTCATCTCTAGTTTCATCACACTTGGAACCTGTACCAACTCATTCTCCACTAAGGCAATGCTTGGTTGCCCCAAAACATCTCTGTTCTTCTTAGGACATGGAAATGTCCCTTTCACATCTTGTCCAAACATCATTGGAGGTTCCTCAAATCCACTCTTCTTGGCCCTTGATTGGATTTTCACTTCCTTCTTTATCTCTATCCTTTCTAGGGTCTCTCTTGACCTCTTTTCCCCCTTCAATTCACCCCTTGAGGTGATTGCCTTATCCACTTGCCCTTTATTTGGGCTCTTTGTTTTCTCACTCTCTGCCCTTGATATCATTATGGGCTCTGGTTTCTAACCTTTGTGCTGCTCACCAAACTCTTGTCCAATGAATGGACATGCCAACTCTCCAACTACTACCTCTGTCTGCTATACAAACCTCTCATGTCTTTGCAGGGGCATTTCTTGCTTTCTCTCTACCTTGACAGTCCATGACTGCCCTTCTTCTACAATTCCTATTCCTTCCATCACTCCTTGCTACTTCACAAGCCACTCTTGGCTTTCCATTTGCAACACATCCTTTCTTTTTCTATTCTCCTCTTTTACCCCTATCAAGAGGGACTGTGTTTGCTCCTTTAAGGTTCCACTAGACCTGCTGCTCTCTGAGTTTTCCTTGACAGTATATGACTGTTCACTTACTATTTTCTCCTTTAATGGGCATGTATCTGCCCTTTCTCTATTCTCTTTACTCTTCCCAAGCTATTCTTGGGTTTCTAAGGTCATATTGACTTCCTTTTGCTTCATTCTCTTTAACAATGCATCCTCAAGATGCTCTCCATTGTTCATGGCATCTCTACTATGACTCTTTTCATTATCTTCTACTGCTTTCTTACTATCTTTAGGTTCGTCTTGGCTTAGGAATTCCCTTCTTCCAATCATTCCTATCCTTGTTTTTTTATCTTGTCCTTCTTCATCTTCCATCCATGGTTCCAATATAAATGAAACCCCATCCTTCTTAATCTGGTACGTATTAAGCCTTCCATCATATAGTGCAAACCTATCAAATTGCCATGCTTTACCTAAAATCATATGACAATCCTTTAATGGTATAATATCACAAAGTATAACATCAGTGTAGGGCCCGATTTTAAAGTCTACAAATGCTTGCTCCTTAATTTCACAATACTGATCATCATTTACTCCATATGCTTTGTAAGGCATTTTGTGAGTTATCCTTGTCAAATCCAACTTTGTAACCATTTCTTCTCAAACTATATTGTCCAATGAACTTGAAATAATGATTACCTTGAAAAATTTACCTCTACACTTACATTTGGTCTGGAATATGGATTTCCTTCGCTTCATTTTTGCATACCTTGCTTGGATTTCTTCAACCTCTTTCCTTGAATGCATGATGGCTTCTTCAAATTTTCAACTTTCAACCTACAATAGATCTACTTGCTAGCTTGATACCACTTTGATGTAGTATGTCAAGAGAGGAAATCAACACCTTCAAGAATCTACAACAAACACCTCTAACTCACCTTTCTTAACACACTTATTCAACTATATTTCCCTTCACAAAACTCAACATAAACATTCAACTTTGCATTTAGAGTTCCAAATACTATCAATGACCTTCAAGACACCTTTTTAAATCTTGAAAATGGATGGTTCAAATAATTTAGATTCCTTAAATCATCAACCACATACCACCTCTTTTACCACTGCCTTAATCATACAACCATGGCAGTCAATGCCCACACATACACATTTTGGCCTTCCAAGACACAAACAATCCACCCAATTCTTGAGCCTCCCTTAAAAGGTTGATACAACATAAAATAAAACTGATTCAAGACTCTAAGACAGAGATTCCCCAAATTGGTGAACATACCTTCATTAACTGCTCCCTTTCTTATAGCGCTCCTTCCACATACTATCAAAATTATCTTGCAATGTAAACCATATCACAAAATTGTGTTTATCTTTTTAGATACCCTTTAAGGGTTTACAAAACATAACCAAAAATCACCATAGGTTGTTATGAAAGAACAGGCTCAAATCTGACTGTCCACGTTGCCAATTAGGCCAATTTAGGCATGGTCACAACAAGGTTATTGATTTTACTATCTCCAACGCTAAACTTTCACAATCAATGCTTGGAATAGACTGAATTTGACTGATAAATTCTCAATGGTTCATTTAAAAGTCATTCCCATATGCATTTTACCAAACCCTAGGTCGAGTTTCCTCTAACTGCTCTGTCACAAGCTGATTACTCAGAATAAGCAGTCAAAATTACAATATACCATGCCTTAATCCTAATGAAATTAATTCAAACCCACTTTAATATGAAAGATTATACTTAAAAGAACATTATCACTGAAAACTAGATGATTCAATCAGTTATTAAGGAAAAACACAATAATCTCAGTCACTGTTACCCTAAGAGAGGGTTTTGACTGTTTTCTCAAAATCTTCAATATCTCATTCAAGACTCCACCAAAATGCATGAAATGAAGATCAAAAGGAAGGTGGTTAAATGCACTTCAACTTGGAATCAAGAGAGAAATGCACTCTTTCCTGTACTTGGTCATACAACACATAAAATAGGGAATTTTAGAAGAAATATGTAAGAAAAAGGTGCCTTTTATTATTCACATCCCAAATACAACCACGCACACCTCAATAAAGGTTTACAAAGCCTTTATAGGAATTTCAAGACTTGAATATTCACCTTATAACTATCTTTTAACTTCCTATCAACAAAAGTGACCTTTCACCTTCTTTATTCTTGTCATTTTCCCACTTTTCTAATCTCTACACTATTTTGCAACTTTTACAATGAAATTTGAACCTAAATAAATTTCCTAAGTCTGTGAAAACTTTATTATGGTCCCTTGGACCTTGAAATAACCTTGGAACATCAAATTTGAACCAAATTTAAAAGTGGCCTCATGGAGGCTTGATTTATTAGGTTGTTCCTGCACCATATATCTAGGTGCAAAATAGAGAAAGGTGCGAAGTAGAGAATTGAGTTGCATTGACAACAAGAAAGATATGAATAGTTACATATAATATTGCAACATTGAACTACATTCGTTGGAACAAATTGTAATTTATTGTTTGTAAATTTGACTGGTGGGTACCATCAGATATTTGGGTAGGTGCTCATTGTAAGGCCCTACCCTTTTGTCCAATAGTTATAAATACTCATTTCATCATGGGTATATTTGTTTAGTGATAATAAATTAAGATAAATTGATGAACTAGTAATCTAGCTCTAATAGTTATTTTGTTACAATTAGACCTTGTAGTCAACATATAATATGATAGTATGTAATAATTATATTATTTATTTAAGCTATTAAAATTTGCGTAACTAATTTCTGGGAACTAGTAGTACCTCAATTAAGTTGAAACTTGAAAATTTTGTTCAAACCTTATTGTTAGAATAAATGAGGTAAAAATTATATGATTGATTCTATAAAGAATATGCCATTTATGAGAAGACATTCTTGCACGATAAAAGAAAGCATTTCTTATCAGACTTGGGAAAGCATCAATGACATCCAAAATCATTGAAGAAAGCAAGATCATTGAAGATCAATGATAGATTATCAACTTTGATAACTTTTTAGCTTTTAGTTTTAAAGGCATAAAATACTACATTTCTACGAGTAGTAGTTTTAATTTTTGAAAATAATTCTAAAATTGTAGTTTACATACTCTGATTGTTTCCATGTTTTTATTTTGTTGAGCTTTAAATCAACATTTTAGAAACTGCTGAGTAAATCATAGATTTAGACTTTTAGTTTTAAGCTTATTTTGTTTTTTTAAAGATGAGTTCATTTCCAATTTTTAGTTCAACGAATAAAGCATGTTCAGATTTTTTTTTAGATGCTTATTCTTGGTTACTTATAGGAGCTTCAATAAAGTTGTTGGGGAAGTGGTTTAAGTAAAAATAAAACACTAAATTTGTTTATTCAAAGCAGAGAGACTAAGAACAATACTAGGGAATCGATCCAACAAGCCAAGCTTTTCTACACTATAACTTTTAATCTTTCAAGAATTTGGGTGCTTGAAGAAATGGTTTTGTTTTGTGTTTGATTATGGAAGGGGAAGCATTGGGAGATCTTTTTTAGGTTTTTGGAGTGCGTCCAATACCCAAACCATTCTGACATGATGAGAGAGCCCACCCATAGCAAATCGGGTATTCGGGGTAGTTATGCACATGCTTCTAATACACGACCTTTGATGTTGCATGCTGAAAATCAAACTCCAAATATGTTCACAAAATAATGACCACACTACAGGGGAATTGGAAGGTTGATTCCTAGAGTAGGTTTATGTTTCATGAGAAGATACTCGATTAAATGTCAACTTTCAAAATTGTCTACCCAAGCCAATGATTTGTGTGGACTACAAAAGAGAGGGGAAATAGTTTTTTATTTACAAAGGAGGTATCATCATTGGTTTTAGGTGAATATGAAGGTGAACAATAGGAAAATGGGTGCTTCATAACCTAGGTCATAGAGCACCACTTTTCTCCTTAGGTCATTCAATAATGTCCTAGGAACCCTAATTGGATTGAATAACAACTTCAAAAGGTGAGTCAATACACAATTAGGAGGACCTAGGAAGGGTTATTTTAGATTTTAAGGGGTTCACCACTAAGCAAATTCTTGGAAAATACAACATTTGAAAAAATACTGTGATATGCAAAACACTCAAGATGAGCAAATTGAAGCTTATAAATATTGAAAATGAAAAACTCCAAGTTAAGGTATGTGTACCTAGGAAACATGGAGATGCCAAAAGGATTCTAGAAATGTAACGAGAATGCTAAAATATACCTTGGAGGACTAAGACACCTTTACTCCTATATTAACTTCTCGGTGCTAGTTTTTGGGGCAAACACATAATCTTCGGATAACGAATCAAAATCTTGAAAAATCACTGAAAGATTCCACTTGGAGGACTAATATTCCTTTACTCCCATCTTAGTCTCGATCTAAATTTTTAAAAAAGTGTGAATGTGGTTAGAGCTCCTAGATCTGCAATTGCTTCTCCTCAAATCTCAATTTTGGCTTGTAGGTGAGTTTCTATGAAGATGGTAACTTTGACAATGGAACTTTGCAACTTTGACAAATTTTCACTCCAAGTGATTTTCAAGTCTACAACCTAGATATGAAAATACAAATGGACAAGATGGAAAATCTTGTTGATTGTTAGTGAATGGGGGTTTTCCTTGGTCAAACCCCTTGTTGGTAATTAAACCAAATGATGAAATGAAGCATGTAATATGAAATATGTAAATTATATCACCTTGGATGATGTCTTGTGAAGTAAATCTACAATCTACCATTTAGTGGCCATGAAGAATGTAGATCTTGAATCCTTGGATTTGATGTGAACAATGGTTGTAGATAGAGATTCAATGCTACATTCACAATCTTGGCTCACCAACATGAATGGATGCACTAAATCCTTGACATGATGCTTGAATCTTGATGATGGCTCCAAATACTTGATGAATTTCTCTTATGAACTCAAATATGCTATTATGAATTCTCTCAAAAAAGACTTGGATTTATTAGGATGAAAATGAATGAATGAACCTTGTATTTTTTAATTTTTCATGCTTAATATGTTGGAAAAACAAGGATATACAACTAAGAGGGGGGGTGAATCAATTGTTTCCAAAATCAGACCTATACAACATTAATCAACCTTAAATATCATATGTGATAAATACTAGTGCAAGCATAAATTAATAACATATCAGAGATACATGAACACCAAGATTTTATACATGGAAACCCTGTTAGGGGAAACACTAATGTGGATGTTAGTCCACAAGATTATACCCTATTAGAAGTATAATGAAGAATGAAAAGGGAATACACTTGCATTTAGGTGCACTTCCTAGAGCACACTTCTCAAAGGGAAGACTCATTGCCTTACATACAATAATTAGATTAAATCCATTTGATGAAGTTGAGCCGAGGAATTAGCTTCTACAAAAGCTTGATCACAGTTCCAGTTTGACGTGCAAAAAATTGTACACACTCTTCCACACTCTGGTCAAACTTCTTCACTCTGCTCTGCTCTTAAATGATTTGAAATTTATTCGCACATGTAAACCTCTTGCACACACTAAGCATTGCCTCTAAATGAGGAAAAAAAACACTTACACATATCCACTATACAAATTTACATCCACTATTCAGTCGGCCTCAAATAAAGAATAAATTACAACTGTCGACCTCCATACATGAATAAATTTCAATGCACACCAACACAAGTCAGTCACAAAATAGTGAGGACCCAAACAAACACCTTCAAATATGTCGAACAATAAAATATTAATCTTCATGGATCCACAACACGCTAACACCATCATGTTAGCCAAGAACATGAAAACTCGAGCACACATCGAAAAAATCTCTGATCACGAACACTCTGATTAATGCAGATGTACAACAAGGATAAATTATTATCTAGAACTATCCATGAATGTCATCGGTACATGTGCAACACATGAAATTACCATAGTTTCATCCGCTTTATCCAAGAACACGATCTACAAAAAATGAATAACTGTAGGAACACATATCTTCATAACTTCCACAAATCTTGATGTGAACCTCTGAAACTTTTAGACAACATACTAGAAAGCTTCAGCAAGAAACCCTTTGAAATGCACCTTCAAATATCTAATGTACAAAACTTTCCAACATTCTGACCTTCTCAGCTTCACTAGCTTCCAACAATATTATTTTTATAATTTTCTCAATATCCTCAACATATATAGCCTTAAGCATCATCAATGCTAATAGTGTTGACATCAATGACAAACACATATCAGAAATGAAACCACAACATCCAAAAGTATCCCCCTTTGGCATTGATGGCAATACATGATGTGAAAAATAATGCCACCAACCCAACTAGCTCTTCTCCAAGAATCTCCCTCTAAGATTGTGCACTCTTTTTTGTTTCCTTTTTCTCCCATGTTTTTCACATTTCTCTTCTCTCACCCTTTGACATCAATGGAAAAGGTACACATGCTTTGATTACAAGTTTGAATCATCTGACTACTCCCCCTAAGTAGCATCCACCACAACATCAATCTAGAATAAGATAAGGCTATGAATTCACAGACTGATGCAAAGACCTGCATCTTATTTTTGATTAGGAGGGGAAATACCCCTAACTTGCCTCTGCGGTACTCAAAATTATCCTTATGCAATGACTTAGTAAAGATGTCTGTAATTTGCTCCTTGGTAGGTATATACTCCAGTCTAACTTCTTTGTCACTCACTTTATCTCTTAGAAAGTGATATTTGATGGATCATATATGCTTTGTCTTTGAATGCATCATTGGATTCTTGGAAATATTAATGGCACTTGAATTGTCACAAAATATGGCAATGGGTTTATCATACTCAATTCTAACATCTCTCAACATTTGCTTCATCCATAATACTTGGGTACAACTATTTGCAACAACAATATATTCTACCTCAGCAGTAGATAATGAAATGGAATTATGCTTTTTACGTATCCAAGATACCAATTTCTTCCCTAAGAAGAATGCATCGCTACTAGTACTATTCCTATCATCCACATCTCCTACCCAATCAACATTAGTGAAAGCATCCAGGATAAGATCATCACCCCTAGGATACCAAAGACCAAGATCAACTGTCCCTTTCAAGTATCTGAAAATTATTTTCACAATAGTTACATGAGATTCTTTAGGATCAGCTTGAAATCTAGAAACCATGCATACAACATTCATTATATCTGGCTTGGTCTGAGTCAAATAGAGTAATCCACCAATCATTGACCTGTATCTTGTCTGATTTTCTTTAGGAGAATCATCATCCTATGTAAGTTTGCATCTGGTTATCATAGGTGTACCAACTGGCTTTGAATCTTCCATGCCAAACTTTTTTAGTAGCTCTTTCACATACTTAGACTGAGATATGAAAATTCCATCATCTAATTGAGTTATTTGCAATCCTAAAAATAATTTAAATTCTCCTATCATTGACATTTCAAACTCACTTTTCATTTCATTAGAAAACTTCATACACAAATCATCATCACCTTCAAAAATAATGTCATCAACAAAGACTTCAATGATCAATTCTTTATTCTAATCCAACTTGAAATATAGATTGTTGTCAGTAGTACCTTTATTGAATCCAAGCTTCAATAAGTATTTATCCAATCTAGCATACCAAGCTCTAGGATCTCACTTAAGTCCATACAGAGCTTTCTTCAATCAACATACCATGCCTTTTTCATTAGTCAATTGAAATCCATCAGGTTGTTCAACATAGACTTCTTCTTCTAGCTCACCATTCAGAAATGATGACTTTACATCCATTTGATAGACTTTATAATTCTTGAAAGTAGCATAAGAAAGAAATAATCTTAGAGCTTCAATTCTAGCAACAGGGGAAAAAGTTTCTTCAAAATCAATACCTTCCATTTGTGAGTACCCTTTCCAAACTAGTCTTGCTTTATTTCTGACCACTTCACCCTACTCATTCAGCTTCTTTCGGAACACCCACTTGGTTCGAATCACATTTTTGTTCTTTAGGTCTAGGAACAAGATCCCATGTATCATTCTTCTCTATCTACATTAGTTATTCTTTCATGGCTTCCATCCAATGTTCATCTTTGCATGCTTCATTGATATTGCTAGGCTCAACTTTGGAAATAAGACAATACTCTTCCAAAATTATTCTTCTAGTTTTCACGCCTTTTCTCTTGTCTGCTATGATCTGACTATCAAAGTGATTTCATCTTACATATTTGGGAGTTTTAGGATTTTCTCCGACTTCTTATTCTTGTGCTCTTTCTTCTGCACTTCTGCTAGTCTTTGCCTCTTGATTCCCTTGGTTCACTGAAACAATCTAAAGTTGATTCTGTGTCTAAAAATAATTGTTAGTATTATCATTTTGATCATCTAAATCATATGCACTATATCTGGATGGTCTAACAATATATTCATCAAATTTGACATTTGGACTTTCAACCGTTTTCTTTAACCTCTTATTAAAGCACTGGTAAGCTTTACTTTTAGTAGAGTAACCCAAAAATATTCCTTCATCACTTTTAGCATCAAAATTGCCTATATCATCATCTCTCTTAATGTAACATTTGCTTCCAATTTTTTTGAAATACTTGATAGTAGGCTTATAGCCAAACCATAGCTCAAAATGTGTCTTACCAGAATTACTATTGACATACACCCTATTAATGGTATACACAACAATACTTACAACTTCTCTCCAGTAGAAATGAGGAACATTTACTTCGAACATCATGGTTCTAGTAGTGTCTAGAACTATTATGTTATTTCTTTCAACAAATCCATTTTGTTGAGGGGTCCGGGGAGTAGCTAACTATCTTTGGACTCCATGCTCTTCACATAAAGAATTGAATTCTTGAGAAGTGAATTCACCACCTCTGTCATATCTTAGACATTTGATCTTTTGACCTATCTCATTTTCTGCCGTAGCTTTGAAACTTTTGAGCTTTTCTAACGCTTCATGTTTTTCTCTTAAAAAAGCAACCCATATAATTCTAGAGTAATAATTAATGAGCAACATAAAATACCTTTCACCTTGTATACTTCTAATTTTGGATCGACCACATAGATCAATATGTATCAAATCCAATACTCCATTAGAGCTATACTGTTTGCTCCGGAAAGAATTCCTTGTCTACTTTCCCATCTGACATTCCTTGCACATAGTGTCAGTAGGCTTCACTAACTTAGGAAATTATCTGACTGCTTGAGTAGTGCTTATCTTGAAAATGTTATCAAAGTTCACATGACACAACCTTCTATGCTATAACCAGCTTACATCAATTTGAGAAATTAAACAAATTTCACTTGCAAAACTCAAATGAAATATATTACTTTTTGTCTTTGTACCTGAAGCAATCATATTTCTAGAACTTCCCCTTATTCTGCACTTACCATCCTTGAATTGAAGATTGTAACCCTTGTCTACCATCTTTCCAACACTTAACAAGTTATGTTTTAAGCCTTCTACATAAAGAACATCATCAATATTATGCTTACCACCAAAATAAATAGTGCCTTTGCCATGAACCACACCAGAAGTGTTGTCTCCAAATCTTACAACACTACAATCATATTATTCCAATCTTACAAACTTGCTTTTGTCACCAGTCATATGATGTGAGCATTCACTGTCAATTACCCACTCATCTTTTTCTTCAATATTTGCTTAAGAGCTTTCTCAAAATTCACATTACTAGTAGATTTAATGGACACCTGACCATTTTCTTCGATATCAATAAATACCCATTCATCTTATTTTCTGGTTTCTTTATCAGATTCTTCATCAATTACACCTTCTTCAACATAATAAAATTTCCTTTGAAATCTAGCCTTCTCAGGTTTGTACTTAGAAACTCTTTTAGGACATCTAGATGCAAAATGACCTATTTTACTGCAAGAAAAAAAATTTATAGGAAAATTTCCTTTGTAATTACCATGACCTTTGGCTTCTCTTTTCACAATCAATGCTTCCAATTCTTCTAATTATCTTTCTTCATCTTCAATATTTTTCATTTAATCTTCATATTTGAATGTCCTTTTGGAACTCTCACCCAGATTGTATCTCTGTTGGCTTTTTTCTAGATACTATAGCTTTGAATGCAAATTCAGTCAACTCAAATGCAACAAGTTTTCCAATCAACATGTCTCTTGTAATATTTGTCACTATCATGAGTTCAATAATATCATGAGCTATTGTTTTGTAGGAGGGAGGCACCTATCTAAGTAGCTTAGCCACAACTTCTTCATCATCCAAGGTTCCACCGACATATCTAATGTTCATCACTAGTTCATTAATCTTTTGAGAAAAAAAGAGGATATTCTCATCTTCACTCATCTTCAAGTCTTCCCACTTGCCTTTTAGACTTTGTAGCTTAGCAATTTTCACTAGTGCATCTCCTTCATATAATGTTTCCAACTTTTTCCAGATCTGGTATGTAGTCTTCAATCCTAACACATTTTTCATCTCCAAATCTATCAAAGCACACAATAATGCTTCAACAGCCCTGGTATTGGCTTCTGGTTGCTTGATCTCATCTTGAGAAGATGGACCATTCTAAGGAATAGTAATGCACTTTATGTCATCTTCCAGAAAGGTTCTCCAATGCACTTCAAATGACACTCCATTCTGAATTTCCATAAGGAGTAGTTTGTAACATCGAATCTAGGACTATCCTTCTTGTATGATGCCATCTCAAATCACCTCAAGCTATTAGAATTCTTCAAAGGAACTAGCTCTAATACCAATTGTTCACAAAACAAGGATAGAAAACTGAGAGGGGTGAATCAATTGTTTCCAAAATCAGACTTATACAACATTAATTGACCTTAAATCTCAGATATGATAAATAATAGTGCAAAAATAAATTAATAACACACCAGAGACACATGAACACCAAGATTTTACATGTGGAAACCCTATTAGGGGAAAAACCACACTAAATGTTAGTCCACAAGATTATACCCTGTTAGAAGTATAATGGAGAATGAAAAGGGAATGCACTTGCATTCAGGAACAATACCTAGAGCACACTACTCAAAGGGAAGGCTCACTACCCTACATAAAATAATTAGATTAAATCCATCTGATGAAGTTGAACTAAGGAATTAGCTTCTACAAAATCCTGATTATAGTTCTAGTTAGATGCACAAAAAATTCTACACACTCTTCCACACTCTGCTCTACTCTTGAATGATTTGACCTTTATTTGCACATGTAAACCTCTTGCACACACTAAGCATTGCCTCTAAATGAGGAAAACAAATACTTATATGTATCCGCTATACGGATTTACATCGACTATTCAGTCAGACTCAAATCAAGAATAAATTACAACTGTCGGCCTCAATACATGAATAAATTT